>CM031596.1:98261534-98266534 GCA_018398815.1 Conus ventricosus
CATTCACAGCAACCATGTACGTCATTCCCGTGTGGCCCTTTGGCGACATCTGGTGCAAAGTGGTGCAGTACCTGATCTATGTGTGTGCCTACGCTAGCGTCTACACGCTGGTGCTGATGTCCCTGGACCGCTACCTGGCCGTGGTGCACGCCATCCGCTCCATGAGCATCCGCAACGAACGCAACACCTGGCTGGCTGTGGCCGTCACCTGGATCATCATTCTCCTGGGCCACGTTCCCCTCTTCTTTGATCACGGCGTTTTGCACTATGAGCACCTGGGAGAGAATCGTACCTCCTGCACTTACCTGTCCCAAGACACCCATCGTGGAAAAGTCTTCTCCTCCTCCTTCCTGACCTTCGGCTACGTCCTCCCGCTGGGTATTGTCTGCTGCCTGTACGGGCTGATGCTGAAGCGGCTTCTCTACGGCGTAGTGCCCGGGGGCAACCAGTCGGCAGAGAGCATCCGAGCCAAAAAGAGAGTGACCCGCATGGTGATCATTGTCGTCATCATCTTCGCTGTGTGTTGGCTGCCCATCCAGATCATTCTGGTGCTGCAGCAGTTCAAGGTCTACCCCAACACGGAGCTGCCCTTCGTCGGCCTGCAGTGGGCCTCCAACTGCCTGGCCTACATGAACTCCTGTGTCAACCCTTTCCTCTATGCCTTCCTGTCGGACAACTTTAGAAGGAGCTTCCACAAGTTCCTGTGTTGCACCACGGCCCCCACTCGGAGGATGGACTACGAGCGTACCAACATTCGGTACAACGACAAGGACACCAAGAACTCCCATGTGTCTCGATCGGCCAATCATGTCTGATGCCTGCTCTCCGTCGACGGTGCAAGTGGTGAACATATCTTCAGGTACGCTTCTCCTCTATCCCATCCCCACGCCCCTACCCCCATCCACACCCACACTCTCTTCCGTTCCCCTGCACTCCCTCTGCTGTCTGTCTGTCTTTCTCTCTCTCTCTCTCTCTCTCTCTCTCTCTCTCTCTCTCTCTCTCTCTCTCTCTCTCTCTCTCTCTCTCTCTCTCTCTCTCTTAGCGTTTGTGTATAATGATGCCCACGCATATGTGTGTGTGTGTGTGTGTGTGTGTGTGTGTGTGTGTGTGTGTGTGTGTGTGTGTGTGTGTGACTGTGTGTGTGTGCGTGCGCGCGCGCGTGTGTGTATGTGCGTGCGTGCGTGCGTGCGTGCGTGTGTGCATGTGTGTGTGTGCGCGCGCGCGCGTGTGTATGTGTGTGTGTGTGTGTGTGTGTGTGTGTGTGTGTGTGTGTTGTAGTATATGTGCATGTACGCGTGCTGTGACTCATCAGTGCGCGTCAGCTTACCTCGAGGAATTTTGAGTGTGTTTGTTGCTATACTTTGCCCGTGTTACCATCTTTCCACACGAATTACCATTGTTTGCATTGTTTTTTCGTTTGTTGTTTGTTTTAGAGAGAGATGTTTTTTTTTACAGTGGTTTGGCATCATCTCTAAAATGACCTTTTCACACCTTCCGAAAATAAACGTCTCTTTCTCGTTTGATTGTTTTCAAGAGAATGTTCAGATGCACGCCATCATGTTGATTAGGTAGCATTGCTTCATTTAAAGTCTCGTTCGTGGAAGAGAAGAAACAAAATGTGTGTGTGCGTTGTGTGTGTGTGGGGGGGGGGGGGGGGTGGGGGGGGGGGGGGGGGGGGGGGGGGATTGTGGGAAGGCGAGGGGAAGGGTGCGGAGGAGTGAGTGAATGAGTGTGTGTGTGTGTGTGTGTGTGTGTGTGTGTGTGTGTGTGTGTGAGAGAGAGAGAGAGAGAGAGAGAGCTGCTCTCTCTCTCTCTCTCTCTCTCTCTCTCTCTCTCTCTCTCTCTCTCTCTCTCATTGCGTGCGTGTGTGTGTGTGTGTGTGTGTGTGTGTGTGTGTGTGTGTGTGTGTGTGTGTGTGTGTGTGTGTGTGTGTGTTAGCGCGTGCACGCTTATGTGTATGCATTTGTACGTGCGTGCTGCTCCTCTCTGCTTGTTTGTTTCAGCATGAGAAAAAATGATCGATTCAGAAGTCGGTTCATTCCGAAAAATGCATCTTTAAAACAAACGACTTGTAATTTCGAGATTAGGTTTTATTGGAATGTAAATGTCAATTACCTCCATAAGTTGCTTCTCTCACAAACAAACAAGAAAACATAGATTGGAGTATAACAGAATTGAACAACCTAAACTACATTGGAGTCTAATGACTAAAAGAGACTTGAGACTGGAGCTGACAATTACAGAAACATGGCAGAGGCCATATTATTGGTTGTACGCTCACTTTGTCATACAACAAAGCAAGAGGATGAGATAAATCTGACTATCCGCCGTGGTACAGTGGTTAACCTCCCGGTTTCGAGGGCTTGTAGGCCGTGGGTTCCATTCTCATTAAAGACTCTAATTTGAGGTATTTTGCGCACCTGGCCGATTTTCTCCTTGAGCAGCGTGCGCGAAAGGAAATCTACAACTGGTCAATCAGGTAAGGTAAGAACATGTTGCTTGTGGCTCAGCCGTCCGCAAGGGTTCATATCAGGGCTGTCACCGCTTTGAAGTCAACTCACAAGTCTTTTTGAAACAAGCAAACAAACAAACAAAACTCATTCACACAACCCTTTACAATACACGTGCTAAAACACATCTGAAGTTTTGAAAAAAAAAGTAAAAAAACAACAACAACCTTTCTTCTCTAAATTCTTAGATCAGTGGAAAAAAAATGTTGACCTTTTTCCAGAAACTCAAAGATCACATCAGGCGGGACATCTCTGAACAAAGTTTTCATGGAGTCTGCTGTAGAAAGGTTTATGTCTCACATCATGCAAGTCCCAGCACTCCAAAAGAATATGATTCACGGTGAGTGGTACATGACATGGAATGCACCACGGAGCTTCTTCAACCTTTACAAGATAGGAATGGGTGTAAAAGGAATGGCCTGTATGCAGACGGCACGAGACTTTCTTTTTCATTGCTGGCTCGTGAACATTGTAAAAACTCTTTCAGGTTTCTCTAGAAATGTATCTGTATCAAGATTCATGAGCTGACCAGCCGCCGTGGCGAAGTGGTTAGCGTCGCGGACTCCCGGCTGGGAGGTCGTGGGTTCGAATCCCATCAGAAGTCATGTGGGTTTTTCTGCCCGACCGGCTCCTACCCAGAGTTGAGTTTGCTGCGGACTCAGTTGGGAAGACTGGGACCACACAGTCGAGTTTCATCCACTAAATGGATGCGTTTCTGAGAGTGTTGCTCAAATTTCCTGACCAACACTGCAGGTGCCTGTATCTCTCGGGCCTGGTTGACGCCGGGATATATTATGAAAGGAAGCGTAGAGTGCAGCCCTGTCATGTAGTCGCAGACCGAAGTGGAAATCCGTAGCATCATCTTAATCATCCTCATTCTCATTGATCAGCATAAAAAAAATGTCTCAAATTCTGTGGCCCTCTCATGGTGACCTCAATTTCGATGTCCTCTCCACGTCTGTGGCTTTGGTTTGGTTCCGTCGGAGTCACCGGCATCGGCGAGTCCATGGGGTCTGTCGATGGACGGACGTGGTGGCGCCCTCCGGAGGGAGAGCTCACTCACGCCGGCTCCGCGACTAAGCAATTATTGTCGTCAGTAGGAGGCTTAGTAGGTGGTGTCCTGCGTATGTTAGATCAGAACAGGCGCCACTGAACACCACCGAAGTGACTCGGCAGCAGTCCAGTGTCTCCTCCGGTGGGTTGCCTCTTAACGACTTGACATTTACTGCTCCCTGTGGATTGCTGGTGCCGGGGCTGCGGCGGGGCCGACCGGACTGTGGCTGTGGACGGGGTGTCGGAATGAGCGGCGTGGGTACACTGCCTCTGAGGTGGCGCAGAGGTTGGGACAGCAAAAAAAAAAAAAAGAAAAAAAAAAAATTCATGAGCTGCATGCAAGTGTTGGTATCTATCGGACGGCGATGCAGCGAAAAATGTATACGGATTGGCGGAGAGGAGACTAATTATTGAATAACAGATGGTCTGATTGCATAGAAAGACTTGTGCCTACCACAGTGACTTCCAGTGCAATCTTCATGGCATATGGGTCTAAAATGACACTAAACATTTCAGACCTCCAGTTTAGATCTTGTGTTTTGACATCTTCAAATACGTGGACACAAAGGCACATGCTTACACCGAACACCTTAGAATATCGAAGAATACACACCCACCCACACACACACACACACACACACACACACACACCTCTCTCTCTCTCTCTCTCTCTCTCTCTCTCTCTCTCTCTTAAGCCAAACAAATCTATGCGTCGGCGAATGTACACATTTACATAAGGTAAACCATGAATGGATGCACACATTTGCCCACGTTTATGTAGCTGTACTTGTATACTCGATAAAACTTCGGCTCAGATGCATGTACTTTCCAGAAAGGGGATGAAACAAGTATATTAAAGTCCGTCTCAGTTTAGAAATACATAACTGGAAAAGACAGACTTGTATTAGAGTGGAAGGGGTCTGAGCAGAAGTCCTTCTCTAGCGGGTGCTGTCGTTAGTTTGATTGGTTCTCCGAAGGGAAAAATCAGCAGGTCCAGCAAGCGATAACTATTTCGTTCTTGTGAAGAGCTCATCAGGCTTCTTTCTGGACTCGTCTTACCTACTGGGTGAGAAAGACTGTCAAATACGCAAAACCTAAACTCTCATAAATCGAGTATATATCCTCCTTCATATACAAAACAGCGACACCAAAAAAAAAGACAGAAAAAAATGGAAAAATCAATCAAGGAACGGATAAATCGGAATTGTAAATAAGATGGTATGTTTAACATGTCTAATTTTCAAGAGGCGGAATCTTAAAGATACACCGTACGGGAGCCAGTAACTAGGGATTAAAAGCTTTGCAATTCTTAACTGTTTCTCTCTGTCTCTGTGTCTCGGTAGCTTAGTGGTTTGAGTGTCACAAATAAAGGCTGTTTAATCTATTCCGGAAGATCAGGCTCTGAAAGCTCCATTCTGACGTATATTTGGTTCCAAG
>CM031596.1:98271534-98299034 GCA_018398815.1 Conus ventricosus
GTAGCGTGTATTCATGTATCTATTTATTGATAGAACCGTAGACCTAAATTCAAGGATAAAGGGCACTGTGCTGTGTACAAGGAGAAGGCGATGCATCCCGAAAATGACAAACCAAAGTAATACATGAAAATACGATCGCATGCCCGTTTCACTTTTGCATGTAGTTTACAAAGGCCATGTAATGAGTAACAAATCAAACAAACATGTATTACCAATGAGGATGAAAGGGGGGTCAATCAGAATCAAATACATTAATCGTCACCTCGATTAATTCACGACAAATAGGGCCTACAATTTGATTGAACTGCAGAAATTGGAGCTAGGGGGTTTGTAGGAACATCTGCATACAGCCTCATGAAACAGCTCTCAGTTGCAGGGAAGGAAAAAACCAGAGCCCTGAAAGCAATGGCAGAAGCGGCAGAGAGGTGTTCAAGCTGGATCTGGTCAAGGAGGAACAAAAGTGAACTTCATAAGGCTTAATTTCCCTACAAATATCAGGTGTCCCTGTGGCTCAGTGGTTAAAGCGCGAGTCATTAAGTAGAAAATGAGCATGTCCAGAGGGTCATGGGTTCGAATCCCAGCCATGGCTCGTCCCAAGATGGGGAAAAAAAGGGGCAGCAGAGGGACATCCGGAGTCATGAACCGGGTGTGGCCCAACCCCCCTAGAGTGTCAGGAGATAAGGGCCGAAACACTTGCTTGAAGGGGGCTTCTCTTCTGAGGACTCTCTGCTGCCACGCTCTCCACGAGTTTCTTTCTACTGATTTAGATGTTCAATAAATTAAAAAAAAGTTTCGAAGTAGATTTTTGATTCGGCGAATTGTCGTTTGGTTTGACAAAAATGGCATGTTTAGATGGCATGAGCTTTTTATGGAAAAAAAAAAACAATATTGTGTACATTCATGTTTCGAGCTGTTTTAAGAATCAAGGAGGTGGTAAACAAGTATGTCACTTTTCGCCCTACCTGTTTATACCATATGGAATGCCCTGTGCATGCCTGCACTCTAGGTGAACACAGCGCGGGCTTCCACGGGTGGTGCAGGATTGTTCCCAGGCTTTTTTTGTTTTCGGCAGTTGAGGACAGTACGTCTCTGGGTCCCACACGCACCTTCGGGTGTTTCTTCTTCTTGTCTGCCTTTGTCCAGACACGGTGAGGAAAGACCCACTGACCGCAGGGAAAGTCCTGTTGACAGCGGTGAAGATTGTAACTCGGCATACTCTTCAGAGGGCACGTAATTGATGGCGACTGCTTGGCCGTGTCTGGAGTTGTACTGTTTTCACCTGTCTGCGGATCAGCAATTAGTGAGGTTGTGGGATGCTCACGGCAGTTGCTTGACAGTGGCGGTTTTCGCCGGTGGGCTCTGCAGTCATGAAATATGGGCTGGTACACCCATAGGAACGCTCCCGTGGAGGTGATGTGTCACATTCAGTGGCCATTACACTGCGGCATCTGCCAGGGAGCAGTTATGTCCCTTGACGTTTTCATGGAATGCCCAGTGCGTGCCTGTACCCATGTGAACACAGCGCGGGCTTCCAAGGGTAGTGGTGCAGGATTGCTCCCAGCTCGTTTGTTCGGCAGTTGCGGACAGTACTTTTCTGGGTCCCACCCACCTTCGGGTTATCATTTTCTTTGGTCTTATGAGTTAAGCAACACGTGCTTTAAGGGAAAGAGAAATGCAGTCCCTTCGATAATGAAAACGAATTGTGGTGAAAATAAGCAGTTTTAATATGCTGTTTACACACAAACAGATTTTGCGTGCAGAAGGTTGTGCATCATTTGAAAACAACGTAAACGATCTTTGGGGGAATTTGGCTGTGCCCAAACAATATGATAGGAGGTAAAAAGAAAAACATAAAAGATCCTGACTTGGAACCCCAAAGAATGCACTGGAATCCACCTAAATTCAGAATTAAGAGATACGGTTTGCTAATGATCTGAAAAAAAGTGCAGGAAGAGACTATTCAGAAAGGTTGGCCGGTATAATTTTATTCCAGCTGTAGGCCATGCGCCATTGAAACGTTATTAACGCTTTTCTCAGTGTAACGATTTTTAAAATGTGCCTTAATTGACTCATCAGTGGTCGCAACAACTCAGAAACAACTCCAAGCAAAGTAATATAAAACGAGCAAAATAACTGGTACATTATTTGGCCATTTTTGTGACATTAGTCGTGGATACTATTCTTCAAATGCAAAAAAAGAAAATACACCCGAAGGTGCCCGTGGCACCCACAGAAGTACTGTCCTCAACTGTGGAACCCGCTAGCCAGGAGCCGTCCTGCACCTCACATGGAAGCCGGTTGGTGCCGAGTTGCTCCCGGCATAAAGCGAACCAGAATTTAAAAAAAAAATCATATTCGTTTCTTTGCTTTTAGAAATGGGTTGTTGATGTATAATTGGACAGATTAATGCGTCTATGAAAGCTTGGATTACACACATTTTTCTGCAAAAATGATTGGCACGTGAGCTGTAATGTCCTTTGAGGTTATCGACCACGTATTTTTAAATTAGCCTGCATTGACCTTTACACGATTCTGACTGTGACAAAACACAACGTGTTCATACATAAGTGGCGACGGGTTTTTTTTCTTTTTCTGGTTGTTGTTTTTTTTTTTTTTCTCGTCATTTTAAATGCATTTGAGTGGTCTTACTTTGGTATGGATCGCAAAACCACAAACCACGCGAAGCACAGCCGTTGAAAAAGAGTTACTCCTACTACTACTACTGCTGCTGCTGCTGCTACTACTACTACTACTACTACTACTACAACAACTACTACTACTACTCTCTCTCTCTCTCTCTCTCTCTCTCTCTCTCTCTCTCTCTCTCTCTCTCTCTCTCTCTCTTTCCAAGTTTTGACTTCGTCGCGAAATTTCGGACATGCAGGATAATTTGACACATTTTTATATTCACCGTTCGATCTAAAGCCACACACAATATCTATGTGTGTAATAGATGTCTATGTGCATCTGTATATATATAAGGTTTTGTTGTTATATAGATTAACAAAGAAAACAAAGGAATAAATCAGACACGAGGGTTAATGAGTTCTTTTTCCTACTTGAGTCATCGCGGTTTCATATCATGCGAAAAACCCCAGCCATAAAGAAAGGTGTAAAAGAATAAATAAGCAAACACGTAACTCACTGAAACAACCAGCCTGAATAAACAAAAATCAAGTGCCTGAGTGTGTGTGTGTGTGTGTGTGTGTGTGTGTGTGAGCCTTTAGGTGCGCTCATGCGATTTCATGTGCAATAAATCCTTTGATGAAAAGTCGGACAAACCCTTACGTGCGATAAATCCCCTTAGGACCTCTAGACAGCCAGCTATCAGTCCCGCATATCCAGAGAGAGAGAGAGAGAGAGAGAGAGATGCCACAAGAGCAGAGAGAGAGAGAGAGAGAGAGAGAGAGAGAGAGAGAGAGAGATGCCACAAGAGCAGAGAGAGAGAGAGAGAGAGAGACGACAGAGGCAAAAGCAAGCAGCGCGATGGCACCCACACTGCTTTTGTATCATAAACGTCTCGATTTGTCACTCAACCGCAACCTTCCCAGCTTCAGGGGTAAACCAGTATCTAACTGTTGTTAGAGAAGGGGGGGGGGGGGGGGGGGTAGGAGGAATGGGATAGAGGAGGGTAGGGAACCGACATTATTTTAGAGAGTTTGAAGTCATTACTGACGCCAGATAACATAAATAAACGCTAATGACCTGAGCGAACGGGGATGGGGGGAGGGGGGACGAAGCAGGTTAGGTAGGGGTTGGTGCGGTGGTGGAAGAGGAGGATGAGGTAGGGAGGGAGAGGGGGGGGGGGGGGGGGCTGCCAGCATCATTTTAGGAAGTCTGAACTCTCTTCTGAGAATTGAGAACCAGTGCGTGTAAGGGCGGGAGGAAGGGTGGAGAGGGATGAGGGGGGGGGGGGGAGGGAGGAACGGGGCGGGGTGGGAGGAGGCAGGGTAGGGGGCTTGGAGTGAAGTTGATTTTGCTGGAAAAGGCCGTAGAGGGGAGGTCAGTTACAAGGAAGAAGACTAGCAATTGATCAGATTTTGAAAATGTCAATGTCCTAGAAGACAGCAAGACAGCGAAGCCGGGGAAGGCGGGGGACCGGGTGGGGGCAGAAAGGATTGTGTGTGAGTTGAGGGGGGGGGGGGGTTGTAGTTAGTAGCGCGTTGTGAAGAGAGAGAGAGAGAGAGAGAGAGAGAGAGAGAGAGAGAGAGAGAGGAGGGGCGAAAGAGGATGAGGGTAGAGTTTGCACGTGAATTTTTTTGTTATTGATTACTCGAAAAACGATAGTCGTCTCTCTCTCTCTCTCTCTCTCTCTCTCTCTCTCTCTTTGATGAGGCAGGAAGGGCAGAGTAAGGGTTGAAGGGGGGATGGGAGGGGGGGGGGGAGGGGAAGAAGGGTAGCAGGAAGAACCGAGGCGGGCATGAGCATGGGTGATTGTGAGGGTAGAAAAAGTGGTGGAAATAGAAACAGAAGAGAGACGAAGAGCTGGGAAGAGAAGGCGAAGAAGTAGGGCGGGGGAAGGTAAGGCGTGGGTGGAGGTGGGGGTGGGGGTGGGGGGGTGGGGAGGGTGTTCCTGACCGCCTCCGTTGCCCGCCCGTGCTCCCCTACTGTCTGGTCAGACAGTGAAGTATCCATCGCCATGGTAAGTCCTCGTCATCTTTGATTAACAATTTGGATTTGCACGCTCTGACGTCAGACACATAGGTCTGCGTCTTCTGTAGCGTGTCTTGTCTGTACAGCGCTGTGACACTGCTTTGTCAGTCTACACACCGCCCAGACGGTTTCGACCGGCCCGTAGAAGAGCATCATTGATGGACTGATTTGAAGGATGGGTTGGAGAATTGAGTCGGTGGTTGAGATCCAAGGCCGCTTTGTTTCGTGACGCACGCGTGTGCTCTCTGTCTCTCGGTCTCTGTCTTTGTCTCTGTCTCTGTCTCTCTGTCTCTGTCTCTGTCTCTCTCTCTCTCTCAATCATAATTTGACCCACCCACCCACGCACCCACCTACGCACCACTTATTGTGGAAAGGTAACTTCGCAATGACAACATAAATGAACACAAAACATTACCAACAGATGCAGCAACAACAGCATCGCATTTTTTGTAGTAGTGATAACAAAGAGAAAACCATACCCAGTCTGCCTGCAATGACAGGTATCAATTTGATTTAATGGCTTTGTCCATCAGGCATAATATGTAGAAACTAGGCTATTAAAAGTCGTATCAGTATCGTAATAGGACCAACAAGTGATTCGTGTTTTTCTTTCTGTAGTCCAGGGGTTCTTTCTGTAAACTTTAACACAAAACCTAATGTCTGCTCATGTAGGCTTCGTTAAAAATCACGCCAACATGTTGCAAACGTACCACGCGATATCATGAATAATAATCTACACTGCTCTTGGTCTTGGAGATCGGTGTATAGCTGCTTGTCCTGCCATATATCCATGCAACAACAGAGAAAACCCAGCGCAATGCAAAAATTTTCCCACGTTTTTTTTCCTTCATAATCACCAATCCCATCGTCTTCAGAATTTGATCCATGTAGGTTTTAGTTGATCTGCTTCAATATTTACTTTCGGAAGGAAACACTATTCGGGACCCTGTCTTTGAAATGATTTTACTTCTTAAACAAAAAGAAAGAAAGAAAGAAAGAAAGAAAGAGAGAAAAAAAGAAAAGAAAAGAAAAAAAAATCGTCTTCGTGGGAAAACAAGTAATCTCAGACAATTTCGCAGTAACGTTACTCTGTTGTCTAGATCCATAACATGCAATTCATATAGTAGAAAGCACACAGACTGATTAAATGTGTCTCCAAAAGAGTGTTTTTTGTTCTTTCAAAGCTAAATGCAGACAAATACAGCCAAGTTCATTTGCAGTAGCTTAACAAACGAACTCGTTTATAAAAATAACACATTGACCATCAAATATCATTGCGCAAGTCGTTACTTTCCTGTTTTGTTTACAATTGTCTTAAATCCAGCAAACAAAGATCGCCTTTGTGTGTCTCAAAAGAGCAGAAAGAAGGCGAAGGGAAAAATGAAACTTTTCTAAAGATGAAAAAGATGAAACAGAATCTTTTCCGTGCAGCTTTGAAAGTAACCCACTGACATTTTCATGAAGAAATAAGACATACATTTAGATTATTACAACAACAAAAAAAGCAAAAAGGATGGACAAAACACCCAAACCCTTGGGAAAAATAAGGTCAGTCATGTTTTATGTGGAAAACAATGTGTGCGTGTTTCAACTGGATGTTGGCTAAAGTAAGACCAAAACACAAACTGATGTTGTCTGTTTCCTTGGATAACACGGGCTAACCGAGAGCTGCCTACTGCACAATGACAGGAACCTTGCTGTTATCACAAAGCGTGTTTCCACAATCGGTGCACTAGAATTAGGTTCTTAGGCTGGTCACTCCCTATTTCATTGGCCGCTACTCCTTGTCAGCACGGTGTATGGTGACCTTCTTCCCGTCAGTGTGACGAAGATTGATGTCTTTGTACCTCCCCCCCTCCACACACACACACACACACACACACACACACACACTTTGTTTTCTTTAGGTGTGGTGTGAACATTCTGACCTTCCTCACTCGACAAAGAGAAAGACAGTCACCAAAGAAGAGGTTTGTCTCACGGCGCTTGCCTTCGGCTTGCAACAAAACTGTTCAGCTTGCTTTAAGTGACATCAGACAGAAACGGCCAAGCCAGACTCAGGGTTTAAGTGATGAACTCTGCTGAACTCTTCATGATTGGCCAGCTTTATTGACCTCGTCTGTGATGAAGTCCTCCGTCACACTTCTGCTGTCACCCGTTGTTTGTTTGTTTTTTTTTCGCCTTTCACAACAGATAATAGGAAATGACGTTACGTTCGAAACGTCCATCAAAACCGTCCGTCTTCCTGCCCCAATCCTAATTTCCATCGACGGGTCTTCGTCCTTCCTGTGTGTCGTCTCGTTTTGCTGACGTAGTCAGGAGATCAAGCCTTTCAGTGCCCTCAACGCAGCCTACATGTCACTATTCTTTACCGGTATGACTCTGGAATACTTTCGATTCAACAAGCCACGGGTACATCTCCTGTTCCTATTTTGCACTTAATATTGGTCAGAATGGGATTTTGTTTTGTATTCCCCTTTCTGAAGCTTTCCTACATCCGATATCCAGCCTACGTTTCCCTTAATCTCACACTTCCCCGTCCCTGCCTTCCTTGATTGTAGGGATTGTATGGTGGGATTGAGAGTTAATGGTGAGGGAGGATGGTGGGGGAAGTGAGAGATAAGACTTTTCAGGTTTCAGTTGAATGTAATGTGAGTGTATACAACAGTACCATTTGTATGTGAAAATCATAAAATGTGTTTTCCACTACCTTATTGTAAGCAAAAAGTGCATCTAAAAATGATGGAGTTAGGGGAGGGGGTATTGTCGGGTATCTTTATTGGCACCAGTGTGAGCTTGAGCTCATTTCCGTTTGTTTTTTAAGGTCTTGACTGACCGCCCCATGTTTTCATTTCACATAAGCCCATTGCTGCCATTTCTTTCTTTTATTCTGGTAGGCTTTTGTTAGGATTTTAGAGCAGTGAGTGGGAATTCAGGTGAATTGGGAGTGAGAGATGATCAGTCTTAGAATATAAATGCTGTGCTTTAGGCTGTCATTTAGTGGGCCCTCGGTTTTTTATGCTTGACAAAGGTTTTACCAATAAACCGAAAATTTGCAATATGCTTATTGGGTGTTGGTGGTTTTTACTGTTCAACAGACAGACAGACAGACAGAGAGCGTCTTCGCTATGCTTTGGTAACACGTGGCGGGTAACTGATACCTCGGGTTCAGACAGACAGTCAGACAGACAAAGAGGGAGAGAGAGGCAAACAAATACAGTGTGGGAAAGAAGCGGGGATATGAAGCACAGAGACAACCTGAGAGAGAGAGAGAGAGAGAGAGAGAGAGAGGAGAGGAGAGAGAGGAGAGAGAGAGAGAGAGAGAGAGAGAGAGGAGAGAGAGATTGACGAACGAACAGACAGAGAAAAGCAGAGTAGGAGATAGGGAGGCGGATTTTTTTTGCTTGTTTTGTGGATACTTCTTGGATCTGGCTTTGTGCTCTGAAGTCTGGTAGCTTTAGAAACAAGCAAACAAACTAACAAACAAACAAATCGTTATGAACTCGAACCAACTCTCTCTCTCTCTCTCTCTCTATCTCTCTCTCTCTCTCTCTCTCTCTCTCTCTCTCTCTCTCTTCTCTCTCTTCTCTTCTCTTCTCTTCTCTCTCTCTCTCTCTCTCTCTCTCTCTCTCTCTCTCTCTCTCTCTTTCTCTTCGGTTGATTGTGTCACGTGCTAAGTACTGTTTTCATCCATCACCATTATCATCATCATCATCATCGTTGATAATAATAATATAACGATGATGTTGATGTTAACGGTTTCCCTCGTTAATGCCTATCGGAAAAGACAATGTCTTCACACACACAAATATATCTCTGCTGAAAAAGGCTTCAAATTAATCTCTCTCTCTCTCTCTTCTTCTCTCTCCCCCTCTCTCTCTCTCTCTCTCTCTTCTCTCTCTCTCCGGCGGATCAATCATTAGTTGATTTGATTAGTTTCGTTTTCTGTATTTTTGTTTGGTTGCCTGCCTGTTGTTATGTAGTTCTTCGATTGAGAAAAATCGATCAGTTGAGGTCATGTCGGGAGACTGCAGAGCGCGCTAAGTTAGTACGAATGTGGCGCAGTGGTTAGTGTAGCATTGCCGCCTTGAAGGTTATGCGTGTTCGAGTCTTGGTTCGAGGCCAAGTTGGTGAGTGTGTGTGTGTTGTGTGTGTGTGGTGTGTGTGTGTGTGTGTGTGTGTGTGTGTGTGTGTGGCGCGCGCGCGGCGCGTGTGTGTGTGTGTGTGTGTGTGTGTGTGTGTGGTGTGTGTGTGTGTCGGTGGGGGTGTGTATATATATATATATTATATATATGTGTGTGTGTGTGTGTGTGTGTGTGTGTGTGTGTGTGTCCGTGTGTGTGTGCGTGCGGGGTGCGTTCCCGTGTGTGTGTGTGTGTGTGTGTTTGCCGCTGCCGGCTCCTACCCTGAGGTGTTGACAGAAATGAACTGAAATGGGCCGACTGCTGAGATCCCTACGGTTGAGTTTCAATCACTTGATGGATGTGTCGCCGAAGGTGTTGTTCACATCCCAGAATCGCACGTCCACGTATTTGGGAGTCAATAGAGGGAAAGAGGCCCTGAGGGGCGAAGCGCTTGACTGAATTTGATGTAAGATCACCGAGACAGCGGATGGATTACCGTTCCTGGGTTGGAGGGGATTTGCATGATAACAGCCATTTTCGGAGTGCGCCTCTGCAGAGGTGGACGTTGCGTACGTTTTGACTGAATTTCAACAGACGCATTTTCTAAAATTGTCATTTTGTGAGATGGAATTTAATGTAAGTCTTCACCTTGAGCGTGTCTGTTAGACCCGCGTCAGTGCGAGCAACGGTGGTAATGATATGTTGCTTTGCTTAATTGTTGTGGACCTTTTTCCGTCGCAGCGCTTCGGATCTCGAAACTCAAAAATAATTATTACCAGCGTCTGGAGCCAAGAGCCAAGAGTGAATGCTTTAGTTATGGTGTCAACATTCTGACCTTCAGTTAAGGTCCTCAGCCCTGAGAGAGAGAGAGGAGAGAGAGAGAGAGAGAGAGGAGACGAAGAGAACAGACAGACAGAGAGATTTTGAATATTTGAATGTGTTTGAGCGTGCGCATGTGTGTCTGTATGTGTGTGTGTGTGTGTGTGTGTGTGTGTGTGTGCGTGTTGCGTGCATGCGTACGTGCATGTGTTGTGTGGTGTGGGGGGGGGGGGGGGGGTCGCGCGCTCAGTGTGTGTGTGTGTGTGTTCGCGCGCTCAGTGTGTGTGTGTGTGTGTGTGTGTGTGTGTGTGTGTGTGTGTGTGTTTTAGAGAGAGTGAGAGAGCGAGAGACATAGACTGCGACAAAGACAGAGAGAGGACCAGTGCCGAAACCCTTGTTAGTTTGACGTGTGTTTGTTAGAAGAGTACGGCGACGGAAAACATAGATCTATTGCGCAAGCTTTGAGAAAGAAATTTAAAAAAAAAAAGAGTACGTCCTGTTTATCTCTAGATTCTCGTGTCTTGGCCCACTTTGTTGAGGAAACCATGCAGCATGCATAGGTTACATGGTGTGCAGTGAATGAATAACGCAAGCTGATTCAGGTAATCGCCCTAGGATTGTCAGTTGAACCAGAGGACAAACTGGACGACGGCGTCGTTTGTAGAGGAGCTGGCGAGGGCGCATGACCTATATATATATATATATATATATATATATATATATATATATATAATATATATATACAACACAAACTAATAAATTCCAAGGATAAGTACCGAGCACCGTTCCAGCAACTTACAGAGCAGCTTGGTGTTGCAATGACTGCAAGAAATATTGAATTATAAACAAAGCTTGCTCTTATGTCTTAGATTGAAGAAATAGGGGGAGATACGCATTCATATCTGCAGTGGTAGATGATTCTGCCTAACTAACAGTATGTGCTTGAGTGGGTGAATGGGGAAAAATAAAATAAATGCTTCTCAAAATGAGCCTTATATATATATTATGACAAGGGAGATGTAAATGGTAAACAAAGTCATGCACAGGCTTTGCAGGCCTTCAGGTAAGATGTGGGGAGAAAACAACAACAACAACAGCTACAAAACCTACTATTCTACAGACGATGATACTTATTTAAATAATGCATATGACTTGATTAATTTGTGGGGTTATGTTCTTCCTTTTCAGGTAGTTTGTTTTCTTTTTCTTTTTCCTTTTTTTGCCAGATAAACTAGGGACATCTGGAATACCTTTTTTTTGCTTGTTTATTTAGAGAGGGTCACAGGCAAAGTTTGTGTTTTTGTAAGTCGACGTGAGATGGCGGAGATTGAAAAAGATTTTGTTGTGGCTTGCAGAGGACAGAAGCAGGAAAGAAAACTGTCCTAGGTCTATGAGGACCAGGGAATATTTGTGTGGCACTGTTTGAACTCAAAGTTTGAAAAAAGAAAAAGGTATTTTTGAGTCCGTGGGGACCTGGTTTTTTGGTTTTTGTTTGACATATGTACGTGTGATTATTAAAAAAAATTGCGTGAAAAGAATTGTATGTCAGTAAAGTTAAAAAATAATTACTATTTAAAAGGGAGAACGTTCGTCTGGTTGTCCGAACGGTTTTGTGTCAACGTTGCTAAGCGAATGTTGAACATGTGTGTGTGTGTGGTGTGTGTGTGTGTGTGTGTGTGTGTGTGTGTGTGTGTGTGTGTGTGTGTGTGGGTGTGTGTTTGACAGAGAGAGACAGAGACAGAGCGAGTGCAACTGAACCACTTTTTTTTTTTTTTTTTGCAAGAACAATCGGCAGGTTTCAGATAAATTAAATCTACACCTCAGGTTGTCGCCTATGTTTATGTCTCCTTTTATCTTAGAGATAATTTGTGCTATTATACAAGAAAAATGAATTAGGGGGATACGGAGTGTAAAGGCTGCAAGCTGCAGTGCAGTGCAGGTCTTTTAAGGACGTGTGACGCTAGATGGAGCAGCAAGAGAATCGACTGGTCCAAGAAGACCACGAAGAAAACATCCCCCAAAGCAGGACAGATCCACATTCTCTCCACATGTGGAAACGGAGATTCCTGACCATGTTCATTCCATGGACAGGAATCGATATGGACATACAGCAACCCAATGTCCATCGTCTTGCTTTTAGTGTCATCTGGAAGATGGGTATGCAGCATCGCTTGAGTGCAGAACAGGGCTTCCAGGAAAAGGACTGGTTCCAATGTGTGATGAAGCACAATACTTGCCTCAGTTTAAAACAGCCGCAGTCAGCAAGCTTGCCTTGACTTGTGGGTTCCACCATCGACAAATGGATCAGCTGATTATGGGGAATTTGAACTGAGTTTGAGAATTTGCAAGAAAAATGGCCAACATCATGCGTTCGAACTGCGAATCAGCTTGCTGTGCCCAATCACAATGGATCCATCACCAATAGATATGCATAATGATCAACTGGTATCAAAAGCATTCTGATCCACTGATGTGTACTCTGTCATCAGTCACTATCAGACTGTCCTGATCGGGTGATGGATGCTTAGTGTTCACCAGGATATCCCAGTTCACGTCCCTACCTGTTCAAATGATCAGTCAGCGCTATTTGTCAGAGGTTACCACTTTAATGTACGTTCACTTGTTTAAGTTTGGACTGCATGAACTTCATTATGCCTTTGCTGGAATTGATTCAAGCTCGATTCAACTGATTCCGGTGGATCGACTACTATTTTACAGCAGCGATTTGGCGGAACATCAGGCGCAGAGTAAAACGCCAAGTGTGTGGGGGAGGGGGAAAATACCCTGAAGGCGCTTTGCCCAAACTAGCGGGGATTTTTGCCCAATAGTATTGGGCGAAGAGGCCGTTGCATTGGCATAATACAAGAGTTTGGTTACGCTTCGGGCTAAGAGGGGTCTGGGTCCACAGATAAAAAAATATGACCTTTCTTTCACATTGCTACAGTTTCACACTAAGCATGTCATCAAGATTTCCCCATACTGCGTCCCCTTTGCCCATGTGAAATGGATCTCCGGGATCTGGTTATGACACAGAGATATTATGAAATCAGAGTGTAGAATACAAACAGTACTGTCGTGCAGTTGTAGACCAAAACGTAGCACAACACTTCACCTACCTTTTTAATCATTGTTACAGTATGGTTATCTAATTTTGTGGCCTTCATGTCCTTTTCTTGTGTGATCTCAACTTGAAATTCTGTCCACACACACACACGAGTTCGTTTGAAGATTGCGTATCTTGCAAGTTCGCGAGTACAGTCTTTGGTGAAGTTGTTAGCGTCCTCTGGATGGGGGCTCTTTCCCACGCCAGCTCCACGACAAGCATGTATGATCGTCTGAAGGGGGTTAAGCATGTGGTGCTCTGAAATGATTGTGAAGGATCAGATCAGTAAACCCCCACAGAAATGACTCGGCAGGAGTACCGTGCCTTCACTGCTGGGCTGCTTACACAAGACGTACTATCCTGTGTTCGTGAGCGGGAAGAGTTGCGTGGTAGGAGTACAACTGAAAGACAGATGAACCGCGAAACAAAAGGTCTTCCCTATCTAATGCACATCTTCACACCCCCCCCCCCCTGTCTTCGTCTGTCTGTCTGTCTGTCTGTCTGTCTGTCCTGTCTGTCTCTCTCTCTCCTCTCTCTCTCCTCTCTCTCCCCTCTCTCTCTCTCTCCTTTTCTCTCTCTCTGTTTTGTTCTGTCTGTCTTTCTGTCAGTCTGTCTGTTTGCCTGCCTGTCTGTCTGTCTGTCTGTCTGTCCTTTCTCTCTTCATATCCCCCTTTTCTCTCCCCCCCCCCCCCCCCCCCCTATCGATCTCCTTGTTCTTGTATCCACAAATTTTCTAACATTCTCACCTGTATCAGTGCCGCGTGCGCGTGCGCGCGCGTGTGTGTGTGTGTTTGAGAGGGGGGTGGGTGAGAGTAGACTGTAGTACTAGGTCATAACCGTCTAGCTGATGAGTTTAAAAAATAAATGCCGTTATTCTGCGTGTATGTGACAATAGGTTGTTTTTTTTTTTTTTTTATTTTTTTTTTTTTAAACAAAGCACAGATTCACAGAACATATAGAAAAGAAATATAGAACATACCAGAATCTACCAAAGTCAATACATAAAATATAACACTAACGAAACAAAGATACACAGAGCATGTGAAAACGTTTAGAACACAGCCCAAATCTACCAAAGTCAATAAATACAATATAACAAAAACGGACAATGGCTAAGTGTGAGAGTAGGAGAGGCCAACACAACTAGGTCATGAATCCGGTTTCTGATTGACCAAACCGATAACTCTTGCGCAATGATGCCTATTCCTTTAGATGGCTTCAGAGCCATATGGACTACAGAGCCCGCATCCCGGTGTTCAGTAATCAATATGACCCAGGTTTTCCACTTACACAAGTTAAGATTTTTTCCCAGATCATACAGACGATAAGTCTGCAGATATGATATTGTAAAAGGGTTGGGTCGTGAAGTTCGCGTTTTGTCCTAAGACGTATATTCGCGCGCGCGCGCGCGCGCGCGCGCGCGCGCGTGTGTGTGTGTGTGTGTGTGTGTGTGTGTGTGTGTGGTGTGTGTGTGTGTGTGGTGTTTGCGTGTGTCTGTGTGTCTGTGTGCGCCATATACCCTGAAAAACTGAATTGAAACCAAAAACCATGTCACCAACCACACTATTTTTCGTTCTCATCATGTTTCCACCTCAGTGCCATTACCCCCCACGCCTGTCCTTCCGGCTCCCCATCCAGAGCCACACCTCGGCTGGTTCCGTCGTAGCTTGGCACCGGCAGTCCACAGGAACAGTCAGTGTCAGTTTTTGTACTCCCAGTTTTTTTTATAAAACAGGGAGTACTTTACAATGGGAACGAAGAAATGCTGTCTGTGTGTGTGTCTGTCTGTCCGTCCGTGGTCAAAATGTATTCCACTCGCTCCAGACAAAACTACTGAGCCGATCGTTCTGAAAATTTGTAGGTATGTTCATTATGGGTCACGGATGATGCCCGATGTTTTATTTCACCAGAATAGCCGTTACAAAAACCTCTAACGGCCCATAACGGTTTTTCTTATTTATGGAATATCAAAGAAAATACTCGACCGATCTTTCTGAAAAGTTGTAGGTATGTTCATTACGGTCACAGATGATGGCCGATGTTTATCAGAATAGCCGTTACTAACGGCTATAGCGGCCTAAAATGGATTTTCCTCTTTATGGAATATCTCACGGGTATTCAAGATAAACTGGAAGTACGTTTATATGCTTTGAATCTTTTTTTTTCTTTTTCTTTTTTTTAAAGAGATAACCCACCAGAGGAGTCACTGCACTGCTGCCGAGTCACCCCATTGGGATCAGGTACCTGTTCCGATCCAGCCTAAGTAGAACACCACCTGCTAAGCCGCCTACTGACTAAACATAATTGTCCCCCTCCCTCATCTCAAAGGTGCCACCACGTATGTCCAACGACACTCCCCATGAAATTTCTAATACCGACGACCTTAACGTAATTATACTCACCAAAGACATAAACGTAAGAGGATATTGAAACTGAGATCACCATGAGAGCAAGATACAAAAGGCCACACAATTTCATACTTTATTTCTCTCCAGCTAATCAGTGATGATTGGGATGATGAAGATGATTTATGGAGTGATATTCCGTTTGAGACTGAATGATGGGGGTGGGTACTTTACCGTATACTTTCACAGTGTATCCTGGCGTCACCATGCCCGAGAGATACAGACACCTGCAGCGTTTGATCAGGCATGCATTTTAGTGATGTGTGTATTATAAAAGTGCGTGCTGTTTGAGAGTGATGTGTATCTCAAGTGGCTATGTTGACTTTATCTATATGTATATATACATACATACCTACATGTAATATATATATATATATATATATATATATATATATATATATAATATTGATTTATAAACAAAGCTTGCTCTTATGTCTTAATTGAAAAAAATAGGGGAAACAAGCATTTATATCTGCAGTGGGAGATAATTCTGCCTAACTAACAGTATGTGCTTGAGTGGGTGAATGGGGAAAAATAAAATAAATGCTTCTCAAAAAGAGCCTTCAGCAAGCTTATAGTCTCCAAGAGGGAGACAGTCTCCAATGGGGAGGAAACCCACTAACATATAACTCCTGGTCAGATACCGATATTTCGAAACCTGATTGTTTCTCCTCAGTGACCGCGGAAAGTGGTAATTTGACTCCTCTGCCTTTTTGGTTTTAAGAAGAATGCTATCCCAGAAAAAGCTGGTGTGCAATACCGTAGTAATGTTTGTTTAGTTTTCAAAAAACCAAGGAAAGGTGCCACCTAAGAAGCAAAAGGAAATCATGAAAGAGCAAAACAAGCTACATTTTCTTGTGAAAAGTTGAAAATATAAAAAGATAACCTGTTAAGACACAAGTGCTGAGGGCCAGTTCTTGGAATGAATCCGCAAGGGACTAAAATACAATGAACTAATAAATTCCAAGGATAAGTATCGAGCACCATTCCAGCAACTTACAGAGCAGCTTGGTGTTGCAATGACTGCAAGAAATATTGAATTATAAATAAAGCTTGCTCTTATGTCTTAGATTGAAGAAATACGGGAAACAAGCATTCATATCTGCAGTGGTAGATAATTCTGCCTAACTAACATATGTGCTTGAGTGGGTGAATGGGAAAATAAAATAAATGCTTCTCAAAATGAGCCTTCAGCAAGCTTATAGTCTCCAAGAGGGAGACTATATTCATTCCCCCTATTTCATCAATCTAAGACATAAGAGCAAGCTTTGTTTATAATTCAAAATTATATGTTGCTTTTGTTGATTTCGAGAAAGCATTGATTCGATTTCAAGGAAACTGTTATGCCAATTCTAGAAAGAAATGGCATAAAGGGTAAGCTTTATAGTTGTGTGAGAAGTATGTATGAAAACGTGAAAGCCAAAATAAAGAGTGGGGCTAGGTTCAGTGATTTTATTATGTGTACACAAGGGGTTAAACAAGGGATGTTTGTAGTCCTGTTTTGTTTTCGTTGTTTATGAATGAATTAGCTCTCGAAATTATTGAAAAGGGTAGGCATGGTGTTACTATTAATTTGATTCAGTTATTCATTTTGCTGTTTGCCGACGATATTGTTTGTTATCTGAAACTGTTATAGGTTTACAAACTCAGCTAAATAGTTTACACTCTGCTGTACAAAGACTTGAGCTTAAGGTAAATATGGACAAAACAAATGTTTTAGTTTTCCGTAAAGGTGGCTATTTGGCTGCACGTGAGAGATGGGTTTATGGTACATCAAAAATATCAGTTGTAAACGCATATAAGTACTTGGGTATTTATTTTTCCACGAAGCTCAGCTTTACTTTTGCATGTCAGGACCTAGTGAACAGAGGCAAACGTGCCATTATGAGTGTGTTAAATGTTTTGTACAAGTTTGAACACAGTTCAGCTGAGTTATTTTTCAAGTTGTTTGATGCACATGTTCAGCCAATAGTCCAGTATGGAGCTGAGATTTGGGCGTTTGAAACAGGTCATGAAATTGAAAAATTGCACTGTTTTCCCATGAAACGATTTTTATGTGTGGACAGACGTACCCCGAATGATTTGGTGTATGGTGAACTTGGAAGATTTCCAATTTACATCAATTCATACTTCAAAGCATTAAATATTGGCTCAAACTGATACAGATGCATGGTGACAGACTACCTGCACTAGCATACAAAACGCTGTGTGACTTAGATGCTAGAGTAAAGTTACGTGGGCAACAAATATTCGAAATTGTTTATGTAGTTATGGTTTTTCCTTTGTATGGCTAAATCAAGGTGTGGGTTGCGTCCCAAGTTTTTTGGCCTGTTTTAAGCAACGCATGATAGACTGTAGGTGGCAAGATTGGACTGTCATATCCAAAGTAGTGATAGATTCTCTATGTACAGAATTATATAGCGAATTATATAGCGGAACCATACATTGGAATAGATATGAACAGATTTATAAAATGTGCTTTAACAAAGTTTAGACTAGGTGTCTCTGACATAACAGTGCATAGTCAGAGGTATAAAAAAGATAAAAGATCTTTGTTGTGCCCTATGTGTGGATCCGGTGTAGAGGATGAAGTCCACTTTGCTTTGTGTTGCCCAGCACTAAATGATTGAGAGCAAAATATATCCCTGCCAAGTATTATAGCAGACCATCATTATTTAGTTTAGTCTTACTTTTGTCGTCGAGAAATGAAAGTGTTATGAATCATTTTTCTATGTATCTGTATAAGTCGTTCAAACGGCGGAGCACTGTAATATGTTGATACTGTAACTCATATAAGCAAGTCATATGATTATACTGATTTAGTACACTAAAGTGCGTGAAAAGTTGTCATTTAGCTTTGCATATATCCCCTTCAAATGGGGCTTTGGCCTTTTTTGAATAAAATATCGTTATCGTTATCGTTATCCTCTCTCTCTCTCTCTCTCTCTCTCTCTCTCCTCTCTCTCTCTCTCTCTCTCTCTCTCTCTCTCTCTCTCTCTCTCTCTCTCTCTCTTTGTGTGTGTGTGTGTGTGTGTGTGTGTGTGTGTGTGGTTGTGTGTGTTATGTGTGCGTGTGTGTGTGTGTATGTGTGGTGTGTGTGGTTGTGTGTGTGTGTGTGTGTGTGTGTGTTGTGTGTGTTGTGTGTGTGATTGCAAACAGCAATCGTTTTATCCCGAACATAACAGTTGCGATCTGTGTTTTATACCTCACGTTATCAATCATAATACGGACACAATATCAATAGCAATCCCCTAAAGTAATCAGCTCGAAAGCCAGCCCCTGCTACCATATTCTTGATAATGGCACCATTTTGACAAAGAGGATGTCTGAAAATGCCAGACAACTGACTGCACACCAAAAGGGCGTAATTCAGAAAGCATGCATGGCTGGGCACACGAGGCCGGAGGAGCTGATCCGAATTCTTGAATTTTTAAGGTGGGCTGTCATGTTTAGTGCTGCTTTGCTGAAAAATATCCCTGATGTAAGTCTGGACAGCTCCTCTCTCTCTGTCGCTGGGTCTCTGTTTCTCTGTCTGTCTGTCTGTCTCTATGTTTGTCTGCCTGTCTGTTTCTCTGTCTCTCTGTCTATCTGTCTCTATGTCTCTCTCTCTCTCTCTCTCTCTCTCTCTCTCTCTCTCTCTCTCTCTCTCTCTCTCTCTCTCTCTCTCTCTCTCTCTTTCACACACTACACACACACACACACACACACTCACAAGCGCGCGCGCGCGCACACACACACACACGCACGCACACACGCACGCACTCACGCACACACACACACACACACACACACACACACACACAACACACACACACACACACACACACACACACACACACACACACACACACATACATACACACATACACACACACGCGCGCGCGCGCGCGCACAACATATGTCCCGAGGTAGCATCGTGTTGTTGTTGTTTTTTATAGAAAAGTTATATTAACTGATCCTGTGTCATTTGAATAATGGATATCTTTGTTAGCCTGCTTAAATCTCAGATATGCGTAGAAAGAAGAAGAGAAGACGTATGAAAAGCCTACATAAACAGAATCCAAAACATTTGGGGTTTAGATCTTATTGAACAACACACACACACACACACACACACACACACACACACACACACACACACACACACACACACACACACACACACACATCTATATTAAGTTGGGTAAAAGAGAGAACAATTTCACAGAAGCGCTTGTTGTGCTCTTTTTCCCCCCTTTATTTTATCCGGTACTGTGGTTCGCTTCGGACCTTCTTAAGAGACAGAAGAGCGCATTCATGTGCAAATGATCAGTTCCATCTCTCACACCCATACAGGTAACGCCCACATGGGTTAACGTTAGAGCTGGACCTTGACCGCAGAGTTGGAGAGGAGAAGGATCCAGGCCTTTGACATGAAGGCATACAGAAGACGGCTCCACAGTTCCTGGACAGAGCACGGAACCAACGATTCTGTCAGAGAGCAGATGGCCACACTGGCAGGGCCACAGGAACCCCTCTTGGCCACGGTTAAGAGGAGAAAGCTAATGGGGTTTGGCCAACTGACACGACACGACTCACAGGCCAAGACAATCGTGCGAGGCACGCTTGAAGGGGGACGGCGCACAGGCAGGCAGAGGACGATCTGGTCGGAGAACGTGACAGAATGGACAAACCTCAGGCTGCCAGAACTCTTGTGAGAAGCTGAGGACAGGCCGCGATAGCGAAGAAGATTGACGGAGTGGACCCTCGTCCCTACTCCCCTCCCCCACCCCGTGCCAGCCCTCCCCCCCCCCCCCCCCCCCCCCCCCACGATCACTTAGGTCACGGGAAAGAGAAGAAGAAGAAGAAGTGGTCCCTTATGTCCCCATGCCCCCCCCCCCCCCCCCCTTCCCTTCTCCCGACCACTTAGGTCAAGGAATGAGATGAGATGAGATGATCAGCTCCATCACAGATCAAATCCCCACACAAACAATAACAACACAACACAAATCAATCGTTAGGTAAAACAACAGCCTGTTGTCCCTGACGGTTTAATGCAAGTATTTACGCTTCCTGTCGCGGAAAAACGTTTCCGAGAGACCGAACTGTTGGACACAATCAAAACGAAGTGTACACGTCGCGTTTTGTGGCCCAGTTCCCTCTTTTGCCTATTATAAAGCATTCTTGGACATTAAAATAAGTGACCATTGAACGGAGAGAGAGCGGAAAAAATTAACTGGATTTTGTGTGTGTGTGTGTGTGTGTGTGTGTGTGTGTGTGTGTGTGTGCGTGCGTGCGTGCGTGCGTGCGTGCGTGCGTGCGTGCGTGCGCGCTTGCTTGCGTGCGTGCATGCGTGCATGCGTTCGTGCGCACGCGCGTACCCAGATCTGCTGGTACGAGTGGAAGAATGTGTTTGTCACTTGAGTCAAAGACTAGTTTGCGCCAATGGTATTTTGCTTCCCTAGGCATCATTCTATAACCACCAGACTCCAGCAGAAGGTTCGCTAAGGAGTTCCTGATCTTGACCAGTGTGCTCCATGCTTCTGAACTGTGCATTCCATGTCAACAGTCTGGACTTTTCAAAGGGTTGGTTGGTTCGATGATACACCTGAGAAGCACAGTGTAACTGCTTATTTGATGTCTTTTTTGGGCCGGTGCATTGTGAATCAGTTACCTTTCTCTCACAAGCACAGTTAGTCCTACATTGCTCTTACAGCTCTTGCGTAAAAAAGTGCAAGAAATTGCGACGTAAACATCATTCCAGACAAATGTAGCTGTCAAAGATTTGGCTTTATTATTAGGGCAAGAAACTACTCTGAATTAACATTACGTGCTGCCGTGTGAACGTGGGGTAGGGTGGTAGGTGGGGGGGGGGGGGGGGGGGGGGGGGGGGGGGGGGACGTTAACTTGAATGAATTCTGTCTGAAACCGAAGACCAGTACCTGTTATAAAAGTAAATACAAGCTGGTGTGGAGAAGTGGTTGTGTTCACCTTTTAACCTGATACAGACCGCATGATAAATATATCCCAAATACGAATACACGTACTAAATAGAATGCAAAGCAACGTTCTTTTAACACAATACAAGCCGTACATTCGTCCGAAGGCACAAATAACAGCACCAAAAAGTCCACAACAATGCTCCTCATATATCTGTCTACTGCTGACAGCTGTCTTGGGAGTTTTATGCATTCCTTGCCTGAGAATCTCGTCAAATCAGCCGTTTATTTTTAAGTTTAAATGCCATCATCAGAAAGTTTTGAACACGAATTTTAACAAATAAACTATTCACAAGCACAGAGAGAGAAAGAAAGAAAGAAAGAAGAAGACAGACAGACAGACAGACAGACAGACAACAATAGGCAGACAGAAGACAGATAGACAGATAGACAGAGAACCGGGGGAAGGGGGTGGGCGGGGACTGAGAGAGAGATAGACAGACAGACGGATGAACACAGAGAGAGAGAGAGAGAGAGAGAGAGAGAGAGAGAGAGAGAGAGAGAGAGAGAGAGAGAGAGAGAGGAGTAGGTTGTCGATCTTCTGATCCTAACCTTTTTCTTTTTCTTCAGTAGAGTGTAGGACATGAACGTAATCCAAAATCAAAAACACGTTCACGCACCGACAGACAGTCACTCTAACAAAACTGTCATAATCGATTACTAGCAAGAAGTAGCGCATTCATTGCGGTGATTATCAAAGAAGGAAGAAAGAAAAAGAAAAAAAAAGGAAAAAAAAAAGAAAAAACGAAAAAGATGGGGAAAAAGAAGAAAAGACAGACCAAAAAAAATTGCTGTCGATACAAGGCGCTATTGAAGGTAGTGGCAATGACGCGTAGTGCGATTGGTGCGTACTACTAATGAACATAGTGATCATGACACGTAGAACTATCAACTCGTAGAGCTATTAACAGTTTCCGCTAGTGACGCGTTGATCTATTGACACGTATCCCCCAACCATTGCTTCAACAAAACTCCAAAATAGGTATCCCCAATGCAAGGCCTTCATGCAGCACAAAATTTAACAATAGCACAAAATGGAACAATGTTACATTTTGCGCGGGCCAAAGTGTTGCAAGTGTGACTTTACAAATTTTGCTTAGGTGTTCCACGCAAAATGTCACAATTGTTACATTTCGCGCTGAAACCTTTGTGCTGGAGAACTAGGAAAAAGAGTCGTTTGATATGTGTGTGTGTGTGTGTGTGTGTGTGTGTGTGTGTGTGTGTGTTTCCCTCCTGGCAATGGAGATACAAATGTCTGCATTTCCATGTGCGCAGAATACGTCATAGTTACATTTCGCGTTGTTGTTATATTTTTTGCTTTATCAAGGCCTGAACTTCACACGCCGTGTATCCTTACCTGGCACGGGAGAGACCATGATCAAAAACGGTTTCTCCAAGGGCGAGGCCTGTCCATTGCACCATCAATCACGTCCCGTGTCATCACCGCATGTTCCAAAGAACACAGGGTTGCAATATTCAAACACATTTCCCCCAAAAAACATTCACGTTTTTGTCTTTGCTTAACACCACTTGTGTATGGTCAGGTAAGACCACTTCTTTCTACTACGAATGTACTGTCTTGTGCAGTCTACAAATTACGATTCATATCTTCACAGCACTCCCTTCAGATCCCCTCCCCCCCCCCCCTCCCCCCCCCCCCCCCCCCCAGCTAAAAAAAAAAGAGTCTTCAGACACTCTTTTACTGTTGATGTAGGCAATTTCACACAATTCAGTTCATTAAACTGGATCCGCAGATCTCCTATAGGCTTTCTACGATTACTTTTCACAATCTGAATCAATCTTCGATCAGTCCTTGAGTGAGCCAGTCTCGGCCTTCCTCGATTTTCCTGGGGCTGTCTGCTTTCTTTAAAATTCTCCCATTTTTAGAAATGTCGTGATTGCGGATCGACGTTTTTCCAACATTTTCGCTATTTTTCACTCCCTTTTATTTAAAAAAAAAATCTGTCTCGAACAGTCTCACAGATGTCATCGGGAGAAGGGGAGGGGGGGGGGGGGGGGGGGAGACACAAACGGGAAATAACTATGAAACTTCGTCGCTATTTTTTTTAATGTACCAGGTACTCTCTCTTTAATAAAGTTTCTGGCAAAAATGTGCAATCACAATGAAAATGTCACAGGGTTGCGACTGCGCTTCATGACGGTGGCCATTTTGTACGCATAAAGTCTGGCCCTCGAATGTAACTTTTCTGTCTCAAGATGCTCTTTTCTATTGGCCAGGTGGACATTAGGTAGTGAAAAAGTTCAGCCATTCAACTCCACTTTATACCATTGTATACCTGCATGGTTTATCTTGACAAATATTGAATAATGAATCCAATCACACCCCAAGATGGAGCATTGCACCCTTGAAGGGAAAGAATTCTTAATGTCACATAGATTAAAAACAACAACAACAAAGCCGTTAGGTCGTTCTTCTGCCACGAAGAACTTTTGCCATAAAAAAAAAGTATAAACTTTCGCTTAAAAAAAATAATTTAAAAAAATTTGTCTTACATTTAGCTGTTTTACTTTTTCTTTTCTTTTTTTTTTTTTTTTCATTTTTCCCTGACGCAAAATAAAGTATATTTGTGTTAGCAGATAAGAGCAGATAAACATTTCTCTCGTCGATATGGGTGTTGCAGATGTTCAGCAAAAAAGGGAACAAAAAAGGCTTGAAAGTCTACATATCAATCTTTTAGTGGAAAGATATCGGGACTATGAAATTCAAACCGTTTATTACGCTTGTGAATATAACCATTTGCTACAGCTGTAAAGAAAACTGCGTGTTATGCTAGTAAACAAGACCTTTTGTTACACTTTTGAGCAGAACGTTTATACCCTGTGAACAGAAACATTTGTGTTGCGCCTTTGAACAGAACGATTTGTTTATTCCTGTGACCAGAACCATTTGTTAAGCCTCTGAAGAGAACCGTTTGTTATTTGTTATGCCAGTGAAAAGAAACATTTAGTAGACCCGTGAGCACACATTTGCGTTACGCCTGTGAGCAGAACGATGCATTATTCCTGTGAACATAACGATTGTTAAGCCTCAGAAGAGAGCCATCTGTTACGCCTGTGAACAGGACGATTTGTTACGCCTGCAAACAGAACTATTCGTTTTACATCCGTGAACGGAACCCTTTGTTTCGCTTTTGAACATAACCACTTGTTACGCTTTTAAGCAGTACCAATTGTGTTACACCTGTGAACAGAAGAACCACTTGTTACGCTTTTAAGCAGTACCAATTGTGTTACACCTGTGAACAGAAGAACCACTTGTTGCGCTTTAAGCAGTACCAATTGTGTTACACCTGTGAACAGAAGAACCACTTGTTGCGCTTTTAAGCAGTACCAATTGTGTTACACCTGTGAACAGAACCACTTGTTGCGCTTTTAAGCAGTACCAGTTGTGTTACACCTGTGAACAGAAGAACCACTTGTTGCGCTTTTAAGCAGTACCAATTGTGTTACACCTGTGAACAGAAGAACCACTTTTTATGCTTTTAAGCAGTACCAATTGTGTTACACCTGTGAACAGAAGAACCACTTTTTACGCTTTTAAGCAGTACCAATTGTGTTACACCTGTGAACAGAAGAACCACTTGTTGCGCTTTTAAGCAGTACCAATTGTGTTACACCTGTAAACAGAAGAACCACTTGTTGCGCTTTTAAGCAGTACCAATTGTGTTACACCTGTGAACAGAAGAACCACTTGTTGCGCTTTTAAGCAGTACCAATTGTGTTACACCTGTAAACAAGAACCACTTGTTGCGCTTTTAAGCAGTACCAATTGTGTTACACCTGTGAACAGAACCACTTGTTGCGCTTTTAAGCAGTACCAATTGTGTTACACCTGTAAACAGAAGAACCACTTGTTGCGCTTTTAAGCAGTACCAATTGTGTTACACCTGTGAACAGAACCATTTGTTACGCTTTTAAGCAGTACCAATTGTGCTACACCTGTGAACAGAACCACTTGTTACGCTTTTAAGCAGTACCAATTGTGTTACACCTGTGAACGGAACATTTGTTACGCTTTAAGCAGTACGATGTGTTACACCTGTGAACAGAACACTTGTTACCTTTAAGCAGTACCAATTGTGTTACACCTGTGAACGGAACTATTTGTTACGCTTATGAAACTAGCATTTGTTACGCCTGTGAACAGAATCATTTTCGTGTTATGTCTGTAAACAGAACCATGTATTAAGCTTTTGAACTGAACCATTTGTTACTCTTTTGAACAGAACCATTTTGTTACGTCTGTGAACAGAACCGCTTGTTACGTCTTCGAACAGAACCATGTGTCACGCCTGTGAACAGAAGCAGCCGTGTGTTAGCCTGTCTTGACTCGACTTTCGTCTCCCAGACAAGACATGTCAGCAGGGCTGAGACTGCTTTATGTGTGTCCACCTCCCTTGATCTCTAACAGAGACATGGAACCATTGAGTCTGTGGTGTGTTTTGACCACCACGGGGGAACAGTTGAAATCAACCGGTCTCATAACGCAGCCAGTGTACAGCATATTAGGACAAGGTGAAAGAAATGCAAGGTAAAACAAATACAACCGAAAAAAAAGTTTTAAAAAAGTGAGGAACTAGGATAAAAGTAAATGTAAGAGAATTCGAAATGTGCCAACGGTTTGAGGAGTCCGCTCTACTGGTTCACTGAACAAACCAGGCGTGGTCAGTAACATCAGCGCTAGCAACTGATGAGAAGTGTATAGAACTTCTAAAACAGCCTTTACATAGTTTTAAAAGGAATATAAAGTAAATCCAGCAGTAAACAGGGACAAACACGTTGCAAGTCAAAACACGTGTTTTGTCTTGTGATTTGTTTGCCCCTGTTAACTGGCGGGGTTATTTTAAATTCCTTTAAAAATATGTTTCGATTTCCGCCTGCTGTCACCTCACTTTGAAGTCAGGCTTTACTCAGATTTCTTAAAAGATGCAATCCCTAACTAGTTGAATAAATAATTATACGGAAGGAGATGAGTAATGGTCGATAGTAAGTGCAGTCTTCCATCATTATGACACTATCATGGTCGATAGTAAGTGCAGTCTTCCATCATTATGACACTATCATGGTCGATAGTAAGTGCAGTCTTCCATCATTATGACACTATCATGGTCGATAGTAAGTGCAGTCTTCCATCATTATGACACTATCTTAGCGAAGATTAAGACACGAATAAGAAAAAAAAAGGTTGGCAAGTGGAAAGGTTTTGTGTCAGGAGAGAGATGGTAGGGAGAGGAAATGATCGTGGGGAGGGAGGGGGGGGGGGTGAAGAGAGGCGCTTTTTGTGTCAAATATGAACCTCGTCACCGACAGCTTAAGGAGACCGATCGAGGTCTGTCTGGTGAACAGAACTCTTTTTCGCCCTCGGTTAGAGTCAACTTTCACCTCCTGGGTGGAGAGCTCGTCAAGAAACCAGTCTGGGTGTGCCTGCCCACTCATATATATGATAATAGAACCTGGCCCTGGTGTTTTCAATTTCCTGCAGAGAGAGGAGCAAACATCAGATCCGTTCTAATAGGAAATATATTATTCAGACGACAAATCTGCGTTTAACCTTTGCATTTTTTTTTAAAGCAGTGGTAATTCTTGGTACCACCCGACTTTACAATCACTGTCTTTAGAGCTTTGAAACTGAGGGTATTTCTCTTATCTGTTTTTGTTAGTACAGAGGAAAAATCTTGTCATTCTAAAGCATGTTCTAAGATTTCTCTTCCTGCCATGAAAATAGAATATTATCTAACAGTGATATCTTTTGGTTTGAACCAAAAATATGAAGCGTGACACTGGCATCAATTCTCTCGGTTGCACTGCGTTTTCAAAGGCGCTGAGAAATCTAGTGCACGGAAATAATCTTTCTTCAGTAAGGGCTCTGTCTATTGGCTCCTACATTAAAAATGAGGGCCACAAGGACGGACCGGCAAACAAATAGCAGATCCCCTCTGTACGTGTTATTTCTTCTCAAAGTAAAGATCAACACGACCAGCAAGCCAAATATGTTTCAATCTGTTCAGAGACCATTAGACTCAGTACCGAATTCTGGCTGCCGACTGATAAAAAAGGAGACGCTCACGGGCAGAGGGTGCGTTTAATGTCCTATCAGCTGTGAGCATGTGCCGGTTAAAAGCATCTCCATATATGTCAGAAGACAGACCCCCCCCCCCCCCCCCCCCCCCCCCCCCGAAGTCGCGTAGATTTTCCATCCACATATGGAAAGTGACTCAAAAACAAAAAAATATTCAGGCACTCCTTGAAAAATGAAATCACTATCTTGAATCAGCTTACAGACTGCAAATCAAGTGGTGACAATGCCAAGGGCACAGCGCATGACGGACCAGTAGAAAGGGGAAATGAGTTGGAGAGCAAATCCTGAAGGACTGAAACCATGTTCGTTTGTTGTTGT
>CM031596.1:98301534-98304034 GCA_018398815.1 Conus ventricosus
TCGCTCTCTACCTCACGCACAATTCTTACCGGCAGATTGGACAAAGGCCAATGTCGCGCTCGCGCCAGGCAAGGATCCCAGACCTTCATGATTTGCATACTTCTGAAACGCATGATTTGTACACATATGCTGGACCCCCTGGAGGACAGAAGTTTAACGGATCTACACACAGCTTCGGAACAGGCTTCTCGTGCAATGAGCAGCTAATCACGCTATCTTCCATGACCTCCGCAGGAATTTTGATGCCGGCAAACGGTCTACTGAGAACACTGTTTGGATACCCTCACACTGCAGCATGCATTGCTATGAGGGAGCCGACCAACTGGCAAAGGAAGGACATCAGCCCCAAGTGGAGCAGAAAATCTCCTTTGAAGAAGCCAAGAACATCAACAAGGAGAAGCAGAAAAGAAGATGGCAGCACCTAATTTTTAAAAGAAGGATGCGTATATTCTACTGCCCAGACCAGACCAATTGAACATTGTAAGACTGAGGACAGGGCACTCCAGATTCAAACTCCACATGTCACAAAATTCCGCATTGACGAGTCTTCAGAGTGCCCACGCGGTACAGCCCCAAAGACTGTAGAACACTTCATGCAGGACTGTCCAAATGCATCAAAAGTTAAGAGCCTGGCCTGCTGACACATCGATGAGGGACACGCTCTATGGAACTCTGCAGGACCTCCGTCGCACAGCAGCCTTCTTCAGTGCCTTTGCTGATCTTGTCGAGAGAACGAAGAAGATGAAGAAGACGCATGTCGCGATATGAGACCTCTCAGGGGTCTCCAAACTGATTCTCCATTCTAATCACCTCTACAAGTTAAGATGTTAAAGCAACCTGAGCACATTCACTGTTGGCTTAAACACTTTATTTCTTCCAAAAGACACATTGAGATAGATAGAAATGAGTCAACAGAGAAGACTGTTGGTACCAGAGTCCCACAAAGTCCCATACCATTCCTGTGCTTTTAACAACCTCAGCTCACGGGTCTGTTTAATTGTGCGGACGACTGTCTTAAAACAGACGCACCATTTGCCATCAAAATGTTTAAGTCCTGCAGTCAGACTACATGAACTTGCAAAGTGGCTGTCATTTGGAGGATGAGGTTCAACACCCATATGTGCTCTATTCTCGACATCCAAAACCAGTTCAACCCATTTTTGCTTCCTGAACCAACACGTCCTGCAGCAATTCCCATGACCAAGGGATTTTGTTGATTGACTTCATCATGTGGATCACCCACACTGACAATTTGGTCAATGAATGAAGCTGAACACGGGTATACCTTCGTTAAAAAGTTCAGCTCTGCCTCCTGGCCCCGAATTAATACTTACTGCGTATGTCTTTCCCTAATGAAATCAGCCCTTGAGTACAGCGCAGACATCTGGAACCCTTTTTTGCAACGCGACATCAGTAGACTGGAAAACCTCAACAGGTTGTACAGCTCGGCCCATAACACAAAGACAGCGCACTTGGGACAAAAGCAAATTAAAATATGTAAAACTATACCACCCGCACAAATGAGACAACTAAGCATTTTACGTCTTCTTTAAAACAGAGGTGAAATCTCTGCTGTACCAGCTGAAAGGTTCCTGGCACAAGTTACCTATCAAAACGAAGAATCAAATCACGTCACGAGATATACTATAACAAACTTAGTGTCAAAGATGGCAAGGCAACAGGCAACGCTTTCTTGTTCAAAGATATTACACCACCATATTTGGTAGTTTCTTTTCCCCTTGTACTACATACACGTGGAAAGGTCATTCAGATGAGATACTCGACGTACCATCTGCGAAATCGTCAAGGAAGGCTGTGACTGATTCCAGTCACCAGCAGGAAGCCACAAAGACTCACAGTGACAGTCGGGTATGTTCCCACGGGCTGATTTGACAACTGGAAAGGCCTGGGTGAAATCACGAAAGCACCAGATAATTTTCTTTTTAATTTGATGTATATATCTATTATGTTTATTTGATCGTAACTCAGTGTCTTTCACAGCTTCCGATCGGTGCCACACTCCAAACTGGATCCTGCCAAAGTTGCCCTAGCAAGATCAAGAGTAGACCCGTTTAGGGAAAAAAAAAAGAAGAAAAAATCAGGGGAAGATAAGGCCTGTCATCCACTGCAAATAGAGTTGCATTTTCTCAGTTAGTCGGTCAATTTGTGCATCCGTCATTTGGTAAAGAAACACGACTTCGAACTCAAGACATGTAGCTCTGCGTCGATCGATGATAATAATGAATGAAGTGGAGCTGTTTGTAACATACAGCCTGCATTACAGCCGCACCGAATCACCCCCATGTATTGACATTTTCTTGCTTCGACTGAAGCGTTTGGCTGACTGATGGGGAAAGAAATAAACCTACAGCGGAAAAGGAGAGGGAAGGGAAGGGGAAGATACCGCCTGTCTGTCCACTGCCGATAGACTGACCTTTACTCCGTTTCTGGAGAAAGCAAATAGATTTAGAAAGTCAAATGTTTCATTTGAAGGGCACGC
>CM031596.1:98309034-98316534 GCA_018398815.1 Conus ventricosus
CACCTGTAGTCTTTCTCTCCATGCTGTCCTGAACTGGCTGCGGATGATGGTCTCGCTTCTCTGTAGGATACAGCATGGGCTGTTTAGTCTTGTTGGCTGCCGCCTTGGAGAGTCTGTCCATCTTTTCATTTCCTGCAATACCACAGTGGGAGGGAATCCACTGCAGGACTGGTGTTGTCTTCCTGCTCAAGGTGTGCAGTTCCTGTATGATTTCCTATAGGGTCTGCTCTCTTTCTCTCCTCTGGAGGCTTTGAAGGACGGCTCGACAATCTGTAAAGAACGCCGTGTGGTTTGGTAAGATGTCCCTTTCATTTAGTATTTGTACAGCAATGCGAAGGGCACATGCTTCTGCTCTGTAGTTAGTTGAGAAGCTACCGGTGGCTACAGACTTGCTGATGGAACTGCTATCTGGGAACTTGATGAAAACACCGTCTCCCCCATTTCCCACAGCTTTCTCTGCAGAGCCATCTGTGTAGACTCGGGCCCAAGTAGTGCTTGGGTAGTCCCAGGTTAGGGCCTCAAGAGTCCGGGACGTGAGTTCTGTTTCACTGTTGTCTTCTTTACCTCCAATGCCAAGAATGTCAAGGCTGATGGGGGGAGTATTAGCTGTCAACTCTACGCAGTCTTGAAGCATTTCCACTGGGTGGTCTGCTGTTGGTAGCAATTTTCTGTACTTTTCCTGAAGCGCCTTGCTTAGATGGTTAGGGACTCTGGCGCTTGAGTCTGTTCTTTGTTGGAAACATGGAGTTTGGTGTGCAGTGGATGGGATGGGAGTCTTTTCATCTTTTCACTTTGTCTTAGTTGTTTTTCCTCTCTTCGTTCGCCGAACGAGTGGAGGCCTGATGTTTTCTCCATTGCAGCAATGGGAGTGGTAGAGGGGCAACAATCATCACAAATGACCAAGACGTCTAGCTTCTCCCAAGCAAACCACTAACACGATTCTGGCTATGTCAAGCAATCAAAGCAGCATCTTTCATTCTCTGAATAGTGTGCCATATATGCCAGCTAAAGCTGGGTCAAGGAGATTAGTGCATGTATGCACAAGAGTTGGACCATACACCCGTGCTATATAAGCATAGAGTGGGTCAGACCACAGAAATGTGGAACACAGACTTTTGCTCCTCCACGCTGCTTGATGAACCTGATGACAGAGGGCTTCAAAGGAAGATGGGTCACGGTGTTAATGACGTGTGTAAATACAATTCAGATACTCAGGTACAATGTTAATAGTTTATTAAACTCTTGGAAAGTTATTTTAGTTCACTTGTGTTTTGTGACTGTGTTGTGTTTAACTTAAAAGTAATAAAGTTTCTCATCATGGAAAATACTCTCTGAAACTGGTATGATGAAAAGAAATTTGCGTTGCGCATTATATAAATAAAGGTGGAAATGTTCATTTTATTATCTTGAAAGCTTGGAACATATTTTCAACGAAGAGTCAATATAGAATATAGATAGACTGACAAATCTCAACAGTTTATTCTTTTGTCGCGCACCTCTCTTCTCTCTCTCTCTCTCTCTCTCTCTCTCTCTCTCTCTCTCTCCCCTCTCTCTCTCTCTCTCTCTCTCTCTCTCTCTCTCTCTTCTCTCTCTCTCGCTCTCTCTCTCTCTCGTCGTCTGTCTGTCTGTCTGTCTGTCTCTCTCTGTCTGTCTTCTCTCTCTCTCTCTCTCTCTCTCTCTCTCTCTCCCCTCTCTCTCTCCTCTTTCTCTCTCTCTCACTGTATGAATGTGTGTGTGTGTGTGTGTGTGTGTGGTGCGTGGCGTGGTGCGTGCGTGCGTGCGTGCGTGCGTGCGTGCGTGCGTGGGGTGGTGTGTGTGTGTGTGTGTGTGTGTGTGTGTGTTGTGTGTGTGTGTGTGTGTGTGTGTGTGTGTGTGTGTGCGCGCGCACGCGTACGCATGTGTGTGTGTGTGTGTGTGTGTGTGTGTGTGTGTGTGTGTGTGTGTGTGTGTTGTGTGTGTGTGTGGTGTGTTTGTTTTGGGTATGTGGTGCACTAGGGTAAGCAGATGTGCAAATTATTACGTGATGAAAAGATATAGAGAAGGGATAAATCGTGTGGGAAATAGAGGTTTGGAGATAGTGGAAGCAGAGAGAGAGAGAGAGAGAGAGAGAGGAGAGAGAGAGAGAGAGAGGAGAGAGGGAAGAGAGAGAGAGAGAGAGAGAGAGTTCAGAGAGTCGGAGACAAAGCTCCACTCACTCTAGTAAACCGAGCCTTCATCTTCAAACGGGCGTGGACAGCTGCAAAACACTGAGCAAATTGTCACTGTTCAGGAGAAAAAGTCGCTGTTGCCATTATCTTTTCCACTACCAGTCGCCCTTCCGAATATCACCAGGTCGTCCTTTTCATTATGCAAAAGCACAGACCTCTGCTCATCATCGTCAGAGTTGAGCCAGCGATAACAGCGTGATAATACTTCCAGGCAATGAACAGAACGCCATAGGTTGTCGACTTCATGAGGAAAAACAGGCTACAGCAATCAACAACAAGCGGACATTTCCCCGACGCTTGCCAGCTTAATCTGTCGGATCCCACACAGTAATTAGTAAGGCAGCGACAGTTTTCGAATCCATTTTCCTGCAAGCCGAGATTAAATTATCTCGCAGTAGCAGCGAAGAAACAGGCACTTGCCGTTGAGGTCTGCCATTGCTCGCTTGATATTTCATGTTACATTTTATGGAGAATCTGTTCATTCTGCCCACACAAAGAAACATGGTTGTAGCATGAAAACAGCCAAACATTGTTGGGGGCTTGCTTCTGTTTGCTGGACATGTTACATTATATTTTATGAAAACTGCATCATCGGGCCCGTAAACGGAGCAGATAATACGATCCATACTGCCAGGTCTGAAGGCATGAGGTTTAGTCTATTCTCCCGAAACGTAAGGTATGGTTAGGTGTTGTAAGAGATTTTGACACTCGTGAATTTTGGACGCTGCATGCATATTTCTTATGAAGTCTTGTCGCTAAGAGTCAAATGTCATGCGAAACTGTACCATAGATCCAGATGTCACATGAAATGTTTACACAGTAGCTATATTTCACGCGAGTGTAGAGTGCTATGACAACGTCAGACTTTTATATGAAATATGATCGTGTGGCATTTATCCATGTGAAGGTCTGGCCTCGCGCATATTTCCCAAAAACACTCAACTGTAAAATTTCTCATGAAAACTTAATGTGAGGGCTAAGTTTCCCATTAAGTATTCTCCCAGGTGCTAAGATTTCATCAAACGTACACCACACACACACACACACCACACACACACACACACACACACACACACACACACACACACACACACACACACACACACACACACACACACACACACACACAAAGAGAGGACGAACGAACAAACAAATGAATCTTTTTTAATGACGGAAAAGAATAACCACAATACAGGATTTTTTTTACATCTTCCCCTCAATAAAATAGAAAAAAATGATAATATGCGACTTCAAAAGTGAATGAATCATCTATATAAATAGTGAAGAGAATACTAAACTGAAATACAAAAAGCAATCCAATAAAAGAAGACAAGCAACTTTTCACACACAAAAAACAACTTTGTGAATACATTTGTTTTGTAATGGAGAAGGGAAGGACGTCACTGAAAGGTCAAAAGGTTAAGAGTATGTCATCAGAAGAGACAGAAAAGGGGCAAGGAAGGAACTCAACATAACATTCACATACATTTAAAGATTACGTATACTTGAATCCATACAAATATTTTTTTTCGTCTAAACACGTTAGTGGAAAGACTAAATGATGACCACAACACAAATATTTTTTAAGTAAAATATATATGTTATTACTAGTCAACACTGTTTAGAAAGTTTAGTATCAGACATTAGAATAACTGTCTTTTAAAAACGTTTAGACTAGAATTAACATTAAATGAAGACAATAGGTCATTCCACAAACAACTACCGGAATAAAGGAGGCTCAATTTAAAAAGGTCAATCCTTGGTAGGGGTATCTTAATCTTGCTGACATTGCAAATCAGGTTTGTAGAAAATTCACTTTTCAGAGTTGGTGGTGCGTGACTGGACAATAACTTAAACATGATAATTGATTTGTTGTAAGTGAGTTTCCATTTCAGATCAAATGTCTAAACATTTATAATCAGAAGGAGTTATAGTTGAAGATTTGAGAAGAGTGAGTTTAACACCCCGTCTAGGAAGACTGGAGAGAGGTTTTTAAATGTGATGTAGAAAAGTAATTCAAATGAGATTCAATATACGAAGTAAAAAAAAAAAATTAAATTTTTTTTAAAAAAAAACGGCTTATGACAATGTTGGTCTTCTTCTTCTTCTTTGCTAACCCCTTGGTCTACATGGTCAGTCCAGCCCTTGAGATGGATAGTGCCGTTTTCTGCGGTTGTTAGTCTAAGAAATATTTCAGTTCTGAAAGCTGATGAATCTTTTTAGACCGAAGTTTGCGTAGCATTGTGACATGAGAAGACAATGACAGATTATTGTCTACAGTAACACCAAGAACTTTCTGATGATCAACTTCTTGAACTACCTCTCTATTTATACAAAGAGACAGGAAATTACAAGAAATATTTTGACGCTTTTGCCTGTAGGTTATTATCAAGTACTTCGTTTTCTGAGGATGGAGACACGTGTGATTGAGTTCAGACCATATGATTAATTTGTTTATACTTTCTTGTAAAGCGGCAAATATACTTTCAATTTTTCATGACTAGTGTGTATAGTGGTATCATCAGCGAACATTTCACATACACTATCAATGAATTGAGGTAAATCGTTTATCAAGATATATATAGAAAAAAAAGATATGTCTCAGTACTGACCCTTGAGGCACATCGTGACTAATAGATAATATAGAAGATGCAGATTCATTTACTGAAGTGATTTGCTTTCTACCTGAAAGAAATGAAGATTGGAGTTCTAACGAATTTATCGATTCATGCTTTTCATGAAGAAGATAGCGATCAATAACACCAAACGCTTTCATAAAATCTGCCATGAGACCACCTGTAATTCTGCCATTATTCATATCAGTAAGCCATTGATCAACTAGGTTTGTCAATGTCGTTTGGCAGGAGTAGTTAGCCCTAAAACCAGATTGGTTTTGATGAAACAAATTGAAAGAATTGCAGCGATCGAGAATATGTTTATTTATATGGTTTTCAAATGGTTTAGACGGTACAGTCAGAATGGAAATGGGCCTGTAGTTTGATGGATCGGTGTGATCACCTGTTTGGTGGATCGGTAGTACTCTAGCAACTTTAAAAGCCTTGGGGAAATGAGTTTTAGTCATGCAGAGATTGCATACATCAGTAAGTGTTTCAGCAGTTACAGGGGTTGACAGTTTGAGAAATTTCCCGTCAGTGCCATCAAGGCTAGTAGTACTACTTTACTGTAAGTAAATAAGAGCATTGTATACTTCGTGTGCACATAACAACGGCATGTCTAGACATGTGATGGTTTTCAGCGAACAAAAATTTAGAATAACATTTGATTCGTTTTGTGTGGACCTGTTTTTTTTTTTTTTATAGTGAATCTGGCAATATTGCAGAAATGTGTATTCGACGTTTCAAGTGATATATCTTACGGTGTTTAACACAAGCATTGGAATTTTAATTACTGAGCTAATTGATAGCTTTCCAAACTGATCGGTTGTCTGCTTTGGAATGAACACACTCTGTAATAAAATATCGTTTTAGCTGAGCGTTTTAAATAGTTAACAAGATTTCTTTGTTACCTGATGCCAGAGGTGAGTGTCTTAAATCTATGCCTTTTTCTATATCACTTGTTATCCAAAGTTTTTCTGGGTTCTTTTGACACAAATTGTTTCTAATGAAGTGTGCTTAGTGTAAACATTGATGAGAGAGAGAGAGAGAGAGAGAGAGAGAGAGAGAGAGAGAGAGAGAGAGAGAGAGAGAGAGAGAGAGAGAGAAGAATGTAAGACAATAGCTCCACTCACTCTAGAAAACCGAGTCTACATCTGCAGAAAGGTGTAGACATGTATAACGCGATGAAGCAAGTTGTAACTGTTTAGAAGGGAAAAAGAACGCTGTTGCTATTATTCTTTTCCACTGCCAGTTCGTCCTTCCGAATATGACCAGGTTGTCCTTTTCATTGTGCAAAAGTACAAACCTCTGCTCATCATCGTCAGATATGATAGCGTGGCATTTTTCCAGTTCAAAGTCTAGACTCGCGCATATTTCCCATAAAAAAGACTCAACCGTAGAAATTTCACATGAAAACTTACTGCAGGAACCGAATCTCCCGTCAAGTGTTCTCCCCCACAATAATAATCCATCAAACAAAAGCACACACACACACACACACACACACACACACACACACACACACACACACACAACACACACATGCGCGCGCGCGTTCGCATACACACGTTCTCTCTCTCTCTCTCTCTCCTCTCTCTCTCTCTCCTCTCTCTCTTCTCTCTCTCCTCCTCTCTCTCTCTTCTCTCTCGTGCGTGTGTGTAGTGTGTGTGTTGTGTGTGTGTGTGTGTGTGTGTGTGTGTGTGTGTGTGTGTTGTGGTGTGTGTTGTGTGTGTGTGTGTGCGTGCGTCCATGGACATGCTAATGTGAAAGAGAGAAACAATTAGTTGGGCAAACATAATGACCATCTGCATTAAGGCTACGCTCTGCATGTCAACACATTAGGGCCATTTACACATTAACTGATATGGGGCTGCAATAAAACAAATGAGTGAATCAGTGTGCGATCTCTCTCTCTCTCTCTCTCTCTCTCTCTCTCTCTCTCCTCTCCCTTATTAATTCAATAATCTATCAGCTGGAAATAATGCGCAGGCAGCCTCGCAACTTAGCACATGTGGCGTATATGGACTACTCCACACACAGTGACACCTTGATGAAACTCTCTCTCTCTCTCTCTCTCTCTCTCTCTTCTCTCTCTCTCTCTCTCTCTCTCTCCTCTCTCTCCTCTCCACACACACACACACACACACACACACACACACACACACACACACACACACACACACACACACACACACACACACACACACACACACACACACACACACACACACACACTGTGTGTGTGTGTGTGTGTGTGTGTGTGTGTGTGTGTGTGTGTGTGTGTGTGTGTGTGTGTGTGTGTGTGCAATGATACCAAGAAACAACCCCCATATTTCACGACTGTCGACTTTGATACAAGAGTGACACAATTTGTGTTTCGAAAAAGGGAGCACGGTCAAATTTTACCCTTGGTAGAGCCGCGTGTACATATTTTATTGTTTTCTCACCCGAAAGGGGATGTGAAATTTGGTCGATTTAGAATACTTTTTACTGGATGACATATTTCCAGGATTAAAGAAATATGAATCATGGACGCTATGTTCATGTGCTATGCATTCAACTTTACATGAAATGGGGTTCGGGAACCTATATTTCATGGCGACCGTATTTCATACGACAGGAGACTTCAGCGAGATTTGCTCTATGTTTACAATGCAGTGCTCTCTAGCCAACCAGAT
>CM031596.1:98324034-98334034 GCA_018398815.1 Conus ventricosus
TGGGATCAGCAAAAATGCCCTATGCCACGAGCCCCACTTGATGCAAGTTCTAACTGAAGTTCAGATAGAAAAAGGGAGAATAATAGGGGGCTTAAAACACACCCTTGTCGAACGCGGGAAAAGCAGTCAAAGTACTCTGAAAATTTTATGACCCACCCGTACTGCGGCTTTCACCTGACCATACATGCTCTCCAATTTTTTGGGAACATTTTACCATGAATCCCCCGTGCAGGAAAGATGTAATAGTTTTTGTCTTTTTAACACTGTCAAAAGCTTTGGAAAAGTCCACGAGAAGAGTGTAAAACCTCCCTCCCTGTTTTGTTAGATATTTCTGTACCATTGATTGCAAAGAGAAATATTGTCTGTGTACGTAGCCTTTCCTGAAACCAGCTTGTGACTCTGTATTTTTTCGTTGTTTTCACAAAAGCGAGTTAATCTGCGCTCAATTTTGGACAGAAGATCTTACTGATACTACCGGGAGTGAAATTCCTCGTAGTTGTCCACCATTCTGGGTTCCCTTTCTTATGAATTGAAATATCACAGTTTTTTGACCACTCTTTTGGGTAAACACCACTCTAAAAAAATTTGATTGAATAATGGATGCAGAAATTTTAAGGAAACACAGCTAGCATGTGAAAAAATTCAGCGGGCAAACCATCCGGTCCAGGAGATTTTTGATTGTTTCCAATCCGCCAATAGCTTTCACTATTTCTTCACAGTGATTCATTATCCATTCGGAATTCAAACAGTTCGACAAGCAGCATTGCGTTTCTTTGAGGGCCTCTTTAACCGCATCAATGGAAACCATTGTCATCTCTTTTCACATCGGACATTGAACAGGTTTTGAAAATAATGAAACCATGACCGAAGTGTAATTGAATTCAAATCCTGCGATTTGGATGAAGTGAATGATTTATTTTTTGCCAAAAAGACTTTGAATTTGTATCCTCACAGGCTTCATTTAATTCCCTCAAAACACGTGTGTTGTGATCACTTTTTTTATTTAACACAAGTGTTTAAAGTCACTTTTGAATCAAGATAACCGTACAGATCCTCGTCGGCATTTGTCTTTCTAAATAATTTAACTTGGAATAATTTTGTTTGTTTCGACACTTTTGCATTCTTTATCCCACCATGGTGGTTTTGCACGTGAGTTTCGTACAGTGTGTTTTGACCCAGTGCCTGACGTGACCTCATTTTACTACCGCGGTTTGCACGAAAGAAAAGGAAAACATTCAACCCCTCATCTACCCGTCTGCAATGCCGACGTGAAACTATGAAAATAGAAATCAGCGTTTTAATTCATCAAGTCCGGAAGTTTTCTATAAAGTTGTTCTTTCCAAATAAATCTGACGCCCTCTTCAAGGTTGATGTAAATTCTTTTCCCCCTCCCTTCAAACCTTAATTTCACAACAAAAGGACGTTATAACAGGGAAGTGGTCAGACTCGGCGATTTTTAATACACATATCTGCAACTATATCAAACACAGGAGTAAGCATAACAATAGTCAACAATACTTTTGCCACGATTGCCACGCACGTGATTTCTCCTTCACTGTCGCCCGAGGTTCTGCCCTTTAGAATGTATACATCATAATCTCTGCAAAGTTCAATTAATCTGTGCCCACAATTATTTGTCCCTTTGTCTTGGATTTCCGAACAGAATGTGGCATGTCATTAGAAATTCATCTAAGACGTGAAAAATCTACATGTTTATTTTCATTATCTGGATCAGTGTCAGAGAGCCCATATGACGGGCGTTAAAGTCACCACACAGAAACCAGGGTAAGTCCGGATATTGTCGGCAATTTCAGAAAGATGATTGTCCAATAACTCAAAACCACCGTGGTCAAAAACGTCGTACACCACTGAATGCCTGGGCAATATAAAACAAAGGCTGCCAGAAAATCAAAAGCAAATTTAACACTGATTTGTCCACCTTTAGAAACACCAAATGTCTTTTAGCCGCTGCTGCCAACTGTCTGTCTTTGGCGCCATTGAATTGTGAACACACACAGAAACTCCACCTTTCTGTCTCTCTGTACGTGGCGAAAATAAACATGAAAGTCAGGAAATGCACATTCTATATCTTCTTTTTACAAGACCAAATTTCTGAAAAAACAAAAATTATTAAAACTTTTCACAAAAACATTAAAACGACATATTTTTCAATTTTGTTGACAAGCCTTGAAATGTTCCAAACCATGATCTTGAACAAACCAGATTTCCCCACTGTCCCTTTACTGAATTAGATGTGGCAGGAGGGGCAAAGAAAGGTAAGATGGGTGTGTTGGGGCACAAAAAGAAAACATCCACCTTTCCGATGACCACCTTTGACCTTGACGATGTGGCTGCCTGGTTGAATCAGATTGGGTCGCCTACACTTCATCTGACTGCTTGTCGTTCCACCAGTTTGTCAGTGCAGGGTCGTACACAGAACTTTCCCTCTCACCAGAGCGTCAAAACGGAGGAAAAGCGCGCTTCCCCGCCTGTTTGGGCTCCTTCAGGAACGGCAGCAGTCTTCGGGCGTTTTCTCCCTCACCCTGGGGCTGAAGTCCTCGGTGATGGAGACATCAGAGCGCCTGTCTTTCATTCTGCTTCCCGTCAGGATGGACTCTTTCTCTTTGAATTTCTCAAAAGAAACGATAATGGGGTGGGGTGTCTTTCCTCCCTCTCAGTCGGTGGGGACGTTCGAATTCCGCAAACGTCCCTCCCTAATTTCTCCTTCAAAACAGACTTGACGGCGTTTTCCCCAGTCCTCCCAGGTCTCATCCCTTCCCCACGGCGGGGGAAAACCATGGAAGATGAGGTTTTTTTCTTTTGCTCCATCCCTCCAGATCGTCTAGTTTTGACTCTAAACCGTTCCACTTTTTCTTTAAGTTCTTTTTTTTCTTTCATTACATCAGCTATGTTCTGTCTGAATGTTGTCCATTTGTTCTTGTGTAGATGCATGCATGCTGTCCATTTCTGGCCATTCTGTTCAGCATATCACAACATCGGCAAGGTCCGGCTCTGAATCGGAAGAAGTGTTCCGTTGTTACCCCTACCGGGGACTGGGTAAGGTTACCTGTCAGAGACGACTGCTTTGATTTTGTATGTCTTCACGCATCTTTTTTTTAACTCCTTTTGAATTTTCTTTCGTTTTGATCTCAACTCCTTTGATTGTCCTGACTTTTGGAAACGAACTTTTTCTTGTTTATGATGGGTCAAACGGCCTGTAAAAACTGAATAAACATTATTATTATTATTATTATTATTATCATTCATTATTATTAATTATTATTATTATTATTATTATTACACACACACACACACACGCGCCACACACACACACACACACACACACACACACACACACACACACACACACACACACACACGCACGCAGTGATTCGTGCTATCGCGCGCGTACACACACACACACACACACACACACAAAACACACACACACACACCACGCACCACCACACACACACACACACACACACACACACGCACGCACGCACGCACGCACGCACGCACACGCACACACACACACGGACGAGCGCACAAATGCGTGCAATCGGTAGAGTGATTTGTGTGTGTGTGTGTGCGTGTGCGTGCGTGCATGCGTGCGTGCGTGCGTGCGTGCGTGTGTGTGTGTGTGTGTGTGTGTGTGTGTGTGTGTGTGTGTGTGTGTCTGTGTGTGTCTGTGTCTGTGTCTGTGTGTGTCTGTGTGTGCGTATGTGTTGCTTCTGTTTTTATTTCAGAGAGAGAGAGAGAGAGAGAGAGAGAGAGAACCAGCCCTGTTTTAGTAATAAAGCAAACAGAAGAAGAAAAATAACAATACCTCATATTTAATTTGAATTTGCCCTTTTTTGTGAGCTAAAAGCACTTTCGACTCGTCAAAAACGTGAAGCAGACTTGATCAAATTGACCGTAAGTGTTTAAGCTGTTTTGGGGTCTGCGTGAAATGCAAACATTGCGGGTGAGTGAGGTAGTGTGTTTATTGTAAAGCGCTTAGAGCTTGGTCTGTGACCGAGGATAGGCGCTATATAAATACCCAATATAATAATAATAATAATAATAATAATAATAATAATAATTGTCTTTGTCTATCCTGGTGCTGTATTCCTTCCATTTTGAAAGCGTTGATGATTGCGAACAATAAAGAGGAAACACAACTCTCGAACATGTTAGGAATTTGTAATTAACGATGGAGTCGGTCTTTGAAATGTCCAGCTCTTGGTGGTGAAGTAACTATTACAATATCAATCTCGAATTGTGGATACTCAGGACATGCTATGTTTTGAAAGCTGTCGTTGGATGCTTAAGCGTCAAGACTGGAAAAATGGTTATGGGTGAGGTCACCAGCAACCTATGGCAGATCATGATTCCCAAAGCACAGCACTGTAACACTGTCAACTTTGAAAGCAAGAGAGAGAGAGAGAGAGAGAGAGAGAGAGAGAGAGAAGAGAGAGAGAGAGAGAGAGAGAGAGAGAGAGGGGAGGTGTCAATTTCCATATTGTAAGGAATTACAAATTGAATACCACTGTTGACAGTACGTGAGAATCCCAAGACGTGCAGACATGTTTGGATAATCTGAAGAATACCAACTTTACAGGACGGCTGATATTGATACATGTGAAGAAGATGCACTGAACTTCTGTGCGACTATTTCGTGCAAAGATAGAGTTATACTACATACGAACTTTTTTTAACAGTATCTTGAAATAGAAACAAGAGAAGCAGCTGAAACAGACAGTTGCGGACATGAACTTTGCCGCCAAGTTTTCTGTTTTTAATACTCTCTCTCTCTCTCTCTCTCTCTCTTCTCTCTCTCTCTCTCTCTCTCTCTCTCTCTCTCTCTCTCTCTCTCTCTTCCCCTCTCTCTGTATGTATGTATGCATGGTTGCATGTATGCTTGTATGTATGGTTGTATGTGCGTGTGTGTGTGTGTGTGTGTGCGTGCGTGTGTGTGTGTGTGTGTGGTGTGTGTGTGTGTGTGTGTGTGTGTGTGTTGTGTGTGTGTGTGTGTGTGTGTGTTAAGGTACAATGATAACAAAATTCCGAATGTGACAGGAAGAAATAATTGACACAGAAAGACATGAACGGGATCGTAATTGCAAAAAGAATTCCATTGTTGACAATTTTTTTTTAAAATGAAGAATAACCAAACCGAAGTAAATCAAAAACAAAATGAACACAAACAAAAACAAAAACAATACTTACCTACTTTTGCTCACATGACGAGTGGTACAAGAACAAAACCAGCTCCATTCAGGTCACATGTAGCCGATGTTGTTTACCAGGGAGGGTCTGTTAACACCATTCCATGACCGCCATTAGTGAGGCCTTGAAGCTCCCTGTCTCTGCGCTTTTTTCTGCCTATCTTTCTCACGGTGCCACAGCACACACACCACACACACACACACACACACACACACACACACACACACACACGCGCGAATACACACACGCACGCACGCACGCACGCACGCACACACACCACACACACACACACACATATATATATATATATTATATAGAGAGAGAGAGAGAGAGAGAGAGAGAGAGAGAGAGAGAGAGAGAGAGAGATGAATATAATTAAAAAGCCTAAAGTGACTTTAAAAGTGCTCGACCCCTTGGGGAGCAACATTAGTTAAATAATATTAAAAAGGAAGGTTAAAACTCTACAAATTTGTTTCGAGCGTGTTGCGCTGTCATCAGGATGTCTCTGGCCCACCCACCGCCGATGTTATATAGCGTGTGGGCTCCCGTTTTGCGGTTGTTTGCACGTGCGGGCTGGCTGCACGTGTTTTTTGGGGGGCTTTCAGGTTTTTATTTTGGGTGTGTTCACTAACAACGATTTCCATTTATGCCTGCAGTTGTTTACTATTTCTGTTTTGGTGTTTAAAGTTGCTAAGTGTGGTTTGCATAGTATTAACCATTTTTCAGTTAAACATAAGTTGCACCTTTTTGAAACATTGCTGTATGGTGATGCTCTTTTTATGATTTTCCAGGATATATTGTAGCTTGTTTTTGCGTCTTTAAGTTTCCAGATATATTTGCTCAGTTCTGTTTGGTTTTTATATTTTTCTTTATTAAATGACTGTTTATGGTTTGCATATCTGGTTTTGAAGTGGTTTTCAGTGATCCCTATGTATGTTTCTTTTTCATTTTCTGATGTTACAGTAGCCTGGTATACAATGTTGTTGTGAAGACATTTATTGTTTAGTGGGCACTGCTCCTTTCTGGTGCAATTGCAAGATTTCCTTTCTTCACCCTTCTTTGCTGTGTTGATTTTCATTTTGTTGGATGCGTCAATCAGGTTATTGAGGTTGGGCATACATGAGTACGATAGTTTGACAGTGTTTTTGTTAAATATTTTGGACAGTTTGTGTTCTTTTGGAAATGAAGTTGTTAGGATTTTGAAGAATTCTTTCCCTATGTTTGTTTTGAGTTTCCGTCGTATGGGGGGTTATACCATATGATTTTTCTTTTCCTATTTTTCTTGCTTTTGTTTGTGTTGTTGTCCGGGTTGTATTGTAATTTGTAATTGTATCCACTTTTTTGTAGTGCCTCCTGGTATTCTACTGCTGCATTATTGAACACTCTCTCATTGCATGACAGGTTTGATAGTCTATGCCATGGGGTATGGTCTTTAATACAGATGGTGGATGGTTACTTTTGGTGTGTACATAAAGAGGTGTATCATTGGGTTTCTTGTATGGTTTATATATATGATTGTTGAGATCCAGTGTTATGTCTAAGTAGTTCACTACCTTTTGTTTGCTTCAATGGTAATCTTTAAGTTGTGGTTTTGGAAGATTTTGCATAGTTCTTTCTTCTTGTTTTCGATGGTTCTTGGGTTGTTGTTTAGTGCAGCAAGGCCATCGTCTCTGTATAGTCCGACTTATGCCATGGGGTATGGTGTAAAAGTCTATTTTTACCAAATTCTAAAATATATGCGGAGAACTGCAAGACGCTTAAGAAATGGATGGATAAACTGAAGAACGGCAGACTCTACAAGTAGGCTAATTGGCTAGTGTATATAGGTGCACTGACTTTGCGTGTGGTATTTCAAGCCCGAATATTTTGAGGTACGCCCAACGGCATTTACAAGAGAATTCAATTGCACTGTCATCAAATTACAGCTAAAGGAACCACTGACTGAAACAGACAATATCGGACGCAAGTGTGCCGCCATTGTTTCTGTTTTTGATGATCTCTCTCTCTCTCGCGCGCGGTCTTCTTTTCATCCACGCTGTAAACATTGATTCCAAAGAGATATATGTTTTGTTATACTTACCGATTTTGGGTTCAAATGGTGACAGAGTCGCGATGAAAATTATAAGAAACTATAGAATTTAAAAAAAACCCTCAATTTTTGCAAATAAGGAAGCGAAATATAATACAATAAAAATAAACACAAAATGAAATAAATAAGCAAAGACCCGAACAAAACAGGCTGGATAGGTTAACACTGACACTGCAAAATAATTGCTGGTGATGTCATTTCATGATTGAAAAAAAAAATGCAAACAATTTTTCACAACTTAATTCTGCAATACGAACTGCGTTTATTTACTTCGCCAAATTAATGTTAGAAAAAACACACAAAAATGCTTAGAACATCGCGTTTTTGTAACGGGAAAGTTGTTTAAGTTTCTCTTTCTTTCTGTTCTATTAACCCTGACTTTACATGCGAAAGATGAGAGGCAGAAGTGTGTGTGTGTGTGTGTATGTATAATGCTGAATAGTTAAGTAGTAGTGGAAAACAAGTGCAGTCTAACAATTCTTCTCGTTATAATAATGCTTGGCAAAATTTAAACTTTCAGGGAAAAAAAAATAGATTTCCCCTTATTTTTTATATTTTTGAATAATGCTATTTAGTTTTTCAGCAACTTTCTTCATATCAATTTTGTTTTCCTCCTAACCTCGCTGGCTGCTATCAGTGCTAGCATCTTTTTGAACCCTTGGTGGTGGAAACATCTCCATTGAATTGATACTGAGGGTAGCTGTTTTAACTGAGCACTTGACACAATCAGGACAATCCCATGATTCGTCCAGGGTACAAAGGCCTAGGAGCAGGAAATACAAATCAAATGTGCCTTTCAAAGAGCATAGATGATCTCCTTCAGGCGGACTGAAAGGCTTCGAAATAAAAAAATTCCCCAAACTTTTCATTCATCTTTTTTTTAATTTTTATATATAAGGTTCAAATCTTTGCCAAGTCTATAGACATGAAGGAATGAAGGACTCAAAACTTGTTTTCCCCATCTACTAATTGCTGTTCAGCAACCTATATATTAGTATTGTATAATTAAGATATAACTTAAAACCCTTCCTAGCTACTGAACGGTAACCATTAATCCCTCGCAATAAAGCTGACATATTAGAATTGCTGTCCAGGCTTTTCGTACCATTATCGGACTCATTATGGAGACTGGCAGGTTTGACTGTCTTGTGAAAAGAGACAAACCACAGTCCTATAATTCTGTGGTGTTCTCACCACCGGGGTTTAATAGAACTAGATCGCTAACCCTCAAAAGCCAGCAAGGCCTTCGTATAAATGGAACAACGAAAGTCGGAGAAGATAAAAAGTTGCTGAAATGAAAGCATTATTAATTAGTATAAAATATAGGGACAATCTTGATGCTATGCTTGGGATCCATTGAAGGATGCAGGGAGATCAAGTGTGGAACGTCTGAATGTCAGCTTGCTGTTCAATAACCCAAGCATTGTGAGTGGCTAAGAATTGTACAGAACAACCTTTACTTGGATCTCCTAAGAGATGCAATTTCCCACTGACTGGCCAGACAATATAATGCTGAACAATTAAGTAGTGGCGGAAAACAAGGGCAGGCTAACAATTCTTCAGTCGTTATGGTAATGACTTGGCAAAGATTTAAACTTTTAGAAACTGAAGACCGTTTTCGATGTGTTTATATTGTGTGTTTTTGTTTGTTTGTTTGTTTGCTTTGGCTTCTGTCTAAATTCGTCATACCCTCAAACAGTCTAAAATCAAATTAACTCGTAAGTTCAATGTATGTATGTGTTTGTGTACATGAATGTGTGTGTGTGTGTGTGTGTGTGTGTGTGTGTGTGTGTGTGTGTGTGTGTGTTGTGTGTGTGTGTGGTGTTGCTGTTGTTGTTGTTTTGTTTTACGTCCTTCCACATTGCGTAATATTAGCGGGAGGAAAATCGGGGCCGAGAAAACAGGTTAACATAACGGGTCAAAAGAATTAACATATGTACAGCTAGAACACAAAAAATAGAAAATCCACTTAATCAAAGATGGGGGGAAAAAACTCTTCTTCTCTCACCACTGACTGTTATCTATTATAAGTATTTGCTAATTGGACTTTTAGCTAAGTGCAAAAAGAAAAGGTATGTTTCAATTGCTGTCAGGAAAACCTTTTGAACAGGCTGCACAGACGTATTTGGAATGAATGTTTTCATTAATTTACACAGAAGAATGTAATATGCTATGACCACATATACAATGTATATTTTTGACATACTTTGTTTTACAACAACCCAATGTCCATCTACAGATCAAGGAATTTATCTGTCGTCTACGAAAAATGTTTTGATCGTACGTACTTAACTTTTCATGAATATTTTTCATTTCGTCGTGAAACCAAAACACCCATTTCTCTTTCTATCAAATGAAAATTAGAGAATTGTACTTTTTCTGCCAAACTATAGATCTAGCACTCTTACACTGACATAGAGAAGTTTAGAAAATGCGAATCTGATGGCCGTTTTGCTCCTCTCTTTGCTAGAACATCAGCCTTTTCATTATAATATAACCCACAGTGGGAGACCACCCAAAGAAATGTTATTTCAGTGTTTCGGACTGAGATAAAATGCAATAAATTATTTATTTCAGTGATCGATCATCTCAGGTCGAATTTTTAATTAAAAATTCTTCACTGCAGTAAGAACTGACTTGGAATGTACTCATAAAACAACTGTAAATAAATTCTGAGGGTAATGAACAACAAACTTTAAA
>CM031596.1:98359034-98368039 GCA_018398815.1 Conus ventricosus
TGAAAAACAAATTTATAATTGCAGATTAACGCCCATTCTCCATGTTGGGAAAAAGAAAATTACGAAAATAACTAGCAACCGCTTATGTAGAAAAGTTAGTAGATTCGTCCCGCTGCGGCGGGGGTATGACGGTAGAATTTACGCGTATCCCTGACAATCCTAATCATAACCGAGCGCTATAGAGCTAACTTTTATTTCCCTTCTGATCTCGCGCCCACTATGTGACTGGTATCCGCTAATCGAGACACTCACAGGGAACATTTACCTTTGTAACTGAACTAGAAACCGTAAACCGACATCTGTATGCTACTGAATTGAATAAAGATAAAATTCCAAAATTTAAACTACAAATTGGCAGACTGGAACAAATTTTTCCTTTGACTAAATCGGTTGACATAGATTCTTATGATCAGATAACAAAGATGTTATGTGTGTAGATGGCCAGTTTCAAAAGCGTTTAAAAACGGCCGCAAGGCAAGCGATACACGATAAAGCCTATACCTTCTAAAAACATGTGGTAATGTCTGGTGGAATGAGGCTTGCGAAGAGGCCAAAAGGAGAAAAATATTATATTAAAAGATACTTACGTATAAGGGACCTGGGCGCGCTTGAAAAACTTCCTTGAGAAAAAAAGAGCAAAAAATAAATCCAACGAGTACAATTCGTTGCTAAAAGCAGTACTGGTCGTCCTTTGCAATATGAGTAATCAGGTTATAAAGACATACACAAAGTAATGGGAAATGAAAACAAGTGAAACATGAGTAAATCTACCTCAATACCCTGTCAAATCAACAATTGGCAAATTTCCACAAATGCAGAAAAATCTGACACTTTTGTTGACATTTCGCCAGAAACCAGCAGCGGGAAAAATTGTCTGGTACAACAATGCAAACAAAGATTAGGAAGCTAAGGAGCTGAACCTGCTGTAAGCAATTCATGAAACTGATTGTACTGAACACTCCCATAACATTTGATGAAGTGCAGGAATGTATATCTAAACTGGCACTAAAAAACGTCTGTAGGGTTAGATGCGGTGTCCAAGACATGCTACGACAGCGTCCATCTAATGTCGTATTTTTCTGTCATTGTTTTATTCATAAGTGCTGAGGATGGCAAATTGCCCCAAGTATGGAAAAGTTCAATCATAGTGTCCCATTCACAAACAGGGAAAAAGCCGGAGTTGACATAAAGAATTATCGACCCATTGCTCTTACTCCCCAATATACACAGGTAAACAAATGGAAACGCATCGTATTAAACAGACTCACCAATTACTGTAATATACATCATTCATTCCAAAAAACCAAGCTGGTTTGCAAACAGATAGAACTACAATAGAAAGCACTTAGTGGAAATCTAACAACTCATGTCAAACAAACAATTTGCACCGCCGAAAAAATGTCCTAGCAACCGTTTTGATAAGGAAAGCGTACGAACGTGTAGACATAAAAGACTGTTTTGTATAAACTAAATAATATGGGTATAAACGGTTACATGTATAATTACATCAAAACTTTTTTTAAAAAACGATCAATTCAAAACAAGGATCTGAGTGATTTCGGCCAATCTGTTTCAATATGCTAAGGCTGATTTACCACAAGATTATCGAAAGATTTGTATTGGCGCAATTCGCGGACTGACTTTTGTTTATGGATGATTGTTACCAGAACGAAACCCCTGCTATCGATCACTTAATTATATCCGCTCAAATATCAACATGAACTAAATAAAATCACGTTGTCTACTTGAAAATGAACTATCTCCTTTTCTGTTGAAAAAACAAATATAATATCTATTCAATTCAGGGTACGACCCAGAGAAGCTTCCTGTGTTTACTATAATGGTTCGATCTTACAGTATGTGAAATCTGTCAAGTTTTTAAGTGTATATAGAATTCTAACTTTCCTTGGAATCATCACATTGACTATATTACAAACAAAGCAAGAAAAAGTTTAAACTTTCTGAAGATCGATCTAAGCAAAGTGGGAACAAGAACAACAACTTTAACTGCTCTGGCAACGGCTCTCGTGCGTTCACGGCTTACTTAATGCCCAAGAAGCTTTTGGTAACGCGCCACAGTATATTTTGAATAATTAAAGTATGACTGCAAGCTTATAAACTTGCTCTAGGTGTCCCCACACATGCGTCTAACTTAGGAACTTATAGTGAAGCTGGAATACTACCTCTTGATGTGAGTTAATAATAGCATCTGCCTCTAATTTACTTAAAGAGTCTTACCTTGAATAATTTGTCCGTACAAACAGGTATCTTTAAAATCTGAAGTAGATTTTCTAAACGAGCACGAGAAATCCAATCATATAAACTATTAAGCTGATATTTCCAATCAAAACATAGAACGCGGAAAGCACTAACATTGCTTCTAAACATCCTTTTCACCAATTCCCAGGTGTGCAAAAAAAAGCCTCTTGATATTAGTTCCAAATGAATATCCAATAAAGAATCCCCATATATTAAAGAGAATTTGTTAAAAAACAATATTCATCTGGAGAAAATTACAGATATCACATGAAGATTTTCACTGATGTCGCATTTTAGACGATTATAAGCAGGCGCTGCTTTTATTATTCCAATTTGAATGGAAAAACGCTATAACTGGTAAAAATCTGCAGAATTGTAGGGCTGAGCTCATCGTCATTATTTTGATGTCTTTGAATTTTGTTACATTACCCCCGAAATTCTTGTCGAATTCTGTTGTGTATACGATAGCAAGATCGGTGCTGGTGTCCCTCCAGTCCCAAATCATAAAGTCACTTGAGATTATATTAGAAATTAAACCATGTCCATTCATCATTTATCACTTAAAAGGATCACTGTTACTTTTATTGGGTACCATGCTCACAGTGGAATTGTATCAAAGGAAAAGGTGGCTCACGCAGCAAAAAGACAGCTAGAAATATGAAAGCAACAACTTCACTTAATATACCTGAGATCTTTTCAGAATGTTATTCCTTAATTGACAAACAACTGAGATAAGTATCCAACAATCCATTAAAGAACTCGGAATCTCATACTATCATAACGGTAGTGAAGACAGCGCTGAACACAGAATAAAACGGCAAAAACGGATCCTAATCAATACCGAGAGACGTAAGAAGCTTAAATATCCCACAATTACGTGTAAAATTCACTGAAAACAAAATTCATAGAAATGTTAGAATGTGTTTGAAACGCACTAAGGTGTTCACATTTGTTAATTCATTGCCCCAAAACAAAGAACGTGATTAGCAGGGCCGTGGGATGACTTCCGATTGATCGACGTCATCACTCTCTAAAATTTAATTGAGTTGTTTTTTTTTATGCGTCTCAGATGAGTTAGTCAAAGTTTCTTACAAGTCCCGGTGGGCAATTTTCGTTAAACGTGGTTTTATCACGGTATTTTTTGTTGTTGTTTTTTAAAATAAGCGTTCGTATAGTATTCAAAGTTCCACACGCGTTCCCCTACCCTCCACCAATCTTTTCATAAGCACTCATAGCATACCACAACACACAATTAACACATCGTCCAGATATCACTTTTAGTGAAAGACTTAAATGAGGTACAACAACTCAAAACACACACACACACACACACACACACACACACACACACACACACACACACACACAACACACACACAAACACACACACGCTCCGCAATCACGCACGCACGCATGCACACACACGCACGCGCGGCGCGCACACACACACACACACACACACACACACACACACACACACACACACACACACACACACACAAACCTCACACGACTCACAACACACACACACACACACACACACACACACACACACACACAACACACTCACACACACACACACAAACACACATGCTCATGCACACTCGCACACATGCACCACCACGCTCGCATGCACACACAACACACACAACACACACACACCACACACACACACACACTCACACACTCACACACACACACACACACACATACACACTCACACACACAACACAACACACACACACAAACACACACACACACACCCCACACACACCACACACACATACACACACACACACACACACCACAACCACACACACACTACACACACTTAACATCTACTGGTTATTGTTTACTGCTTTGGTTGAATGTAAGGTAAGTTATTGCAAACGTTATTAAAAGTTAATGCTGCAAGACAAAAAAAAAAAACACCGAAGAAAAACAAAATTTAAAAAAAACCAAGAAATCAGAGCGGAGGGAAAAAAAGCCACGAACTCTTACACACACACAACACTACACACACAACACACACTCACACACACACACACACACACACACACACTAACCGCGCGCGCGCGCACACACAACACTCACCAACACACTCACGACACACGCGCGCACACACACACGCACGCACAAACCCCCCCCCAACCACCCCCCAACCCCACCCCAAAAACCCGGACCATGCACGTACGCACGCACGCATGCGCAAACACGCATCAAGCACGCACCACCACACCACACACACACACACACACTCACACCACACACACCACACACCCACACACACACACACACACACACACACATACACGCAACACCACACACACACACACCTCAGGCACCGGTGCACACGCATGCACGTACGCTCGCTCGCAACGCACGCACGCACACACCCACATCCAGACACACTACACCGCGCGCGCGCGCACACACTACGCATACACACACGACGTACTCACGCACACATCATCACGCACACTACGCACACAGCTATTTGTGAGTCACCACTTTTACGTATGAATTCTTGTACACAAGAACGCACCCCTATTGAAAGATACGTATAACATTTTTATTAACTTTATTGTGCGGGGGAGGAAAAGAGGAAGGGTGAGTGTATAATATATTTTGGGGATGGGGGGCAGGGGGGGGAGAGAGGGGAGGGGGGAAGCAAAGTTGGTTGGTGGTGTAAATAAAGACTGTCATGCGTTTTTGACCTAAAATAATGGATTAGTTAGTTGTTGGTTTTTAATTTTATGATTTTGTTTAATATGTTAATCCTTCACTTAGGGACTTATGTAAAGATATTCGCACACGTTACACATCCAAAACTATCTCACTCAACTACATCAGGCATCACCACAAGGCCGGCAACAACACAACACACAACAAACACACAAACACACACACACACACACACACGCATCGCCACGCACGCACGCACACTTACAAGAACACACTCACTCACACACACAACACACACACACACACACACACACACACACACCACACACAACACACACTACACACACACACACACACCACCACACAACACACACACACACCACAACACACACACACTCACACACACACAGACACATACTGCGTGCACGTGCACCCTTTCAGATTACACATGCATACATGTATGTGCACGCTTGCAATTACTACTGCCGTACACAATCACCATTTTTTTTTTCTTTTCCCTTTTTTTTCTTTTTTTTTTCTTGTGTTTTTTTTTTTGCCGTCTAATAACACGATAGTGGATAGGACGTTAAATGAAAGACACACACACACGCACAACACACTCAGACACACCACACACACAGCACACACACACACACACATACACAAACCACACACACACACACACACACACACACACCACACACACACACACACACACACACACAACACACAAACACACACACACACACTCACATCGACAACACACACACACACACCCAACACCCACAACACACAACACACAACATCACACACACACACACACACACACACACACAACAACACACACACACACACACACATGCACATCACGACGCACGCACGCTCGTTCGCGCACGCACGCACACCCACACACACACACACACACACACACACACACACACACAACACACCCACACACGCACACACACACACACCACACAATCAGATACAGCTCACAAAACACAACACAAAGCAAACACACACACACAACACAACACACAGCACATGCGCGCACACACACACGCAACACAACACACACAACACACACACACACACACACACACACCCACACACTAGTCGCAACGCACGCACGCACGCACGCACGCACGCACGCACGCACGCACGCACGCACGCACACACACACACAAACACAAACACACTCACACAACCACACACACACACACACAACCACACATCACACATAAACAAACTACGCACAGACGCACGAACGTCGCGAACGCGCGCGCACGACACTCACACACAGCAACACACACACACCACACACACACACACACACACACCACACACACACACACACACACACAACACACACACACACACACACACAACATCCACGCCACGCACGCACGCGCAAACGCACACACACGCTCGCACTCACGTGCGCCCACCACGCAAACGCATGCACACACACGGCACGCCACGCACAACACACACCAACACAAACAATCACACACACACACACACACCCCACACACACACACGACACACACACAAACCACACACACGCACACGCACACATGCACACACGCACGCACGCACGCATGCTCCGCATGCACTCACCCACCCACCACAGCACCACAACACATGCATACAACACAACACACACACACACAGCACACAACACACACCACACACACACACACGCCACACACCACACACATACACACACACACACGCACGCACACGCACGCGCAACCGCAACACACACGAACTCGCACTCGACGCACGCACCATGCACACACAAACGCACCGCGCGCGCACACACAACACACACGAATAGACACAACACACCGCAACACACACACACACCACACACACAACACACGCACACCACCACAGGCACACACGCACGCACGCACGCATGCTCGCATGGCACTCTACCACCCACCCAACAATGACACACACATACATACACTCACACACAAACACAAAACTCTCACGCACGCACGCACGCACGGACGTCCACGCACTCACGCACGCACGCACGCACGCACACACACACACACACACACACACACAACACACAACACGCACACACACACACACACACACGCACACAGACACACATCAAACACACACACACAACACACCACACAGACAGAGAGAACCAGACCGACAGACAGACAGACAAGAAATTAAATGGCAGAGAGAGAGGGGACGGATACACACACACACACACAAACACACACACACACACACACACGACACACACACACACACACGCGCGCCGCGCGCGCGCGCGCTGCGCGCACGCACGGACGACACGCACCACGCACGCACGCACGGCAACGCACGCACACACACACACACACACACATCAACACACACAACACAAAACACACACCACAACAAAGACAGAGACAGACAAACAGACAGACAGACAGACAGACAGAAAGTGAGCACCACACACAAACAACAGGCTAGCTCGCCGCGCGCACTGCGCGCACGACACACACACACGACAACACACACAAACAACTGCACACACACACACACACACACAACACACACTCACACACACTCTCACACCACACACACACACACACAAACACACAGCACACACGCACCCGCGCGCAAACAACCACTTACCGACGCAACATATACACATCACACACAATACGACACCACACACACAACACACAACAACACACACACACACACACAACACACACACACACACATACACACACGCACGCACGCACGCGCATACGCACGCACGCACGCACGCACGCACGCATCGCATTCATTCACGCACGCACGCACACCGACATCAACGCACGCACGCACGCCACGCACGCACGCACGCACGCACGGCACGCTACGCACATCACAACACACAACACACACACACACACACACTACACCACAACACCCACAACCACGCACACACACGGTGTGCCTTGTTGGTGTGTGTTGTGTGTGTGTGTGTGGGTGTGTGTGTTGTGTGTGTGTGGGTGTGTGTTTGTAGTGTGTGTGTGTGTGGTGTGTGTTGTGTGTCTGTGTGTCCTGTGTGTCTGGTGTGTCTGTGGGTGTGTGTTGTGTGTGTGTGTGTGTGTGTGTGTTGTGTGTGTGTGTGTACGTGAGTGTGTGTGTGTGTGTGTGTTGTGTGTGAGTGTATGTGTGTGTGTGTAAGTGTGGTGTGGTGTGTGTGTGTGTGTGAGTGGGTGTGTGTGTGGGTTGTGTTTGTGTGTGTGTGTGTGTGTGTGTGTGTGTGTGTTGTCTGTGTGTCTGTGGGTCTGTGTGTGTCTCTTGTCCTGTGTGTGTGAATCGTCCATTATCTTGATGAAGGTGTGGTAGGGTGGGAACTGATGTAAAAGCAGATATTTTTTTTCATCCTCCTTGATTTCATGAATCTCGCACACTTGCCCGGAACGTAAGCCCTCACTATATGACCGCTGCAGGACGTTTTTGGAGAGAACACAATGGCTTTTCTGCTTGCGTAAGTGATATGTTTTCAGCCAGAAATCTTTGCTCAGTTTTGAAAATAACGGCAAATAATAATTGGAAACGTTAACATATGAATATCACATTTATGGTCATGTGTGTGGGCTGATTTGTCAGTAAGAGAATCTGTCTCTCTGTTAAAAAAATATCGGCAATAATCTTTCGAAAAAGTGACATATAACATCACATACGGTCGTTGTGTGAAGGCGAATATGTGCTGCGTGTGGGGGTGTGCGTGTGGTGTGTGCGGGCGTGCCGTGCGTGCGGCGTCGTGCGTGCGTGTGTGTGTGTGTGGTGTGGTGGTGGGTTGTGGTGTGGGTGTGTGTGTGTGTGGTGTTGTGTGGTGTGTGGTGTGTGTGAGAGAGTGTGTGCGTTTCGTGCGGGTGTATGTGTGTGTGTGTTGGTGTGATCGTGCGCGCGCATAGCGCGCGTGTGTGCCTTCTATATAAACCTTTCCCATTATTCATGACTCTGGTGTAAAAGGCTGACACAAGATGTGATAGAAGATTTTATTTTATGTTGTTTTGTTTTTAAATCTTTCCGCCTTGATTATGATC
>CM031596.1:98368139-98370639 GCA_018398815.1 Conus ventricosus
TGACGCATCGGTCCCTGAAATAGAAACCAACAATTAGACGGCTCCATCCCGACTGGAAGAGAAACGATTATTTCATCGTGTTCCAGGAAATACATTTTATAGTGTTTGCCATAGCCAATTTTGCGCATAGTGTGAAGGTGTTACACAATTTATGGTTCATGGAAGTCCCAAAAGGTTTGACAAGCAAAGGCATCTTATCACTCAGTAGGGGTGCGCGCGTATCCCCGTTGGTGTGTGCACCTGTTGTGTGTGTGGTGTGTGTGTGGTGTGTGTGTGTGTGTGTGGTGTGTGTGTGTGGGTGGGTGGTTGGTACGTGTGTGTGTGTGGGTGTGTGTGTGTGTGTGTGGTGTGGTGGGGTGTGTGTGTGTGTGTGTGTGTGTGTGTGTGTGGGTGTGTGTGTGTACAACGCCCGTGTGACCGTGGTACGGATTATTGTTCCGTTACAACAAATTATAACATGAGTGATAAATCTGGCTTATCATGTTTGGATTGTGATGAAACAAATATCCATCCCACACCCCCCCCCCCTCTCCTCTCCTCTCACTCTTCTCTCATTCTACTCCTCGCTCTCTCTCTCTCTCTTCTCTCTGTATGATGTGTGTATCTCTCTCTCTCTCCATCTCCATCCTCTCCTCTCTCCCCTCTCTGCTCTCTCTCTCTCTCTGTTTTTGGCGGGCCGCCTCTCTCTCTCTCCTCCTCCTCTCGCTGGTTTGTTGCAAGTAAGCATGAGGGTACTGAGACAGTGTTTCTGTTTTCTTTCTTCGTATTGTTTTCAAACCATTCATGAACATTTGTTGACACATTTCGATTAGAAGTGTTATCTGGTACCGTACATATTACAACCTAACTCGAAATGCCGTTCAACAAAATGGAAATAAAAAGAATTTTAAGTTTAGTAACCTTTGGGATAAGAGATCAGTCTACATCAGAGATCAGTTTGAGTTTGAGAGCTAAAAACCCGGTCTAAAGTTTGGGAGTCCGTGTGTTTAAATATGCGTGACGATCTTTTCTACTAAATAAAACAGTAGGCACTTGATAATAAACCCATTCATGTGCATCACATTCTCCGGACCGGAGCTTTGGGCGTTAACATCCGGGCCTAAAAGTTGGAGTCCATAATGCTTATAATATGCTTGACGGTCGTCTATACAAATTAAACAGAGCACTTAAATGTGGAAACTCCATTTCATATTCAGCCAACATTCTCCGTACTGAGTACTTCTCGTTTGTGTTACATATCAAATGATCGTAAGATTTTTGCTTGTGAAAGTGGCCTGACATCCAATACCTCAGACCGTCAGCAGTTCCCATGATACCAAAACCAACGTTGATTCCGGACTGTGCGTACGCGGATTGTTCGAGTATTCTGTCCTTATTCTTACCGGTAGAGAAGCAATACACGATGCTAGTCCACAGTAATCTTATCTCCAGGCAGTCCTGGTCAATAGCTACCAGCTTTAAACACCGTTCAAAGTAATCGGGGGAAAAAAAAATTTGTTATCATGCATATCCTGCCTATTTTCGTTGTTGTTGTTTTTTGTATAAAAAAAAATCACAGCAAAAGAGTGACCTGGCATAACGATAAAATAAAATAGTTGTGCTCCTGCAAGGATGCCATCTTCACTTCAGTATCATTTTGAAGTCTCCTTAGATAGATTTCCTGCAATAGTCAGATGGACGCGACCCGTGTTGAAATATTTCCGAAATGCATTCTTCGGATCAACAGATAGTCTGGTTTTTTGTTTGTTGGATGTTTGTTTACTCTTGTTGTTGTTGTATGTGTTGTTGTTGTTGTTTGTCCTCCAGTCATTATGGACCGTCGGGCTTTCTTTTTTCCTCTCCCATTTGAACATCCTTATAATTAACTTTCAGACATCGGTGTTTAAAAGTTCCTCCGTGTTGTTGTGGTGTTGTGTGTGTGTGTGTGTGTGTGTGTGTGTGTGTGCGGCGTGCGTGCGTGCGTGCGTGCGTCGTGCGTGCGTGCGTGCGTGGCGGCGTGCTGCGTGGCGTGCCGCGCGCGCGCGTGCGTGCGGTGCGTGCATGCGTGGCGTGCGGTGCGTGCGTGTGTGTGTGTGTGTGTGTGTGTGTTGAGTGCCGTGCGTGCGTGCGTGCGGGCGTGCACGTGTGTGTGTGTGTGTGCGTGTGTGTGTGTGTGTGTGTGTTGTGGTGTGTGGTGGTGTGGTGTGTGTGTGTGTGTGTGTGGTGTGTGTGTGGTGTGTGTGTGTTGGTGTGTGTGTGAGTGATAAGGCCGTTTGGAAGTATTTTTTTTCTTGATCTCAACGCTGTGATTACACATGAAATCGACTATTCGTGAGACAGGTGGGCTTAAATTAAAATAAGTTTTCACGAGCACAAGTCACACAAGTTTTCGAAGTACGCACGGATCAATAGAATATAACATTTTAGCATCTCTCCCACGGTTCCTCTCTGCTTCAAGAGTGTCGATGAGGACTCTATTGTTATTGTTCTTGTACTAATCAGTACTAAATTGAGAAACATT
>CM031596.1:98378139-98385639 GCA_018398815.1 Conus ventricosus
CTCAAGGTTTGGAAGATCCACAGGGCTCAGTTCTGGGCCCCCTCCTGCTGTTCTACTGTACACACAACCATTCCAACGGTAATTTGATTGTCATTCAGTCTCTCACAGTGAATTTGCTGATGATATCAGCTCTACAACTCTTCTTATCCCAATCAATACATTGACTTCTTTTTACGTGTAAACGCATCTCTGAAGGGAAACGGTGGATGAGACCCAAAACAAGCTCCAAACTATAATGATTTCAAAGACAGAAGCTCCTGGTTGGCGGTAGTATATCGGACAGCCCTCAATATCATATTGTCACAGCGAACGAAATGCATTCTCCACATCTGTAAGAAAATCTAGGATGTCTGGTTTGAGGAAGATCTTGTCCATGAAACCTCATGTAAACAAAGTTTTGTAGGTAGCGTATCATGAGTTAGAAAAATTAGCACTATTCGCACTATCTTTCACACCAGGCCACTCAGACTCTTGTTTACAGAACTTGTTCTGTTCGTCTTGACTATGGAATATTCTTGTTGCCGGCATCCCTGACACTCTGCTAAACAAGCTCCAAAAAGTTCGTTCAAAACAGTGTGCTAGTTAGTTTTTAAATGTCCAAGAGAAACTCACTAACACCTCACTCCTTCGAGCCTGCATTGCTCCATCGCCCAGGAGAATTGTTTATAAACTTTTGCAGTATGTGTTTTAACGTCATCAACCAAACCGCCCACCACACGACTCAAAGAAATCTCCACAGTCTACACCCCTCTAGATCTGCGTTCATCTACTGACACTAAACGTTCAGGTTCCCGACGCAACAAGAGAACTCATGGTCAGCGTGCCTTCTCTTACATCGGCCCTATAACATGGAAACAGCTGCCTCTCCATGTATCGAAAAATTCTAACTCCCTGACACAGTCCTAAAGTCTCCCTTAAGACCCACCTCTTTCGATCCGCTTTCCCGCTCGCTAGTGTGATGCAGCTGCTTGCTTTGCATATGTACATAATGATGAGTTTGATGGAGTGTGATACATTATTGAGTTTCAGACACCTTAACCATGTACAGTTGTTAATCCCTTGTATATTTCTTATCCTGATTTTATTACTATTTTGTTTGTGAGTATGTGGATTGGTGAGTTTTGTGAGTTTGCTACGTATGAAGTATAAATGCAGAATTGCCATTGTAACGCCACAGAGCTTCTTGACAAGAAGGTGTGTGCGTATAAATATCTACTATTTTTATTATTATTAAAAGTGAATTGAGAATCCTGACGCATTCGGCGGAACCTGCAATCGCATGATCGTCCTTCGAGTAGCTGGATAGCTATTCTACGGGTCTTTTTGTGTGAACTTAAGCAAGACTGATTCTAATTTAGCACGTACAATGTGGTTTTGTCTGTTTTTCTCGACTGGGTTGAAGAGGGGAGGAGATTTCCCTATTTTAAGGTTTCCAGGGAAACAATATTACAAAGCACTCCGATTTTTTAAGCCTCAGGAAGGTATTTTCTTTTCTTCCGGATTCTAGTATTGATCTTATGGGACAAGATTGTGTGTTTGTGATGTGCGTGTGTGGGGTGTGGTGTGTGTGTGTCGCTGAGTGGGGCGTGTGTGTGGTGTGATGTGTGTGTGTGGGTGTGTGTGTGTGTGTGTTGTGTGTGTGTGAGAGAGAGATGAGAGAGAGAGAGAGAGAGTGAGAGAGTGAGAGAGAGAGAGAGAGAGAGAGAGAGAGAGAGGAAGGAGGGTGTGTTGTTAACCTTTTTGCTTCCCTTGAAGAAAATCTGAAATGAGACCGGGAACAGTAGACAAGCAATGAACAAACAAGTAGGTAATCTTGTGCAAGTCGGACGCTACTTGTTTGTTGTTTTCGAATGTTGTTTCTCCACTCGTTTTCTGTTATTTTTCATATTTCTTTTAACCGTTAGCATCCGTGTCTACTTGTAAATTGCAGTTTTATTTCTCTACACTGCTTCCGTGAATCTTTTAGTTTGATTAACCACTGTGTCGTCCCTGGGGCTGGGAGAAAAACGGCTTTTGGGAGGTTAGTAGAGTGACAACTGATTTTACGGTCACCTTATCTTTACGCTCTGGTCTCTTCATTATTTCTCCAGAAAAAAGAAAAAAAGGAAAGAAAAGTTTGCACCGTGCCTGATCACACAAATTGCCTCTGAAACCATTTTTTTTAACTAACGAAGTGGAAGTTGAAATGTTGTAAGGACGAAACCGATTCAACATTTTTCAAATGGATTCCGATCAAAAGTGAATGAGGATCTGTGCGTCTTTGGCGGTGGTCTGCAATCTTTGGTGTCGTTCGGAGTATCAGAATCAATTCTACGGTTTCTTTTGTGTGAAATCTGAAGCAAGACTGATTTAGTTTAACCCCCCCCCCCCCAACTACAATGTGTTTTGTCTGTTTTTTCTTTACTGGGTGAAGAGGGAAGGGAGATTTCCTTATATTTTAAGAGTTCCATGGAGAGATCTTATTACAACAGCGATCAGATTTTTAGGCCTCCTGCTACGGTATTTTCTTTCTTCCGATTATATAAAGCTGTTGATCTCACGATAGCATGGCTTGTGCGTGTCTCTCTGTGTGTGTGTGTGTGCGTGTGTGTGTGTGTGTGTGTGCGTGAGTGCGTGCGTGCGTGCGTTGCGTGCGGCGTTTGTGTGTGATGTGTGGTGGTTTTTGGGTGTGGGTGTGTGTGTGTGTCAATATGTATCCTCCAGTGTGTGTGTGTGTGTGTGAGAGAGAGGAGAGACAGAGAGAGAGAGATCGAGAGAGAGAGAGAGAGTTGGTGAGAGTGAGAGAGGAGAGTGTGTTGTTGTTGTTGTTGACTGTTGTTGTTGTTGTGTTGTTGATCATGATGGTTGTTGTACGTTGTTGTGGTGGTTGCTGTTTAACTTTCAATCCGTTGAAAAAAAATTGATTGATGCAGGGAACAGTAGACAGATTAACAAGCAGTTAGAGTAACTCGTGTGAAAGTGTTATGCTACGTGTTTCTTAATTCGATTCCTTGTTTTTGATTTGCGCCACAACCGTGTTTGTGGTTTTTTGTATGTTTTTCCTGGTCTTTTTAAACGGGCTATTAGCATCTCGGTGGTCTGGGACGTGTGCTACTCTCGTTATAAATCTTTCTGCTGTTTTATTCATCCTACACGGGTGTACAGAGGGGAGGTCCATGAATCATTTATTGTGGATTTTTAAACCACTTTCTTTGTGCTACAGAGGTCAATGGGGGTATGTACGGGGAGGATGGGAAAATCGACATATCGGATGTTAGTTGTTGTAAAGTAGGGAAAGTAGTATGTTGACAAACAGATTTTTTAGGGTCACCTTCTTTACGCTCATTTGGTATCTTCATTTAATCAACCAGTTAATGAAAAAGGGGAAAAGAAAAGATGGAACAAAGAATAGGAAAAAGAAGAAGAAAAATTGAAAGGAATGAAAGAATAAATAGAGGAAAAAGATAAGAAAATAAGGGAGAGGGAATATAGAAAGGGAAGAAAAGGGGGGAAAAAGAATAGGGAAAAAAAAGAATCTTCCACCCATTACCTGATCACACAGAAAAGCTCCTGAACCATTTTTTATTAACCTAAACGTGTTGGAAAGATAGAATGTTGACTAAAGAACGCCATTACCATTTTCAAATGGATATTCCGTTCCAAAAGTTGATCTGAGGTTCGTGCGTTCTTTGGCGGAGGTCTGCAATCTCTGGGAGTGTCGTTAGTGTTTCAGAGTAATTACACGTTTTTTGTGTGAACTAAAGCAAGAGGATTATCGTTTAAACACGTACACATGTGTGTTGTCTGTTTTTCTTTACAGGGTTTGAAAAAGGGACGCGTTCCTTGTATTTGACAGAGGTTCCGTGAGATGACTTATACAAAAGCGATAAGATTTTTCGTCCTCCTGCTACAGTAATTTTCTTTTCTTTCGATTTTATAAAGCTATTGACCTCACGACAGTAGTTGCTTGAGCGGCTGAATGTGTGTGTGTGTGTGGGTGTCGTGTGTGTGTGTTTGTGTGTTGGTGTGTGTGTGTGTGTGTGTGTGTTGTTGGTGTTATAGTTGTTCCTGTGTTGTTGGTGTTGTTTGATGATGTTGTGGTTTTGTTGTTGTGGTTGTGGCTAAACTTTTCTCATCCTTGGACCAAAAAAATTGAATGTGGCCACGGGAACATGTAAGACGGCATAACAAAAGTGTTAGGGTTTCTTGTGTCATTTTTATGCTTTCATGTTTTTATTTTCGAATCTGTTTCTCCACACGTTTGTGTTATTTTTTTCTGTTCTTTTAACGGGTAGCATTCTGTGTCTGTACTCGTAAATCTGTAGTTTTATTCATCTACACTGGTTCCATGAATCTTTTATTTTGATTACTCACTTTGACAGTCACTGCTGCGGACGAAAACCGGCATATTAGTGTTTTGACAATGATTTTACGGTCACCATCTTCAATCTCATGACATAATCATTATTTCACCAGAAGAAAAAGGAAGAAAAGTTTCCCCATGCCCTAATCACCAAAAATGCTCTGAACTATTTTTGGTATTAACTAAACATAGTGAAAAGATTGAATGTTACCAAAGAACGAACCTGTTACCATTTTCAATGTGATCCGATCAAAGATGAATTGAGGATCCATTCGCTTTTGGCGGAGGTCTGCAAATCTCGTGAGTGTCTGTCGAGTGTCAGAAGCAATTCTACGGTTCTTTTGTGTGAACCAAGCAAAACGGTTTATCGCTTAACACGTGCACATGTGTTTTGATCTTTTTTTGTTTGTTTGTTTGTTTTTCTATACGGGCGTGAAAGGGAAGGGAGATTTTCCCTTATATTTCAAGAGTTTCGTGCAGAAATTTACATAAGCGATCAGTTTTGAGGCACCTAGCCACAGGTATTTGGGCTGTGTGTGTGTGTGTGTGTGTGTGGTTGCTGGTGTGTGTGTGTGTGTGTGTGCCGGGCGTGCGTGCGTGCGTGGGGGCGTGCAGTGCGTGGCGTGCGTGTGTGTATGTGTGTGTGTGTGTGTGTGTGTGGTGTGTGTGTGTGTGTGTGTGTGTGTGTGTGTGTGTGTGTGTGTGTTTGTCAGTACAACCCTGAGTTAATTGAAATAAATTGGTTTCAGTGTGTTGTGTGTGTGTGTCGTGTGATGTGTTGTGATTGTGTTGTGTGGTGTGTGTGTGTGTGTGTGTGTTGTGTGTGTGTGTGTTGTGTGTGTGTGTGTGTGTGGGTGTGTGTGTGTGTGTGTGTGTGTGTGTGTTGTGTGCGCGCGGCGTGTGTGTGTGTGCCTCTCCTCTCTCTATTTCTCTCTCTCTCTCTCTCTCACTCTCTCTCTCTCTCTCTCTTCTCTCTCTTCTCTCTCTCTCTCTCTCTCTGTCTGTGTGTGTGTTTGCATCTCTGTTGTATTTGTGTGTGTAGGTGTGTGTGTGTGTGTGGGTGTGGTGTGTGTGGTGTGTGTTTGTGTGATTTGTGTGTGTGTGTTGGGTGTGTTGAGCGTGCGTGTGTGTTTCTGTATTTGGTTAATGTTTGTATTTGTTAGCGACGTATTTATATACGTTGTAATATCATGCTGCCGCTAGATCACGCGCGTGCGCGCGTGCGCGTGTGTTGTTTGGTTTGTGTGTGTGTGGGTTGGTGTGTGTGTGTGTGTGTGTGTGTGTGTTTGTGTGTGTGTGTGTGTATGTGTGTGTGTGGGTGTGCGTGCGTGTGTGTGGTGTGTGTGTGATGTGTGTGTGTGTGTGGGTGTGTGTGTGTGTGTGTGTGTGGGTGTGATGTGTGTTGTGTGTGTGGCGGTGCGCGCGCGTGCGCGGGCGAGTGTTCTGGCTGCATGTGTGTGTGAGTGTGTGTTGTGTGTATGTGTGTGTGTGTGTGTGTGTGTGTGTGTGTGTGTGTGTGTGTATGTGTGTGTGTGTGTGTGTGTGTGTGTGTTGTGTGCTGTGTGTGTATGTGTGTGTGTGTGTGTGTGTGTATGTGTGTGTGTGTGGTGTGGGTGTGTGTGAGTGTGTTTGTGTGGGTGTGTGTGTGTGAGTGTGTGTGTTGTGTGTGTGAGTGTGTGTGTTGTGTGCGTGTGTGTGTTGAGAGGCTCTCTCTCTCTCCTCTTGTTCCCCTCTCTCTCTTCTCTCTACTCTCTCTCTCTCTTCTCTCTCTCTCTCTCTCGCTCCCTCTCTCTGTCTCTCTCTCTCTCTCTCTCTCTCTCTCTCTCTCTCTCTTCTCCCTCCTCTGTCTCTCTCTCTCTTCTCTCTCTCTCTCTCTCTCTCTCTCTATCGCTCTCCTCTCTCTCTCTCTCTCTCTCCTTGATCACTTTACTCGTTCATGTATATGTTAGTTTTCGTTCACTCGGTGTCTCTTTCATGTAATTAATTTCATTGATTATTCGTCAGCACTCCTTCCTTGTTCTCTAAGTCCTTGCTTCGCGTCATGTTTCCCTCCCAATCTGCGCTCATTTATCTGTCTTTCTCCTTGTTTTTTGTTCTTCTTGTTTCTTTAAAAAAAAATTTTAAATCCCCATCCTTTCGTTGGATTGCATCCTATTCTGTGTAATATCTATATGTTTGTTTAAGGTTGGGAATCGGGGTTTATTCCGTAGGCTGTGATTGTTGTTTGACTCTTCGCATGGTGTCCTATCCCATGAGTCTGTTACATGTTATTTTGTTTTCTTTTTCGCATATTTTATGTATGCAGAAAATGTAATGGGGGGGGGGGGGGTTGTTGTGTTGTTTTTTGGTTGTTGTTGTTGTTTTTGTGTAATCCTTTATACATCTGTACTTTTCTGGGAAGTCCATGGCTTCGCGGTGTTAAACCATTTCCATCCTGGTTGGTCATTTGTCTTTGCGTGTTGTTTAACCTTTTTTATCCTCATCTTCATTTCCACAAGACGGTGCTTTATTACCCTTTTGGTCCTTTTTTTTTCCCATTTCCACAAGTCTGTGTTTTAGTGTTCATCATTTGCGTACTTGGTATACATTACACTGTTTTTATCATCCGTTTGACTACCTCGCACGGTCCAAATATCTTTACTTCTAGTGTAAATGTTTTGTGTATCATAGTCTATGATTTGTGTAAAAAAAAAATATACACAACATCTACTTGCTTGTTGTACCATCATGAGCCTATGGTTTTGTGGATTACCCTTTGTATCCTTATTGATTATCAGTAGAATTCTGTTTAAACAATGTCCATCTTGATCTGTTCACAGGTTTTAGTTTGCCTAATCCTTTCGTTTATCTCTTAAAGCTTCAGTTTTGTGTTAAACCTTTAGAACAACCTCTACAGGGGAGCCATCATACCCGTAAACAATGGATTTTTATGGTCATTTACTTATGCTTATAACCTCATCATCGTTTCTGTCAGAGGTGATGATTGTTTTTTTTGTTTTTGTTTTTCTCTCCCTGTATCTGTTGGTGGCTTACTGTCTATCTGCAGTGTCCGGGAAAAAGTCAACTGCAGGATTTACATGGGAAATTAGCGGCAACATAAAAGTGTCCTGAGAACAAAGACCTGATATTTCGGAGTGGCCGAGTCGGGCCTGTGGGGT
>CM031596.1:98395639-98398139 GCA_018398815.1 Conus ventricosus
CTCAGCTAGTCTCGTTTGTCGAGCCACGAAGCCAGCCCTCACGTCAACGACCGTTGTCTATACTTTCTGTCGACATAAAGCCCAGAAAAGGAAACTGCGCAGGTGACGTAGGTTTTCTTTTTCTCCGCCCCCCCCCCCCCCCCCCCGACCCCACCCCTCCCACCCCACCCCACCCCCACCCCACCCTCACCCTCACCCTCACCCCTCATCCCCGCGCCCTCCTCCCTGCCCCTCCACCCCCACCCCCACCCCTCCAACCGCCACTCCGGCTTCTCGTCTCCCTTCCTTACATCCCCCCCCCCCCCCCCCCGCACTCCCCCCCCCCCCCCCCCCTCCCCTTACCCTGTCACCTCCATCACGTCTATTTTGTGTTTTGCCCTTTCATAACCCACCCTCTTCCACTCCTCTCTTCCCCCTTGACTCTTTTCTCTCCACCCACCTGTTTAGAACTGCAGCAAAGAGTTCGGCTTCTTTCTTTCTTTCTTCTTTTTCTTTCTTTCTTTCTTTTTTTCCTTTTTTTTTTTTTAACATTGTGATGCTTGCATTCTGTTGCAGAGAGCGGAAGGGGCGGGCGGTGGCCGACAGCACGGCGTGTGTGTGTGTGTGTGTGTGTGTGTGTGTGTGTGTGTGTGTGTGTGTGTGTGTGTGTGTGTGTGTGTGTGTGTGGTGTAGCGTGTGTGCGTGCTTGCGTAGCATGTGTGTGTGTGTGTGTGTGTGTGTGTGTGTGTGTGTGTGATGTGTGTGTGTGTGTGTGTGTGTGTGTGTGTGTGTGTGTGTGTGTGTGTGTGTGTGTGTGTGTGTGTGTGTGTGTGTCGCTCTGTGTGTCTGTGTGTCTCTGTGTGTGTGGAGACTGGGAGGCCGGACCGCCGCTTAGGTGATGTTACTGTGCCGGAGAAAGCGCCTCGCCATTGGCCCAACAGCAGCAACAGCGCAGCGTGACTGAGGCACCGGCTCTGCGCTCGCTCCCTCTGCCTGCCTGCTTGCCTGCCTGCCTGCCTGCCTGCCCGCCTGCCCTGCCTGTCAGCCTGTCGGTCTGCCTGGTCCTCACGCCCTGTGGTCGACATGGTCGACTGGACTGTCGCGGCGGTGGTAGTGATGATTGTTCCCGGTCTCCGCAAAGAAACGACGGACCTCTCTTAAAGTTTGAGGAAAGAAACAGCTAGACCTCCAAAAAAAAAAAAAAAGAGAAAAAAAACAAGAAAAAAAAACTTCTGGCAGAGAGAGGGACTTGGTGCATTTGGAATGACCAGCAATTAAGTTCTTTTTGTGTGAGTGTGTGTGAGAGTGTGTGCGTGTGTGTGTGTGTGCGTGTGTGTGAGTGTTTTGGTTAGGTGAAGTACAGTTCCGAGTTGCCGCTGTGAATCAAATGTTTATGTGGTGTCCATAGCCGATGTTGAAACATTTTTTTTTTTCGGGTAAGTTTGGAAGTTAGAGTTGTGTGTCACTGTTTGAAATTTTGCCATTCATCAAGTTTGGTGGTAACTGGTTTTTGTTTTTGTTTTTTTCTTTTGTAATATAGCCTCTCAGTGAGTAGTTAGTCGTGTCAGACTTCATTGTGTCTGACTTGTGAAATGGCGAAAAAACAAACACAAAAGAATATCGGTAGACTGTCTTTAATTTCTGTTGCTTCATACTCTGCCACTTCCTTCTCCATTCTAAATGAAAACATGTCGCCACATGATTGTATTCACTGACCGGCGGATTGAATCACACTTCAACGCCGTGAGGACCGGGCACCGGGACAAATATTGATTTTCCTGGAGAGTTAGACAACTCTGGCATCAGAAATGGTATTATTGTGAGGCGTTGGCATTACGGACTGTTCGGCGTTCGTATGTATAAACGTGTTGGTACAGTGAAACGCGATGCAAGGAAACGGACCACGTGGTTTTGTTGATGCATCATGCATGTGACAGTTTGTCAAACACGCTTCATCTTCTTCGCCCTCAAAGTGGACACGCAATTGAGACCAGGTCAGATTAGTTTGTCAGTTTTCACTCTACCTGAACTCTGGGGATTTCATTGAAGGGTGCACAATTTGGGTGGGATGAAAAAAAAAAAGGGTGGAATGTTCATATTGTAAACAAACAAACAAAAGCAAAAAAAAAGAAAAATCCCCGTGTGACTGGAGATCTGGAAGCGTAATATGTGAATACCCAATAGGCTCGTCTATTGTTAGACAGATTGTTTACCACATCTACAGACAGATCTGCGAGAGAGATGTTTGTGTACGCAGTTGACTTGTCCACGATCAAGCAGATATTTTGCCATAGTTACAGACAGTGCTTGGGTTTAGTGTGTGTATGTTCTTTGCTTTCTGCTAGAACGTCGCCATACGTATCGCAACGACTGTTTCGAAAGCTTTGAATGAAAACAAGTGTTCGCGATTCAAAATGGCCCCCAAACTGTATCATTTTGTTGTGCTGTATGGTATAAAATTTCCACGTTTCATTTAAACGATTGTTTAACTGTGGGAGAAGGGGGGAAAAAATCACACGAT
>CM031596.1:98405639-98423139 GCA_018398815.1 Conus ventricosus
ATGATTGGATAATGCAGCTGTAACTACACTTGTTGTCTGACCACCTAACAATAATGATTAGATAATACGGCTGTAACTTTACTTGCTATCTGACCATACAACAATAATGATTAGATAATGCGGCTGGAACTACACTTGTTGTCTGACCATACAACAATAATGATTATATAACGCGGCTGTAACTTTACTTGTTGTCTGACCATACAACAATAATGATTAAATAATGGGGCTGTAACTTTGCTTGTTGTCTGACCATAAACAATAATGATTAAATAATGGGGCTGTAACTTTACTTGTTGTCTGACCATAGAACAATAATTAGTAGAAAATGCCGCTGTAACGTTACTTGTTGTCTGACTATATGACAACATTGATTAGATAATGCGGCTGTAACTACAAGTTGTCTGACCATGTAACAATAATGATCAGATAACGCGGCTGTAACCATACTTGTTGTCTGACCATACAACAATAATGATTAGATAATGCGGCTATGACTACTTGTCTGACCATGCAACAATAATGAATAGATAATGCGGTTGTAACCTTACTTGTTGTCTGACCATGCAACAATACTTAGTAGATAATGCCCTGTAATGTTGCTTGTTGTCTGCCCATATAACATTCATGAGTAGATAATGCCCTGTAACGTTGCCTGTTGTCTGCCCATAAAACATTCATGAGTAGATAATGCCCTGTAACGTTGCCTGTTGTCTGCCTATTTAACATTCATGAGTAGATAATGCAGCTCTAACTTGACCTGTTTTCTGACCATACAACAGTAAAGATTTCTTTGTTGTTACGCATCACATAAGCAGTGATAAGATAGAACTGTGTTTAACCATCTTTGTTGTTAGACCTCACAACAATGATCACAGAAATCTGTTGTAATCTTTTCTTTTTTTTTTTCTTTTTTGTCTGACCTTACAACATGATTGAAGAATACTGCTGTCGCCTTCTTTGTTGTCTGACCCGTAATACTACACAATCTTCATCAGAGAACATTGCATGTAAGCTGTTTTTTGTTGTCCGACTTTTCGACAAACCCTGAAATAGGATACTACTGACACTTTTTTTTTTTTTTTTTTTTTTTTACATCGTTGTCTGACCGTACAACAACTCGCTTTTAGCAATGCTGTGATAGATAGCCTTCGTTGCGGTCTGACCCTCACATTATCCAGGATTAGGGAATGCTATGATACAGCCCTTTTCGTTGTTGACTTTACTGCAAATTCAATGTAACCAGATGAGTGCGTGTACAAATTACTAGTCCACAACGATGTATTTGGCAACAGTTAAATGCCAAACGCGAACACCATATTCGTCCACACGCGTGCGAATCAGCGCGCTGTGAAAGCAGAGAGTTCGGCGAGGGATGCGGTGTCTGCCGTTCTCTCTCAAGAAACCAGTATTCTGCAAGAAGCTCTGACACGTCAGCTCGGTTGCGAAACGAACTGTTGATATCCTGAATGATGCCTCGGCTTGTGAAGCGGATTTTGAAACTGTGTTTTCGTTCGTGTGGGGGCGGAAAGGCTGGGGAGGGGAAAAGGTGGGGGAGGTGGGGGGGTGGGGGGGGGGGGGCTCAGCTTCAAGTCCATGTTACATTTTAGAGAAAACTATGTACTTTCCATGTGTTGCTTTTCCGCTTTAAGTTCCAAACACACACACGCGCGCGCGCGCACACACACACACACACACACACACACACAAAACACACACACACACACACACACACACACACAGGAGAGAGAGGAGAGAGAGAGAGAGAGAATGAGAGAGAGAGAAGAGAGGAGACTTGAGAGAGAGAGAGAGAGACAGTGTACCTAGAATACTTTTTTCGACGGCAATGATAGTGGCCACGATAACAACGTACACCTTTCTTGCCTCCTTTTCTTTTTCTACTTTAAAAAAAAAAATCTTTTAATGCTGAACAATTAAGTAGTGGGGGAAAACAAGTGCAGGCTAACAATTCTTCAGTCGTTATAGTAATGACTTGACAAAGATTTGAACTTAAAAAAAAAAAAAAAATCTTTTGTGTCTTTTCTTTTTTCTTTTTATTTTTTTTTACAGATGACAATAATTAAAAAAAATCTTTTCGCTTTCTTTTTCTGTTCCTTTTTCTATTCTTGTGTTTCTTTTCTTTTCTTTTTGTTTGTTTGTTTTTTTTCTTCTCGTTGTTTTCTCACTAGAGCACGTTCTGTAGAAAGTGCAGACATCCAACACACAAAAACGGTTCACCAGGGAGAAGTATTATTGTTGGCAATGATTGGTACGGACTGAACGAGTAACTCACCGTGTACACATCATTCTCCCGAAAGATCCAGAATTCGTTGTTTGATCTGGATCTGCATTCCGCATTGAAACTCAGATCCGTAAGGTCTACGTAATTTTGCATTCAGAAAACAAACTGACAAACTATCGTAAGCTGCTTGGAAAGGGAAGTTAATGCATCACCTTTTGTGCCCCCTCGTCTTATGACCAGAGAATCTGGACATGCGTTCCATGCACCTTTGTTGTCTGTGGTTTCTAGGGTTGTATTAGACATGTGTTCACATAAGTCGCAGTTCGTTTGTTACATTCTGTTATTTGCACATTGATTGCATTTGATCGTCTGATTTTTGAGAATCAAGTATGAATAGTTTTGTTTGTTTGCATTCAGTCGTCTGTGATTTGGATGATTTAGTGTCAATAGGTTAGTTAGTTGCCTAGGCTGACGAATTGGAAAAAAAGTAAACATTTTGACATTGATTTTACACTTTAATTCATTCAGTCACTACATTTTCCTTTTGAAGGATGGTGCTTGATAAACTCTTAGCAAAATGATTAAGCTGTACTCAAGACAACACTAAAGCGGACTGCTGAGAAAACTGTTGCGTATGCAGTATTGCCATACTTATAACGTAAGAACTACGCAAAGTCCAAACCTATGGGAAACAACATCAGGCATAGTTGAAGCATGTAACGTTTAGCTGTAAACAAATTTAATCTTGATACTTTCCAATCACTTGAAACTTGACAGAACTCGAGAAAGTTCATCCGACGTATAAAATGCATGATGTGCCTTTTGATATCTTTGTTTGTGTGCCAGTCTGTCCGTCTGTCTTACTTGCTCTTTATAGAAATCCAAAGTTTTGACTGATCGTTTCTCAAATCTAGCATGGGGACTCGTTAACATACTGGGTCGGTTTTGTGTGGTAAACAGTCGCGTTGTGATGCGTGGTGATGTCTGGATTCAACGCAGGTCCATGGGACATGACTGTCATCAGAGGGATGAAAGGGACAGGGAAGGACAGAGAGAAAAGCTGGGGTGAATTGAGCGGGCAGGGGGTGGTTAAAATGGAAAAAAGGGGGGGGGGGGGGGGGGAAGAAGAAGGGGAGATAAGAGAGGAAGAGAAATAGGGAGAACAGTATGAATAATTATAGGATGGGGAAGGGAGAGAGAAGGTAGATGGATGGGACAAGGACGGGGTGGGGGAGGGGGACGGGTAAACCAGCTAGTTAGTGTAATACAAGAGAGGGCCATTTGCCCATGTTAACTTGAAAATATATAATGAATATACATCACAAGAGGATGGAGGCTATAGGGGGTTTGGGTGATGCAAATAATAAGAGAAGGGAGAGAAGTGGACTGGGGGGGGAAAGGGGGGGGGGGGAGGAGGAGGGGGAGAGAAAGGGAATGCAGAACCTGTGTGTCAGGGATAAAGGATGTTAATTTAGAATATGACTAAGGAGTGGCCTGTGTCAGAGAGTCAAAGGGCCACACATACACGCCGGAATTTTGCGCGAGGAAGGGAGGAGGACCGGGCTAGGGGGAGGGTGGTGGTGAGTAATAGGACTGAATGGGCTGGGCTGGGGGGGGGGGGGGGAGAGGGGAGAGAGAGAAGAGGAGGAAAAGAAGAGAGGAGAAGAGAGAGAGAGGGGAGAGAGAGATGGCGTTGCAGCATTCTGCCTGGGCACTAGAATAAAAAAGTACTGCTTGCACTGTGAGTAATTGGTTCCAGCGGGTTTCCCTCCCCCTTTAGGGGCCTAGTTCCCCCATCTCTTTACGGCAGTTTTGTCTTAGTGTGGACGTCTTGCAAATGTGTGTCATCAGGTAGAAATGACGTATACCATACATGACATTTTTTTTTTAAACTTTAGAAAAGGCTATTGAAAGCATCTGCTCCGGCCCTTTCTCGCAATTTTTTGGCTATTTTCTAGAATGTTGCCGACACCCTTAAAACTCACGATGTAGGCCTATTAGTATGGAAGTGGAACAGGTCTGTAATGTGTGAAACGAAGTGAGATGCTTGGTTTGCTACCCTAAGCTGCTTCACTTGTTTAATTAAAACGTAACCATAAACTAAAAACTCATGTAGCCTCCCTGGTCAAAGGTATGTTTGGCAAGAGACAAATTTTTATGTGGCCTAGTATAGGTCGGTATTATTATCATATTATATATAATTATCATACTCTGCTTTGTAGAAACAACGTAAATGGTCTAACAGATCGAGTATAACTGGGAAAATTATTTGAAGATTTTCATAAAAGACAGTCGGGTTGTGACTTTCGTCGATACATAAAGCAATAATTGTGAACGCCACAATTATCATTATGAATACTTATACAGCCCCTCTCCCCATTTGGAACCAGAATGTTGTTTTTTTTTGAAAAAATCAAAAAACATTCTGAAAAAAATGAATCGGGGAACACACCCCTTCCGTTCAGTGACACCCCATTCGGGACTATAGCTAAAAAGGGGCCGCGATATTTATAGTTTGGGCCCTTTTTTGTTTTATCTTGGGCTGAAATCTCGAGAAAATTCAATTTTGAATTTCCCCAACACACCACGCAACCACCACACACACACACAAAACAACAACAAAACAACACACCCACACACAAAACACACCACAACTTTTACAAAAAACAAAACAATGATTCAAAAGGGGTACTGAGCAAAAAACACAAATACCTTTATTCAGCTCTCCCCTTTTGAATCCAATCATTTATCAATAAAAACCCAATAAACATTGAAATTAAGGAAGCTAAGGCCGAAAACACCCAAACCCTTTGAAAAACCACGTTCAACCATTATTTTTTTTCCCCCAAGTAAACAAACTTTGGGCCCCCTCGTCCCCCAAAGGGTTTTTTTCTTTCAACTGCCATCGGCCCCGGGGCATCGCTCCGATTTAAATGACATTTCCACCACAAAAAAAGTCACATAGCTGTGTTGACTAAACGTGGCTAAAATCGAGGGTGTTTAAGCTTTCACCCACCCCTTGATTCTGACAAACTATGAATTTAAATCCGTTCCCTCGCCGGCCGGACAGGGGTATGGGGGCTTTGCTTTTGTCAAAAAAGATCTTTCCCCCTTCGTTTCGCTAAGAGACGCATTTGCATGATGGAAAGTCAGGTTTCAACTGAATCGGTAAAGTAAAGACCCCCTTTTCGTTTTACGCCCTGCAACCCCAAGAAGGAAAACAAGGACATTTTCCAAAGTTTTTTATGAATTTGGGGGCTGCCCACTTTGCTAGCAAAAAAAATGATTTCATTTTCACGGGATTTCAACCTTTCTTTCAACAAACCTAAGATTAAAATTTCCGCATTTGCCCTTTGTTGCGATCAAATTGTTAAACAGTAGAAAAAGCCCCCACTTGTGGCAATTTTTCTTGATTGGACGTATGAAATCGAAGACAGTCTTCTTAATTTTTTTTTTGTAAAGGAATTTTCCAGTTTTCTATCATTTTGGGGGGTTTTTCCTCGCCCTTTGCACCCCCGCTCCTCTCACTCTCCGGGCCCAAAACATAAAGGCTTTGAGCGGGTGCTTTCGCGCCCATTAGAAAGGTTTTTGGGGGTTGTGGGGGGGGGGAGTTTTTTAAATTTTTTGGGGGTTTTGAAAAAGGCTTGGTAAACTCGACCGCATCCCCCACTTGTTTCTAGGGGGGTACGGACAGGCCCCGGGCCCCTTGGGATGGGGGAGTGAGAGAGGCGAGGGGGAAGCGACGACGAGCTGAGAGAAAAGGCGAAAGACAGGTTTGATTTTCTAACAAATTTATTACATCATGAAGGAACTCGCTCATTTTGTTTTTTCTTGCGAGAAAAGACTATTATTTAAACCCAAAAATGAGGGCTTGTTCGTCTTCTAGAAACTGTTCAATTTTCGGACTCGCTTTTAGGGCGGAAAAAAGTAATGTTCCCCCCCCGACACCCAAAGCAGACCTGCCTCAGCGCTTTTGCGATATTTTATGACAAAATAAAAACCTTCCAAAAGACCTGCCAGCGGGCTTGTGGCGCCAAAATTTTCCAGAATAAAGATGGGCCTTTTTTCGCTGCTTTTTTACCTTTAGAGAAGGACATTTAGATTTATTTTGTCAATGCCCTAAGATTTTGGGGGTTAGACCCTTTACCAATGAACTTGCTAAGACTGCCTCCCTGATCTTTTACCATTGAAAAAATAACATCATTAATTTCCCCTTTTGTACTGGGATTGTTTCCCTTTCCAAATTTTAAGCAAGTGTTGTTACACCTTTGTTGAAGAAAAAAGGACTGGACTGAAAGTTTAAAAAAACTTAGACCTGTGCAAATTTTCCCTTTTTTTCAAGGTTCTTGAAAAAGTTGTTTTTTAAAAAACAAAAAAAACAATTCTCGTAATAACCTTTTTGAGATGTTTCAAAACTGCAAAAGAAGGGATACACCGGGACCGCCGTTTGGGGCGATGAACCTTGCCTTGGGAGCGATCCCACAAGGTTTTCTGTGATGGCCTGCTCGACCTCAGTGCGGCGTTCGACACGCTTTTCATTCGTACTGCTAAAGACTAAAAGAACTTACGGTCTGAGGGACTATTTGATGGTTTCATCATTTTGTATCGGAACAACGGGGTTTTTCTTTACGTGTTAAAAATACATTCCTCTTTTTTTTTGGCGGCCACAAGGCTCCGGTTTTTGGGCCTGTCTTTTTTTCCCCTTTATTTTCAGCCTTTTTCTGATGTCTGTTTCCCCGGGTTTGTCAGTAAAAAGTTTTCAAAAATTTTTGAAGTTGTCAAGTATGTTCCGCAGGATTTTCCCAATGGTTTTTTTTCAAAGTTCAAACTGCGTCCATGACGTTATCTTGGATGGGTTCAATAAGCTTAAAAAAAACCCCGACAAAACCGAGGTGATCAAGGTGGGTGTTCATCCGCGGGCAGATTAAAGACATTTTGATTGAATTGGAAGAAGCTGTATTGATTTTCAAGAAAGTGTGAAATATCCGTGTGAAACTAGACAGCACCTGACTATGAAAGACCACATCAGCAGTTGGTCGGGCCCGTTTTCCCCGGAACTCAGGCCATTGAGCATAGGGAAAATCTTCAAAGAAGCAGTGAAAAAAGTATCGGCCCCATTCTGTCACGTATTTATTTCGTTTAAGCCACTTTCATTGGGAACACAGATGGCAGCTTCCAGTCTACAACGAATTCAAAAAAGTTGCCGGGTTTTTTTGAGAAAACTAAACGGACCATGTCCGCCATGCTTCGGGCTTATGGTGCCCGTCAAGCTCGTGAACCCCAAAAAAGTGGCTGTTCTGGCTTTTTCGCCACTTTGAGGGTAGTTAGCGCCCGTCCTCATGACCTTGACCCCAGGGGAAATTTTTAAACGGAAACTTCTTTTAGAGAAGCATTAGGGCCCCCCGGTCGAACCTTCAGACAGCTGGGGGCGGTGCCTTTTGTATTGCTGCTCCCAAAGGTTGGAAAATTGCCGGCAGCCTCAACACTACCTTCCTTAGCACTTTTAAAACCATCTGAAAAAACCCATCTTTCAAAGCACCTTAGGGGAAAACTTTTTGTTTTTTTCTTTTAGGTGCTGTTTTTTTTTTTTTTTATTTTTTTGTGTGTAGATTTTTTATATTAATGATTTTTTTTCGAATAATACAATGTATAAAGGAATTAGGTGAGATCAACGCAAAGAGTAATTTTTGAATTTAAATTGCGCTATAAAATGCAATCATTATTTATTATTAAAAAACCAGACAAGTAAAATTTTTTGATTGGAGACGAAGCGGGCTGATTCTCACGCTTAAGGGGGGGGCCGCGGAAAGAGCTTGTATAGCCTACTACACAAATTTTTCCAAAACCCTCAGAGCGCCCCCTTGAAATGGACCCCTGGAAAATTTGGGGTCCGCGCGTTTTTCCAGACACAATCATTTTCACATGGAAGACGGCTTTCCCCTAATTGCATTACTTTTGCACTGCCCGAAATATACCCCTGGTGAAAAGGATCAGTTGGTTTTCGCATACATCCGTTCCCGAGCAAAATGGTTCTGGTAAAAATAAACACGGAAACCCTTAATTTTTATTTTAATTTGTTTTAGTTTATTTTTGAGAAAAAGTGGGACACGTAAAGGGAAGAAGGGGGTAGGTTTTTAAGCTTGGGCTTGATCGATAAACAGGCAAAAAAATGGTATATATTCTCTCCCCTCTCTCTTCTCTCTCTCTTCTCTCCTCTCTCTCCCCTCTCTCTTCCACGACACACCGCGCGCACGCACATTTAACATGTGGGGTTTCAATGCAAACGATTAAAATATTAAGATTAGGTCAAAAAAAAAAAAAAAAAAAACCAAAATGGGAAAAAAAGAGGTTCAGGGGACACTGTGTTAGCATCATGCGTACGTTGGTTTTATGAGGAGTGGGGTTTGGGGAGGGTGTGTGTTGGGTGTGTGTGTGTGCGGCGTGCGTGCGGGTGCGGCGTGGTGGTGGGTCTGCGTGTGTGTTTGTGGTGTGTGTGTGGTGTGTTGTTGTGTGGTTTGGTGTGTGGTGCGTGCGGCCGCCGCGTGTGTGTTTTTATCGGGGGGCGCCGCTTGATCAAAGAAAGGTTAAACAAAAACAATTAACCGGGGTGTAAATTGGCTATGTAAAGTGTGTTTGTCGGGGAAAAAGGGGCAAAACAGATAAAAGAAAAAGTAAATTATAAAAACCTCTAGTTGGAATTTCCCAAGGAAATTCGATTTTCCCCAAAAAGATCATCCACCGAAGAAAATTAGATCTGCCATGTTGTTTGTGTTTAAACCTGGCTTCTGCTTTCACTTTTCTCCCCTTTTTTAAAATTATACCCCCCCCCCCCCCCCCACCCCCCCCCCCCCCCCCCCCATCCTTCCCTCCCACCCCAAAAACACTCAACTTCTTCCTAACTTGGTTAGAATTCTAGACTGGGAATGGAGGGCTCTCCCTGTTTTCTTGTACTAAGGATATGACGCCTAATGAGATAAAATGTCTCCATCACAATTCCACCACGCCCTTTTTTGCGATTATGCTAAATCGTTCGAAACAAGCGGAACAGTTCTTTGTGAATTAACAACCTTTATTCTATGCCTTAAGTTGACAGATTTTTATGTCAATGCTCCACCCGTGATGTGTGTGTGTGGGTGTTGGTGTGGTTGTGTGTGGGGTGTGTTTAGAGGGGGGGGGGGGGGGGGAGTTTTAATCTGTACATTATTTTTTTTCATCTGTTTCAAATTTCGGTAAGTGTTTCTTATACACCTTGTTTTGTGTTCTGTTTGTCTCTATTTGTTTTGTTTTGTTTTCATTTGTTTTGTTTGTTTTGTTTTTCGCTAGTTTTTCAAAAGTGCTGGTCATCTGATCCTGTCTTCTCATTACAGCAAAACAATCAAAACACGCCGAAGTATGATAGCTTCTTCTCATCACATGCGGAAACTGATCTAAAACTAGAACATGTACGCATTCTATTTTTGTTGTTGTTTGTTTTTGTGTTTTTCCATCTGTTTCATATTTGGTAATGTTGCTCCACTCCTTGTTTTGTGTGTCGGTTCCTCTGTTTCTATTTTGTTTTGCTTTGTTCTATTCGTTTTTTTTTGTTGTTGTTGCTAGTTTTTTCAATAACACTGCCATCTGATTCAGTCTTCTCATTACAGTAAACAATCAAAACACGCTGAAGAGTACTAGCTTCTTTGTCACATACGGAAACTGATCTAAAACTCCTTGATAGACGTCTATATTTTTGTTTTTGGTAAGTTTCGAAGCAGAATAACTGCAAGTGAAAGTTAAAACATGACAGTAATGTTGAAATATTGAGGCACCAAGAGAATGAATCAAATACTAAAGTAATGACCTTCGACGTATTGGTTTTGACCTACTGTTTTTTTTACAGGCAGGGACTAAAAAAGGTTATCAAATGCTTGTTGCATTCATTTAGCCTCTCATTATCTCAACGTCTCTCTCTTCTCTCACTCTCTCTCTCTCTCAATCTCTCTCTCTCTCCTCTCTCTCTGGACAGATGGACAGATGGATAGACAGATAGATAGATCTGTCTGTCTTTCTGTCTGTCCTCTTGTGTGTGTGTGTGTGTGTGTGTGTGTGTGTGTTGTGAGCGGCGCGCGCGCGCGCGCGTGTGTGTGTGTGTGTTCATTTGGTGAAATGTTGACACACACATTCTCTTGTTTACGTCAATTTTAATTTACTTGCTTGGATTTCAAGCCGTCCGCGCTACTATGCTATGCTTCAAAGATGCTGCTGCCTCTAATCTTTTTTTAGACACCAGATTAGTATAAGAAATATAACTCGCTTATCTGGGCTTTTTTTTTTTTAAGGTTCAAGAGAGTAGACTGTATCTCCCCTTCTCTGTGAGTTTTTTTGCCAGGCAGTTCTCCTGCTCCTCGTTCCTCCCTGGGCATGACCAATATCCCCCTTGTTCTGGATCCACACAAAGGCTTTGCTTTTCTTTGGTGGTGTTCGTGAAGACGGTGAGCGAGGGTGGGAGGAGCCGAGGGGAGTTCATCCCTGTCAACGTCGCCATGAATGATGGCAATAAGCTTGAACAAAGAAGGATAAATTTACTGCAAAGTGAAAGCGCAACTTTTAAAAGTTAAGAAATAAAGTGAACTGTTTACGGGACAGAAGGGGGGGGGGGGGGGGGGGGGGGGGGGGGGGGTGGGGGGGGGGGGGGGGGGGGGGGGGGGGGGATAAAAGTGTGGAACATCACGACCAGAAAGGTCAAACGTATAAATCGAAAACCTTTATAAAAAAATCGAAAAATTGAATCGGAGGAGGGGGGAGAGAGAAGGGGGGAGGGAGGGGGGGGTGGGACAAAAAACATAGGCTAGCAAGGAAAAGCGAAGAGATCAATCTCTTGTTTTAAATATATTACATTTTAGCATGAAAGAGATTCAATGACACCCAGCACCAACAAAATCGGAATGCTGAGAACATTGGATGTTTTTATGGAGAAAAGAAGAATTAATGGCCTTGAGCGGTGAATCCGGAGTTCACTCTCGTTCTCGTTCTGTTTTCACACGTTTAGCCGTTACGTTGTGTTCGCAGTCTCATCATGACCAGAGTTGTAGCCATTAACCAGCGTATGGTCTTACTGTGTTCAGACCTTCTAACCACACGGCGGAGTGCAGTCTTGTTTGTAAAGACATCCAGACATGCAACAGCCTGCAGTCTGACTAACGCACTGTGCTAAGACATCTAGGCATGAAATTGCGTGCAGTCATAGTGTATTCAGACATCTAGCCATTTACAACAGGCAGTCTTTACATGTATGCTGAGACATCTCATCACACACTAGTGTGCGGTCGTTCTGAGTTCAGACATCTACCCATGCAATAGTATGCAAATCTTATTGTGTGCATCTATCTAACCATAATATAGCATGCAGCTTATTGTTTTCAGAGATCTAGCTATGCAAAAGCTTGCAGACTTATTGTGTACACACATCGCGCCATACATGAGCGCGCGAGCTTACTGTATGCAAGCATCTAACCGTACGACAGCATTGCAGTCGTATCACACATCTAGCCGTTCAACAATATGCAGTTACGTTTCATTGTGAGCATACATCTTACCATACAAAACAGCATGTCCTCTTATTGTGTGTACACATCTAACCATACAAAACAGCATGCAGTCTTACTGTGTGCGCATATCAAACCTTACAAAATACCATGCAGTCTTATTGTGTGCACACATATAATGATATACACAATAGCTTGCTGTCTTATTGTTAGACACGTCAGTCTTAGAGTGGTCACTATTCTATCCATGTAATTCACGTGCAGTCGTACGAGGGAGGATCATGCTGCTATCAAACAACAACGTGCAGTCTTTCAGTGCCTAGACATTTAGCCATACATTGTTGAAAAAACAGTCTCAATGATTAAAAATATCTAGTCCTTTAGTACCGGGAACTCTTTACATGTTCAAATGTTTTAGCCACACAATAACATTGAGTCTCAGAGTGTGAAGCCATCTAACTATATTACGTACTACTGTGAACGTACTATCATTAAAAGATCTAGCCGTACATTCGTGTTCTTCTGTCTTACAGTGTGAAGACATCTAATCATAAAGCAGCGTGAAGTCTTTCTGACACAATTGTGACCTTCAGTCGGACCATTTTTGGAATTGTGGCTATAAATGAACGTGCAGTTTTCATATCATTTAGACGTTAAGTCTTGTATTGTATTGCATGATTATTGTCATCATGCACTAGAACCGGAATTATCCATTTCGCAGCGTTTCCGTGTGTCCAATAATCATTCGAGTTGTTTCCAAGAAGAGTGAGCAACAAATTCTTTATAAAGCCAGATAACAATTCGTTGAGATAGCCGTGGAGTTTGATATCTGAAGAGAGTCTTCGAGGGCAGACCCTATCTGCCAGGTGACGCAGTGAATGAACTGATGCTATACCTTTATTGCTTTACTATGGAGTTTGGCGAAATGTATCTAAAGCGGACTCCTCTTGGTGTAAGCTTATGTGGTTGTTGTAATAGGTGTTCAAAATGATGTAAAGGAGACCATGAATAATCACTCAAAGTATACGCAAGCGATGCGTATTTGTTTACCCTACAAAAGTGTTACTTTGCACCCTGGTTTGAGTGTTTATTGGTATTTTGCGTCATTTGCAGTCAGGCGGCAGTTTGGTCTAGAACTGATAATGCTGTAAGCTTGATAAAACACACCGCAACTAGCTGTGCTTTTTTTTTTTTTTACAATGTGTACGACACCTGCCTGCTGTTCATCTGCAAACTGTGACAGACAGATCAGTGTGGAAAGAGGGCCAAATGGGTAACGCATGACCTAGGAAGGGAGAGAACCCAGGGTCCGCTGGCACACAGTTCGGTGTTGCAACAGGGCCAAATGGGGAACACATTGGTTTAGAAAGGGAGAGAACGCAGGGTCTGCTGGCACACAGCTCGGTGTTTGCAACAGGGCCAAATGGGGAACACATTGGTTTCGAAAGGGAGAGAACGCAGGGTCTGCTGGCACACAGCTCGGTGTGGGTCCAGGGCCAAATGGCTAACGCACTGACCTTGAAAGGGAGAGAACTCAGAGTCCATGGGTGGAGTCTCGTATGGGTGCGCTTCCCACTGTGTTACTCCTCACCTTCACTTTGTCCACCACGTGTTAAATGCTGACAGAGCGCTTGCCTTTTGATGCAACAATAAGTCGAAGTCTCTTGTGAAGTATGATTTTAGCCAACGTACAGGACACTAGAGCAGCAAGATAATTGTCCCTGGCAAAATTCCGTAATAAAGCATTCGATAAATAAAACAAAGTCATTTGCAACTAGGGAAAATTAAAGATGTCAATACGCCTTGCCGCCCTCTTCTCTCCTTCACCCTCCGTCTGTAACGCCCCTCCTTTTCTCTCTCATCCTTCCTCTGAACCCCCACTCTCCCTGAATTTGGCATATTTAGAAATATTTCGGGGCAAGTCAATACTTTCTTTGAATTAGGCTACTTCGGAAGGCTTTAGGGCAAGAAAATGCTTTTTTATCCGTTTGACATTCATCAAACTCTCTTTGCCCTTTATCTGAGCAAACAAACACACAAACAAACAAAGAAAACAGAGAAACACGCGCGCAAGCAAAAATAAACAAACAATAATAAATGCAAATACGGCACGTCAAAGCCATTCCTGTCTACGGCGCCAGCATTAGCATCAGCACAGAATATTATCTATATGTCTTTACATTCTATTTTTTTTATGATTAAATCCAGGCGAGCTTTTCATTCATTCGAAAAACACACAAAAAAAAAAAACCCTCATCTTCACGCTTATTATTTATCTGACTTTGCAACTCGCATATAATGATCAGCCTGAGCGTGTATCCATTAACAACGGCGGGTCGGAAGACATGCATTATACTGTTTTGTCTACTGGCACCAAATCATGTGGTGCTTATGTTCTGAGCCACGATGTCTGCGAAGACACCGTGGAGAGGCTTCCTGAAGCTCAGCGCCTTGTTTTTTGTCTCTGACAGCCGCCGTTGTTAGCAGGCCTTGGGTGTTGTTTCTAGAGGAGACAAAGAGACGAACTGGCTGCTTTCATGAAAGACACGGAATTCATGAATCGGTAAATAGGTTTAATGACATGACGTTAATAAAAGAGGGGAAACAAAGAAACTTACACACATTCTCTCTCTCTCTCTCTCTCTCTCTCTCTCTCTCTCTCTCTCTCTCTCTCTCTCTTCTCTCTCTCTCTCTCTCTCTCTCACACACACACACATACACCACACTCGCAGAGAGAGAGAGAGAGAGGAGAGAGAGAGAGAGATGAGAAGGAGAGGAGAGAGAGAGAGAGAGGAGAGAGACAGAGAGAGACAGAGACAGAGAAGAGAGACAGGGAGCGCAATCAGACCTCTCATCATATTCAAGGCATAATTCGAGAACGCAATTTAATACCCACTTCCTTCAAAGGAAGAAAAGTTCATATTAAGTTGATTTTTTTTTTTCGCAAGATAAATGCTCCTCTTGGCTTTGTTTATCTTGGCCAGGCTGAATCCACTACGCTCCTCTTCATTTCCCATGTGTTTTGTCTTTCTGTGTGCCGTGATTTGTTTCTTGAGGGTCTTTATTTTAAATGTCTGATTTTCTTGTTCTTTTATTTCACACACCCCCACCCCCACCCCCCACCCCCACCCCACCCCGGCCCCTTTGCCCCAATCGTCGTTTACTCAAGGTTGTTGCTTAAAAAAAACCTGGAATCTGCGGAGTCATTACGTAATAGGTAATCCAAAACTGAATTATCGTTTTGCAGGAGAAAAAAAACGTGTTCCATTAAAGAGAATGTCAACACGTTCTTCGCTTGCTCTCCAAATATAGCCAGGAGACACCTGAAAGAGAAAGGGCTAAATGTTCCTTGTTTCGTCGCAGTTAAGTTGAAGGACGCCTTAAAGTGAAAGGTTACAGCTTTTTTTTTTTTTTGGACTGTCCTACATAGCTCTAAAAGAATTTTGTGCAATGCTCTCAGTCAGCTATCAAAGCAACCGTATTTTTGCAGAGAAGGGTTTACAACACTCTTTGGTGTTTTCTATACAGGCGGGGGGACATCTTGCAGAGAAGGGTTCCCAAACCCACTCTTTGGTAGTTCTGTACACAGGGGGGCACATCTTACAGAGAAGGGTTACAACACTCTTTGGTAGTTTCCATACAGGCGGGAGACATCTTATAGAGAAAGGTTGCAACTTTCCTTGGTTAGTCCACTATACAGGCAGGGTGCGTCTTACAGAGAAGGTCTGCAACACTTTTGGTTGCTCTCCATACAGGCGGTGCGGATCATTTACAGAGAAAGGCAACAATATTATCGGGTAGTTCCCCATGCAGGCGGGAACGTTTACAGAGAAGGGCTAACAACACTCTTTAGTAGCTCTTATGCAGGCGGTGGGGGGTCACTGTATAGAAAAGGGTTGCAACACTCTGTAGTAGCTCTCCACACAGGCGCGGAATTTTACAGAAAAGGGTTTAGCGACAATTTTGGTAGCTCTCCATCCCAGGCGGGGAACATTTTACAGAGAAAGGTACAGTATTGTTTGATAGGTCTCCACGTATTGGGGACATCTTACAGAGAACAACACTTTTTGGTAGCTCTCTATTCTTATGGCTGAGGACATTTTACAGAGGAAGGTCTACAACACTCTTTGCAGGTAGGGGCATCTTACAGAGAATGGCTACAGCACTCTTCGGTAGCTCTCCATACAGGCGGGGGACATCTTACAGAGAATGGCTACAAACACCCTTTTTTAGCTCTCCATAAGGCGGGGGACATCTTACAGGGTGGCTACAACACTCTTCGGTAGCTCTCCATACAGGGGGGGACTTCTTACAGAGAATGGCTACAACACTCTTCGGTTGCTCTCCATACAGGCGGGGGACATCTTACAGAGAAGGCTACAACACTCTTCGGTAGCTCTCCATACAGGCGGGGGACATCTTAGAGAGAATGGCTACAACACTCTTCGGTAGCTCTCCCTACAGAGGGGGACATCTTCAGAGAAGGGCTACAACATTCTTTGGTAGCTTCCCATGCAGGCGGTAAAAGGGGCATTTTCCCGAAAAGGGCGCAACATTCTTCGATAGCCCCCCATACAGAAGGGGACATCTTACAGAGAAGGGCTACAACACTCTTTTGGGAGCTCTCCATTTAGGCGGGAACGTCTTACAATGAAAGGGGTACAACATTCTTTGTGTAGCTCTCTATGCAGGCGAAAGGGGGTCATTTTACAGAAAAAGGGCTGCGACATTTTTTGTAGCTCTCCATGCCGGCGGAGGACATCGTACAGAGAAGGGTCCCAAAAAACTCTCTGTTGGCTTTCCATTAAAGGCGAGGTGCGGGGGGGGAAGAAGGGGGGACTGGGGGGGGGGGGGACACACTTTGTTGACTGTGATGTAGGAGATGGGACATCTAACATAGAAGGGTTACAGCACTTTTCATTGTGGCTTTTCACGGACGAGGCATATCTGAAAGTGAAGGCCAGTGACACTTTTCTTTGGCTTTCTATGCAAGAAGGGGACCCTTTTAAATAGAAGGGCTACAAACACTCGATGTTGGCTTTCGGTGCTGCAGGTGGACATCTTAACGAAAGTGCAATAACAGTTTTGCTGGGTCTTTATACAAGTGCATGTGTGTGCGTGTGTGTGTGTTTGGGGGGGGGGGGGGGGTGTGATCTGGGGGGGGAGGGGAGGGGGGAGGGGGGCTAAAACACTCATTGCTTGCCTTTTATACAGGAAGTGGGGCATCTTAAACAGAAGGATATAATAGACTTTGTTGGCCCTCTATATAGGCAGGAGAACGTTTTGTTGGCCCTCTGTATGGGCGGGAGAATGTCCTTAATGAAGGGTGTACAATATTCTTTGTGGTTCTTCATACAGGCAGGGGGGTACATCTTAAGGTAAAGGTCTACAAAACAGTCGTTGTTGGTTTTCATATAGGAGGGGGAATATTTTAAAGAGGAGGGCTACAACACAGTGCATTGGCTCTCTGTATGTGGGGGGAAAGGGCCTGCATAGCTTTGTTGGCTCTCCTTGTAGGCAGGAGAACGGGGTGGAGTGGGTTTCAAACTTTGAAAGAAGGGCAAAGGTACTCTTTTGCTTTTGCAGTGGGAATGGGTGTGATGGTGGAGGTGACATTTTAATGTTACATTTGAGAGAGAAGGTCTTCTTCGGTTTTTGATGGCTCTCCATCTAAAAAAAAAAAAAAAAATGGGGGGGGGGGGGGGGGCAGGTTTGACATCTCACAGAGAAGGGCTTC
>CM031596.1:98425639-98430639 GCA_018398815.1 Conus ventricosus
AGGAGGCAGAGAGGAGGATGAGAGAGAGAAAGAGGAGAGAGGAGAGATGAGAGAGACGAGAGAGAGAGAGAGAGAGAGACAGACAGACAGACAGACAGACAGACAGACAGCTGACAGACAGGCAGACAGACCAGACAGCAGACAGGACTGGCTCAGAGAGAGAGCGAGAGAGAGTGAGAGGAGAGAGACAGACAGACAGACAGACAGACAGAGGTGAGAGAGAGGCAGACTGTCAGGACTGACAGACGATCGACATATAGGTTACCACAACTCACACTACACACACACACAACAAACACCTCACACACACCTCACACACACACACACAACACACACCACAATCTCACAGAGTGAAGAGAGAGAGAGTGGGTGAGATAAGGTTAGAGTGAGAGAGAGAGAGAGAGAGAGAGTGAGAGAGATTGTGTATGTGTTAGGGGGTACGTAAGGAGGAGAGGGGGGGGGGGGGGGGGTGCAATGTGCAAACGAATACAGAAAGCGCAGAAAACATATTTTCAAATACTGGGCAGACGTTGTTCATATCACAAGTGATCTCCTCTTTCCTAGCAGCAGGCATTCAGTTTCGCGTCTTTTTGTGTGGAAACGGTGGAAAGCTTAAAGGTGCCAAACTTAATTAACACCAAAACTAGCTACAGCGTAGACGCGCGGTTCGACTCTATGCGGCGTATAAATTGAATATGTTTAATTATGCCCCGTTATATGGTTATGACCTTGACCCTACATTCCAGATCATTTTTGGACAGTTAGTTCCTTACCCTCCTTTGCAATCCTGAATTGAATCGACCTTTCCTTGACAAAGGAATTATTTAAATAAAACAAGGATGAAATGATCATGCATTCTAAGGACGTGAGATAATAAACATAAATCATATATACACGCACGCACACACACACACTCACTCACACACGCACACACACACACACACACACACCAACACATCTCACACACAACACACACACACACAACACATCACTAACATGGGGAGTAGAGAGAGATGAGAGAGAGATAGGATGAGATGAGAGAGAGAGAGAGAGAGAGAGAGAGAACACTGAAATTAAGCAAAGATTTTTTTTACTATTCAAATAAGAAAATCGAGAATCATCGATTTTTTTTCTTTTTCAATTGACATTGAAAATGGTTCTTTGTAATCAAAACACTAAAAGAAGGGTACGATATTTGAACGGCGGCGCGCGAGCGTGGGTGTTATATGTTTGTTGTGTGTGTGTGTTGTGGTGTGTGTGTGGTGGTGGGTGTGTGTGTGTGGGTGTGTGCGTGCGGGCGTGCGTGGCTTGCTGTGCGTGCGTTGCGTGCGTGCGTGCGTGGGTGTGTGTGTGTGTGTGTGTGTGTGTGTGTGTGTGTGGTGTGTGTGTGTGTGTTGTGTTTGTGTGAGTGCGTGTGTGTGCGGCGCACGACGCGCTAATTTTTTTGGTTTGTGTTTGGGCGTGGAGGTTCGCGGTGTATGCTGGCATTTGCATGTGCACGAGCGGCGCGCGCGCGCGCGTGTATGGCGTGCGTGTTAAAGAGGAGGTAGCGGGAGAAAAACTGTGTTCCCTGCTCCGCAGTTCGCTAAATTCAAAGTTATTCTCTGTGTATACAGTGTTTAATTCATGTCAGCCATAGTTCCATACAACAGGAACTCGTCAAACTTTGCTAGTTCTCTCTGTGACTTAGTCAGTCTTGGTTGCTGACACACTCCACCCCCCCCCTCCACCCCACCCATATTGCCAAACATTATCAGCTCTTTCGTTTAGGCACAGCTTGGGGGTGGATGGATTTGGAATCTGCTCAACAGTATCCTTAAACAGCCTTTTTTTTTTTTCTGGTGGTCCAAAACAGGTTCGTAACCCTGTCCATGATCGCCAGCTGAGACACAGGCGGGAGGGGGGTGAGATCTTAATAATGTCATGGCTTTCTAGATGGTGGATCGAGCGAGGCCATCGTCCACGTGGAAATCAGATGGTCGGTAAATCTAAAACGTAAAAGACTTGTGCTGTGTAGTTTCATGTGCCCCTCAAGCCTGTAAGTGATACATAGATCCCATTAGTCAATTTCCTTTAACAACGATTTTGCTCTAAATTTGTGCTGAACGAAACGTGTTCTCTATGTGATATGAACGTATCTCAACGTCATGCTGTTTCAGGACTGTCAATTTAATGGCTCGTGTTTGTCTCTATTCTATCCTACTCCGGCTCTGCTTTCTATTGTTGTTCTGTTTCTTTTATCCAGTTAGATATCTTAGGTTTTCACACTGTTATAGTGAAAACACATACCAGTTCCACTTGTACGCCACAGCTAAAATAGGAAAACATGACCCACACACACACACACACACACACACACAAACACACACACCAACATCTTTTATTAGCTCAAGTGAAAAGTCGCTATACGAAAGAAAGAACCAGCAAGCGCACTTTTTACACGCATTTCCCCAGTTCGAATTGATAAGGACAAAAGTCATCCCAAAAAATTCTCATCTCACTCTCTCTCTCTCTCTCTCTCTCTCTCTCTCTCTTGTCTCTCTTGTCCGCACACACACACACACAACACAAACACACACACAACCACACACACACAACACACCACACAATACACACACACAAGGCGCAACACACACACACAAAACACACACTCATGCGAGCGCGTGCGCGTTACAGAAGAAAAAAAATGGACGATTACATACTCAGTTGCGCATGATGTTGTATAGGGTATATGATATGTTTTATCAATAGTGAAACGTACGCCCTTAAGACCGTGAGTGGTAGTTCATGTTTTCTTAAAGATCCCCCCCCCGTGCTCCTCCCTCCCCCTCCCCCCAACTCCCCCCTTTCCCCCTGCTGGCTTGTTTTGAAAACAAAACCTTTTTACTGGCCGTTCAGTGTATTCGGTTAGTAACATATCCTGTCTACTTCGTCGAAACGCGCGCCAGGATCCAGGCTGGTGTAATGAACAATCATATTTTCAATCGCGTCGGAAGGGAATCGATGGGGGGACTTGTTGGAAAATGTGAACAAATAGAGAGAGAAAGAGTAATGTTGTTATAGCGCAGTCACGCAAAGGGGCTTTATCAGGGCTGTCACGAGTTGGACGTTTCAATCACAAGTCAATACAGACTTTAAAAAAAAGAAAGAAATCACACTAACCTTTTAATATACACCTTCTGGAAAAACACCGGAATGTCGATAAAAATCGTTCTCTGTAAAGAAATTTAAATTAGATGAAAAATGTTGATCTCTTTCGAGAGCGAGATCACGTAGTACAGTAGAGCTAAAGCGCTTTTAATGTTCGATGTTATTGTGATATGGGCTCAACAACAACAACGACAAAACACACACACAAACCCCAACACACACCACCCAACACCACACACGCACCACACACACACACGCACACGACACCAACAACACACACACACCACACACACACACACAACAAACACACATACACCACACACACCACACACACACACACGCGGAGCACACGCACACACACACACACATCCACACACACACAATACACATTCGGCATATTGCCGTTCACACTTACCTTCAAAGCATTACCCCCAACTTGTGTTACGTGTCAAGATTCCACTAGAAAAGGCGTATAGGAGGTGAAATCTGACAGCCCGATGATTCTAGCAGAATAAACAAAACGATTAATAATTCCATCAGAAACGTGATGATTCATTACATGCTTGCTGCTGTTGCTGCATGCTTTGTCTGTCCACTTCTTCTGTGATTTGTAGTGAATGATGGAGGTGGTTCATTAAACGTTAGCAATGCAGCAAAGAGCAAAATCTCCTTCGGGAATAGAAACAGGAACAGAGGCACCGAGAGAGAGAGAGAGAGAGAGAGTGAGAGAGAGAGAGAGAGAGAGGAGAGAGAGAGAGAGAGAGAGAGTGAGGGAGGTGAGGGAGAGAGAGGGGGGGGGATGAATGGAACTGAGAGAGAGAGAGAGAGAGAGAGAGAGAGGGGGGGGATGAATGGAACTGAGAGAGAGAGAGAGAGAGACAGAGAACAGAGGAGAGAGACAGAGACAGAGATGTGTCGAGTGGAATGGCTTTTGAGTTTTGTTGTTGCTAAAGAAGTGATGGAAATTTGCCGTTTTCTCTTGGGACCAGGGCCTTGACTGCTCTACTGCTTGCTCGCTTATGGCTTTTTACACGACAACGTGTGAGGAATATCAGTGGATGTCGTGTCGTGCAATGCTGCTCCACAGTTGGGCATGCCGCTGAAAAGAGTTTTGAATGATTATAGAGGTTTGGTGTAATGCTATATTCTTTTTCTCTCTCCCTCCCTCCCTCTATCTCTTCTCTCTCTCTCTCTCTCTCTCTCTCTCCTCTCTCTCTCTCTCTCTCTCTCTCTCTCTCTCTCTCTCTGTGTGCTCTGTCTTGTTTGCGCTGTGTGTCAGTTTTTCATTCTTTCTTTTTTTTTTTTCTCTACTTTTCTTCTTTATTGTTAATTTTTATGTGCTCTATTATGTTTCGTCTGATATCTTGTTTACATGTTTCGTTTTAACTCTTATAAGCGTTTTGTTTGTTTGTATGTTTTGTTTGTTTGTCTGTTTTATTCACCTTTTTGTGTTGGATTTGGAAACGTTTTCTTCTGGGCTGTAGGACTGAACAAAGCGGTTTTTTTTTAGTTGTATTATAATGATCATTCGCAACCCTCCAGTTCCGTTTGAACAGCCTCACCACGCTCAACCGCGCATTGCAGTTCCATGCATTTATCATTCTATGCGTTCGATCCATCACAGCACATGATTTCATTATTGTCAAATGTCAATTTTTATATGAAACGAAGAATTAGCTGCTCGCTCTCTCTCTCTCTCTCTCTCTCTACTCTCTCTTCTCTCTCTCTCTCTTCTCATACACCCAGACACCAGACACACACACACACACACACACACAACACGCACACGCACACACACGCACACGCACACGCACGCACACACACACACCACACAAACACACACACACCAC
>CM031596.1:98440639-98443139 GCA_018398815.1 Conus ventricosus
TAGAGAGTTTTCCCCTATTTTTGTTTCTGTTAGCCTGTAGAGGCATATGACAATAAGAATGATATCCGAGCTACTACATTTGCATGCCAGTTTTCAATACTTTACAGAGATTTATTGATGTGCTTGTTTGTTTGTTTATCCATTTATTCATTCATTCATTCATTTATTTGTTATTTACTTATTTTTTTATTATTTATTTATTTATTCATTCATTCATTTATTTGTTATCTTTTATCATTTGTGTTTCTATTTCGCATATCACAGGTTTCCTTCTATTCCTGCTTTTGTGTATGTTCTTTCTCGATTTTTTGACATTTTAGATGAGATCCCACTCAATATAGACGCTCCTAGCTTTCTATACGGATTGCCCACTCCCCGCATGTTATGTTCCCTGCAGCCCTCCTCCCACCTCTTCAAGCCTGCTTCCCCCTTTCCCTGTCTTTCCCTCTCCTGCCTCGCCCTCAACATCCACCCCTTCTCTTCCACTTTCCTCTTCTGCCACTTACTCTGTATCATTTCGCCTCCTTAATGCCACCCTTCGCTCTCTCTCTCTCTCTCTCTCTCTCTCTCTCTCTCTCTCTCTCTCTCTCTCTCTCTCTCTCTCTCTCTCTCTCTCTCTTGCTGAGGGGTAGAAAAATCTCTCTCTCTGTCTGTCTGTCTGTCTATCTTGCTCTGTCTCTCTGTCTCTCTCTCTCTCCTCTCGCCTCTCTCGTGTTGAGGGGTAGAAAAAGAGCGAATGAAAAGAGCTCTAGTGTGTAGGGTTTATAATCTTACAGCGCTGAGAAGGCAAAAGTTCATGATCCTAAGCCAGAACATCCCAACTGTCACTCTCAATTTGTCTTCTTGCTCTTCTTCTCCCTCCAAGCAATTCGCTGAGCTTATCTGAATTATTATTGATCACATAGTCTGAAACTTGATTGCACGTGTTCAGAATCTTGTTCAGCAATGATTTTTGCTGTCTGATAGTCAGCTTTCCTGACAACAAATAAAGGACAAACCGGCTCCTGTGGCACAGTGGTTACGAACATGGCGAACTTGCACATTTGGAGGTGATGGGTTCAATATCCATCAGAGGCATTTATTGTATTATTTAGTTGGGGTCCGGACAGCTACTACTCAGAGTTCAATGTGCTATGGGTTCACATGGGAAGACTGGAACTACACTGTCGAGTTGTATCCACTGCGTTTCTGAGAATGTTGCTCGAATGCCAAGATTAACTCTGCAGGTTCTGTACTCCTGCGTCCACGCTATGCTGGAATACATTATGAAAGGAGCCGTAGAGAGCAGCCCTGATGTGTGATTTTCTGAGCAGAACAGAATTCTACCGCATCGTCTGTAGCAAACTCATTCTCATAGGTCGTCATTTTCTGCAGCATCCTGATTCTCATAGGTCGTCATTTTCTGCAGCATCCTCGTTCTCATAGGTCGTCATTTTCTACAGCATCTTCATTCTCATAGGTCGTGAATATTTTTTTACAGCATCCTCATTCTCATAGGTCGTCATTTTCTACAGCATCCTCATTCTCATAGGTCGTCATTTTCTGCAGCATCCTCATTCTCATAGGTCGTCAATTTCTGTAGCATCCTCATTCTCATAGGTCATTTTCTACAGCATCCTCATTCTCATAGGTCGTCATTTTCTACAGCATCCTCATTCTCATAGGTCGTCATTTTCTACAGCATCCTCATTCTCATAGGTCGTCAATTTCTGTAGCACCCTCATTCTCTTAGGTCGTCAATTTCTGTAGCATCCTCATTCTCATGGGTCGTCAATTTTTGTAGCATCCTCATTCTCATAGGTCGTCAATTTCTGTAGCATCCTCATTCTCATAGGTCGTCAATTTCTGTAGCATCCTCATTCACATAGGTCGTCATTTTCTACAGCATCCTCATTCACATAGGTCGTCATTTTCTACAGCATCCTCATTCTCTTAGGTCGTCAATTTCTGTAGCATCCTCATTCTCATGGGTCGTCACTTTGAAGCGTCTCAGATTATTTGCCCTCTCATGCACTGCTCTCATGGTGACGTCATTTCCCATTTCCACTGGTTGAGTGTTCGGCAAAGTCTTCGATATCGGCAAGTTCATCGAGATTGTCGTTGCTTGGAAATGGTCGGGCCCTCTGAAGTATGAGTTATTGTTACAATATTCCTCCATTTACAGCAATTTTGAGCATGATTATATTTTCTAAGGCAAGCATATTTGAGCCATCTTGGTTTTACAGTTTTTATTGCTGTTCACAAGAACCTGTCCCTGTCATTTATAAAATTGGCACCGACTATATACTTACTGTGCTTCGTGTACATTAAGGTTTGGCTCTCTTCTTCAGCTATAATGTTTCTGCCAATAATTCTCTCTCGTCTTTCGATTGTTCGAATTAGTTACAAGATGAATTTTAATCATAATTCTCAATTTCCTGTAACTTGTAAGATATTCTTCTTTTTTTCACTTTAAAAAGCTGTTTTAATTTCAGACTAGATGTCTTTCAGGTAAGGAATT
>CM031596.1:98448139-98478139 GCA_018398815.1 Conus ventricosus
CACACCCTTGTAACCAGTTATGAAATAAAACTTAATGTTGTCCGACATTGAAAACTTTGCTTAATTAACGAAAACAGTTTTGAAGATGATAGTTTTTACATTTCTTCTTTAAGATTATTTTAGTGATGGACGACATCCAATAACCTTTCATTGTTGTTATTCTCTCAGCAGATTTACTGTATAAGATCGCGTTCACTGCGTTTTCTCTAAGGATAGGAGGGTCAAAGGAAAGACAGATGGAAGACAAAATGAAATGTCGCGTCGCTCCATGAACGTAAATATGTTAAATTTGAACGTCGGTTCGAAGATCGAAGGTAAGACTTTTGTCTTGGCTGATCATCCACACTCTTCCTTCGCCACTCATTTAGTCTGTATATTTACGCTTTTAGACCACGTTCAGTACGTTTTGGAGAGAGAGAGAGAGAGAGAGAGAGAGAGAGAGAGAGAGAGAGAGAGAGAGAGAGAGAGAGAGAGAGAGAGAGAGAGAGAGATGAACAGTAAATCATAAGCTAATATCGACGTAAATGAACACTTTGGTTCATTTTTTTGCGTGAACAAATTTGGGCAATATAAGTGCAGACAGAGTTACGCAAGAAGTAGTCTACATTTTCAGCGCGGAACGCAACAAACACTGTGATTATGTATCAAATCCCGCCAGCAATCAGACGGGTGTGCTCATGTCTTCAGTTTCTTTTTTCTTTCAAAGGTGATGCTGACATTTAACTGGTTTCGGGTTCGTAAAGACAGGTCTTTTGATACATGTATGCACACTGATGCTAGCTATGACATTTTCTTTGATGCCAGGGTATTGCACTAAACGTGATATCGAAGGGAATTAAGATTGACCCCTAGGTAATGTGGTTCTGCTTTCGTGTGCGAAAATAAACTCTAAATTCATCTAGTCGAAGCACACACACACAACACACACACACACACACACACGCACGCACGCACGCACGCACGCACGCACGCACGCACGCACGCACGCACGCACGCACGCACGCTCGCTCGCTCGCTCGCTCGCTCGCTCGCACGCACGCACGCACGCACGCACGCACGCACGCACGCACCACACACCACCACACACACACACACACACACACACACACACACACACACACACACACACACACGCGCGCGCGCGCGCACCGCGCGGCACGCACGCACCACAGACAGACACAGACGGCGCGCACACACAGACAGACACAGACGGCGCGCACACACCACACACAGAGACACGCACATTCACAGACAGACAGACAGACAGACAGACAGACAGACAGACAACACACACACACACACACACACACACACACACACACACACACACACACACCACACACGGCACGCACGCACGCACGCACGCACGCGCACACACACACACACACACACACACACACACACACACACACACACACACACACACACACACACACACACACACACACACAGCATTGATTTGGCCTCAGATCGTGTTCGGCCGTTTATCTCTGTTCGGGTAGTGTGTGTGTGTGTTGTGTGTGTGTGTGTTGTGTGTGTGTGTGTGTGTGTGTGTGTGTGTGTGTGTGTGTGTGGGGGGTGGGTGGGTGGGTGGGGACGGGCTGGTAATGATTAAACATAATCAGAAAAGGCTTCTTTTTTCAATCGAAGACGAAGCGGCTCTGAAACAGGAAGGAAACTGAATTAGACATTAGGCAGCTGAAATGTCTTCCACATTTGTCATTTCTGTCTATCAGTCATAACTATCGATGCATTTCGAGCTACAATACTGACCGAACTCAAGTTCAGGTCTGTTTTGATTGGTGGACGGAACCGTCTGTCTTCACCTGTGGCGTCTCTTCTCCTCTTGTGTTGAATGATGTTCACAGACTGGCAGCAGACGTTGTTTTCAGCTGGCCTCGTGTCATGCCCTAGACAACGACCATGTTCCATCCACCCCTACTTCTCCCACCATCCCCCCACCCCCGCTCCAGACAACAAGCTCCCCACCAGGGCCAGTCGATCTAGGTCTTAGTGACCCAGCCTGGGGTACCTGGCTAGCTGGCTCTGTGACAGAACGCGGGGTTCCCAGTTCGATTCTTGCTTGCGGCCAAGACAAAGGCTGCCGGTTTGTTTTCGCTGCTCGTTTTAACGTGTGGCTGGTTACTCCGTATGGTATTGGAGAGTTACCTCTGTCTGCTGCATAAGTTTTGAGTCGGTATATATTATGTGTTCAACCTTGAATGTAACCTATGTAGCCAGTTTGTGCGGTGCCAGTCTTGTTGGCAAAAAAAAAAAAAAAAAAAAAAATCACCAACCGAGGCTATGGCACCAGCTTGTTGGTTGTAACATGAAATTAAATGTTAGCATACTGAGCACAGCAAACACTGAAGTAACTACTAGCCTCGACCTCGACCTTTCCTCTTTTTTTAAGGCAAGTCAAGACAGAAATTGAAAACGAGAAATATAGAGTGAAATAGAATAATGCAGGTTAACAAGTCCTCTCTCGCTACAAATATGACCTGACCAAGATTAAAAAAAAAAAAAAGAGGTCGGGAGAGGCGAGGGGAGGAACTGGGGGGGAGGAGGAGGGGGGGGAGGAGGGGGGGGGGGGGGGGAGAAGGGGAGCGAGGAGCGGTGGAGGATAAATGAAAGGACGGTAGAGTGTAAATATTCAGTCTTTCAACCGATGGCGTTGTGTCCAACCCAAGGTGTTTTCTTTTTTAAATGATCTTCGTTCCATTTTTCTTCTCCTTCTGTTTTTTTTTTCCTTTTCTTTTTTTACTGTCTGGATAACGTCCTGTAGTGATACTATGGCCACCGTCAATGTTCACAGACTTGTCTTGGACTGTCCGATGTCTGGCCATCACCAGGTGATGATGGTACCATAACGTTCATGCCCCGCTATCACCCATGGAAGGTGCCGTTATGATTGCGGTTTACCTGATGTCCTGCCATCAGAACGGAAGGTACCATTATCATCATGATTTGTCTGATGTACCGCCTTCACAAAGAGGAGGTACCGTTATGATCACGGCTTGTCTGGTGTCCTCATGTCACCAGGGGAAGGTACCATTATGATCATGATTTGTCTGATGTACCGCCTTCACAAAGAGGAGGTACCGTTATGATCACGGCTTGGTGTCCTCATGTCACCAGGGGAAGGTACCATTATGATCATGATTTGTCTGATGTACCGCCTTCACAAAGAGGAGGTACCGTTATGATCACGGCTTGTCTGGTGTCCTCATATTACCAGGGGAAGGTACCATTATGATCAAGGCTGTCCTCATATCACTAGGGGAATGTACCATTATGATCAAGGCTTGTCTGGTGTCCTAATATCACTAGGATAGGGTACCATTATGATCCAGGCTTGTCTATTGTCCTGATATCACTAGGGTAAGGTACCATTATGCTCATGACTTGCCTTGGGTCCGCCCATCACCAAAGGACGATTCAATTATAATCGTGGTGGCAAGCAGGTCTTGAGAATAACACTCTCCTCTATGAAACCAGATTGATTCTTAGGTCTACGGTTCCAGTCTCGCAAGAGGGGAATCTTTTTTTTTTTTTTTCTCCTTCTGATTTTACCCTTTATACTCTAGATCTTGAATGGGGGTCTGAGTATTCGGTTGTCAGATGGAACAATAAATTAAAGTCTTGTGTACATTGTTTTGTAAATATATGAAACAAACGGCAACAAGAGAGGTTTTGCAGGGTGAACATCCACTATGATAGTTAAAACAGTAAAAAAGAATACAGGCAGAAAAAAACAAATGTGGATGGTGCTGTATCATGGCTCTATTCTTCCCACGAGAGGAGCAGCCGGCATTCCACAGACAGAGAGAGAGAGAGAGAGAGAGAGAGAGAGAGAGAGAGAGAGAGAGAGAGGAGAGAGAGAGAGAGAGAGAGAGAGAGGGGTCGATTATGATGGTGAAGGGACACAGTAGAATACAGTGCCAATCAGTACCGATGGCAAGCGGGTAAAAACATAATGGTGCTAGAGTGAAAAGGAAGCACGCCCAGTCGGACCGTAAGTTGGAACGCAAGGAAGACAAAACCACGACGTACGAAGCATGTCTGGCCGCACAGATTTCGAAGCAGCTTCAAAGGGAGCTCAGCTGGTACTGACAGTAGACGGTAGCAGGAGGAATTCTAAATGAATAGTGTGTAAGTTTCCTTTGAAATAAAGAAAAAAAGAGAGAAAGAAAAAACGCTGGCAGCAAAATAGGTCTTTCAGGTGACCTCATATTATGATATCCATGCGGACCCTCCGTATGTCTGTGTTTCAAGCTCAGACGCCTGTTTATTTTTTTTTTTTAAGTGCATTAGTATATTATTAGTTCAACTCTGTCCATGTGATCTGAGTTCCATTTTGATAAGTACTTTGGCTTTTAACTGCTTTTCTTTTTTTCTTTTGCTTCTTTCGCGTGTAGGTGTTTACGATACAGTCTTTGTTAACATTGCTGTCCAAATAGCACAATTCGTAACAAACAGCAAAAAGAGAAGAAGAAGAAGAGAACACAAATATTGTAAGCTCACTCAGAAGGCAAAAGAAGAAACCGATGAATATGGACTGAACACTCCACTTATCAGAAATGTGACTCATTCCCAATCTAATTGTGAAAATCTGTTGCCGAGTTGGCCCAGTGGAACAGCGCCGAGTTCGCAGTCATGGATTGCGAGTTCGAATCTCACTGCCTCCCAACATAAGCTATTGCTAATTTAGCAGCCAATCGAAACGTGTTGTCGTTCTGGTGTTTAGATGTAGTGTCAGATGGAACGGAAATCCCTATCTGCCATTTCAAGTTCGCTGGGTGTGGACGTTGCACCTGACCATTTGTTATAGCCTTAATTTGTGTTTCCGTGCTTGGCTTGCCTGTGAACAACAATGCCTCATTTGAACCTCTGTCATGTCCGGTCATGTGACCGGAAACCTCCCGATTTTCCTGGATCTGGTGTCTTGTGGCTGACTTCCGTTGTTTGTGATTTGCCGTAAAACACGATGGCCTGGATCGCACCATCTCCATTACTCTCCGTTGTCATGGAAGGGAAAGAGAAGAGGATTATTCGCGCGCGCACGCGTGTCCATGTGTGTGTGTGGTTGTGTGTGTGTGTGTGTGTGTGTGTGTGGTGTGGTGTGTGTGTGTGTGTGGTGTGTGTCGTGTGTGTGTCTGTGTGCGTTTGTGTATGCGTGCGTGCGTGCGTGCGTGCGTGCGTGTTGTGTGTGTGTGTGTGTGTGTGGTGTGTGTGTGTGTGTGTGGTGTGTTGTGTGTGGTGTTTGTGTATGCATGCGTGCGTGCGTGTGTGCGTGCGTGCGTGGCGCGTGCGTGTGTGTGTGTGTGGTGTGTGTGTGTGTGTGTGTGTGTGTGTGTGTGTGTGTGTGTGTTCTTGTGTTTATCTCAGTTTCATTCTTCAGTTTAATGTCTTTTCATTCTGTGATTTTAGACGTGTTCGCGTGAGAGTGTGTGTCTCTCCCTCCCTCCTTCCTTCTCCCTCCCTCCCTCCCTCACTCTCTCTCTCTCTCTCTCTCTCTCTCTCTCTCTCTCTCTTTCTGTGAGAGAGAGAGAGAGAGAGAGAGAAGAGAGAGAGAGAGAGAGAGAGAGAGAGAGAGAGAGAGAGAATGGTATATGTGTGTGATAGGGGAATAAATCTTTGTTATATGTCAAGCAAGATACGAACCGTCAGTCACAAGTTCCGAACATGGAATGATTTTGTTTTTTTTTAATTCATTTTTTTACGTGTTCAATGCTGATGCAGGTTTGTTCTTCTGCACAGAACCACAATCAATATGGAACAGAATGCGGAGACACAGTCACCAACACAAAGAAGATTTTGAAGACTTAACCTGATCCCCGCTCGCTCTCCCCTCCTTCTCTGCCCTCCTCTCCGCCCCCCCCCCCCCCCCCCCCCGCCTCCCTCACTCTACATCTGCCCCCAAATCCCCATCTCCCCGCTCTCCACATCGATCTCTATTCCACCCATCCACCCCAATCCTCCTTCCCCGCTCGTTCGCGCTTTGCAAGGTCGTTCTTATTCCCGATTCTCCATTTTCGGACTTTGGTTTTATTCTTTCTGTTTTTCATTACTTTTTCTCTTTAATTTGATTATAAACAGACGCGTGTGTGTGGTGTGTGGTGTGTGTGTGTGTCCATGCGCAGAGAGAGAGAGAGAGAGAGGAGAGAGAGAGAGAGAGAGAGAGAGAAGAAGAGAGAGAGCCTTCTACTACACTTATTTTGCATCATGTTAGCATTTGGGAAATCTGTGGTGTGTGTGTGGGTGTGTGTGTGTGTGTGTGTGTGTGTGTGTGTGTATGTGTGTGTGTGTGTGTGTGTGTGTGTGTGTTGTGTGTGTGTGTGTGGTGTGTGTGTGTGTGTGTATGTGTGTGTTGTGTATGTGTGTGTGTGTGTGTGTGTTGTGTGTGGTGTGTGTGTGTTCAGTGTATGTTGTATTCGGTGAATGTGGTGCACCTGTTACCGTCTACACACGTTTGGAAGATGATTCAACTTATGACCTTTCAATGTCATCATGACACGGTGATTTGTGAGTGGAATTAGAATCTCTATCTCTACAGCTTAATTTTGTTCAAGGCATGTAAGAAAAATACTTTAACTTTGTTGCGTTTGCTTGTGTGAAACTCGTACGATAGACATAACGAGTTTTCACTTTGCGTGTGTGTATGTGTGTGTGTTGTGTGTGTGTGTGTGTGTGTGTGTGGTGTGTGTGTTGTGTGTGGTGTGTGTGTGTTTTCTGTCAATGCTGTGAATAAATGAGACAGCTGAACATTATGCGATTATTTCCCCGAAACAGTGTAAACTGGTATGACAAACCATCAGACAGGGGAAACGTGTTTGTTCTTGCTTCTATGGAACACTAGAAATGCTCGTTCATATAGTGACACTTAGTTTGGTATGTGCCTTCAGAGGGTTTTGATGTGCTTTTCCCGTGAAAAAGGTGCGAACGAATTAGATCAATATTGAGAGATAGGGAACACGTTTTTATTGATTTTCAAGGAGCGCGCAGGCACATGGTGTGTGTGTGTGTGTGTGTGTGTGTGTGTGTGCGGCGTGCGTGCGTGCGTGCGGCGTGCGTGCGTGCGTGCGTGCGTGCGTGCGGCGCGCGCGCGTGCGTGCGTGGAGAGAGAGAGAGAGAGAGAGAGAGAGAGAGAGAGAGAGAGAGTCCTTGACGCAAATGAAGAAAACTTGTGAAAAAATATGATTAACTATGACTATCTTGGATATAGAAGAAAAAAAAATGGCTTGCTTTGTGAAACAGGGGATTGACAATGACGCACCTTGGATTCAACTTTAGTGCTTTGGATCTGCAAAACAGTGCGACTGACAATGACCAGCCGTGACCTACACAGAAAATGGATTCTAACTTCTTTGCTTGCTTGTGTGAAATTCTTACGAACCTTGACCTTACATCAAAAGAAAGTCACTGCCTTCTACTCTCCCTTATTGGAAAGAGTTTGACTAGCTGTAGCGAATATTGTCGTGGAGATGCACAGGCAGTCGTCTTCGACTTTAACGAGTCCTAGCAAAAGGAAGGAGTCAGTAGATGTGATATGTATGTCTGGGAGACAGTAATAGTTTATCCAACTACAAGTTTACCACAATGTGATATGTCTCTCTGGAAGACAGTGATTATTTTCCTACTACAATTTCACCCAGTGGCACACGCAGTTTACCAAAGCGTGGATATTAAGTATAACAGCCAAACACACACGATATCAAAACCCGAAAGGTTAATTTATGTCAGCCACCAATTACTAACGCGAAGTGCATTAGGCCGAATGAATGATTAATAAACATCGTTAGCTTGTCCACCATCATAGATGATGTGAATTCTCTGCATTCAACGATATGCGTTTAAAAAGTCGGGGTACTGTAATTAGTTGATCAATATGTTGTCATTAAGTAAATGCAACCTTGAATTTAATCATATTACAACAAATTTCCATGACATAAGGCCTCAGAACTGTTCGAAGATTTGAACGCCTTGCGATGGATGCTACAGACAATATTGTCTGTGTCGATGCCAGTGGTTGGAAAGAAGAAATCGGCTTCTCTCTCTCTCTTCCCCGCAGATAGCTAATGTCTGGAATATACTCTCCTCATGACGTACACCTTCCAGTTGCGTGCTGTCAGACGTTCTTCCGGTGTCATCAGCAAAAGTTTTCAATTCAAGTTATTTCTGGTAAATTCTCTAGATGGATTTTTGCCTGACGGCATGCCGCAGAGATCTTGGAAACTGAAAGAGTGTGTGTGTGAATATGCACACACAGGGAAGGTAGGGAGGTGGAAAGGAGATATTGATTTCATGTCAAACTTTTAAGATCAATTTCAGTTATTCGTATTTGACACTTGCAATCAATTATGACACTTGCAATCAATTTCAGTTATTCGTATATGACACTTGCAAAAAGGTCTTAAGAGCCCCCCTGACCTCGGTAACAATGATGGTTTGAAGAACATCATCATTGCTTATGAATAACATCACGATTTTCTTCTTGAATAAAATTGTTCACAGAAGTAAATGTATAGTCAAAAATAAGCAGGTTCCTCGTAATCTGCGAAGGAAAGTGTTGCGTACGACGAGGCGAAGGCTTAACATCATTTGTTATAATGCTGGGATGATCATTATCATCAGCATTACTTTCTAATTCCGGGGTGGGTTGAGTGTTATTATTTGCAAATTTCGCTTTAAGTGCAGAGTTGGTTAGGCCTGTCTTGCATATGTTTGAACAGAATAGCATCCACTGGACACTTCGAAGAAACTTGTAACCGTAAGCAGCAGTGCAGCAACTGCTCTGGTAAAAACACTATTTAAAAAAATGGTATGTCATGGTTTTTATTGAGTGATGATTGTTAACAGGTGCCTCGACGAGGTTTTTCAGTTTGGAGGAATCAGAATAAGGATGCGAACAAAGTGATAGTGAAAATGCATGGATAACAAATATACATGAACGTGTATGACCGTTTTGCTGTTTAGTAGTAGGGACAAATGCAGACTAGCAATTCAACAACCACGATATGGATAACTCTGTTCAAAACGGGGTGATATTGGAAACGGATAGAGGTAGCTGAAGAGTTCGTTCGCTCAGGGGAACCCATCACTTCAATGAAACCACACGACAGAACATCCAGGAGAAGAGAAGGAAAGATCCAGGTCCGCAGTCAAATCTGCACCTGCTCACAATGCCACAGATCCTGTAGATCAACGATTTGGACTAATCAGTCATCAAAGGGCATGCCGCCCATCCCTGGCGGAAACTCCCACAAATCTTCGCAAGCGGAAAACTAGCCAATCAATCAGTCAAACTTTGAATGATCGAATTGAAAGAACGAATTGCGGGAATATGACTTTTTTATATTATAATCTATTGAAAAAACTATCATTAATACAGAACAACTCATAAGCTGCTCCCACATCTTTCGTTCACATCATAATTGTTAAAAACACATCTGGTTGTATCTGTATTCCCTTGGCTTCAACTAGAGATATACCACAGTCTACAATTCCATGGTATTCTCTCTCACCACCACGGGTTCAAAAATGGAATCCAACAGCACCCCAAAGCAACCAGTGGCGGGTAGAAGGTAAAGTAAAAGAAAGTGCGCTAAAGAATTAAGTTGCTGAAAAAAAATCATATGTCAAATATAAGGGTAAATTTTTAGCTAATATGCTTGAGCATCCGTATAGAGATGTAAGGGAAATCAAAAAGTGTCAACAGTCCGAGTGGTCAGCTCAACTGTTAAATAACCCAAGCGTTTTCAGCAGCTAAGAATTGTGCAGGATAGCGTTTACTTGGAATATATATCAGGAATACATCCAGCAAAAATTAAAAAAAAATTGCCACAACGGTTTTTCGTAAAACACAAAATTCCTGAAGAAACTATGAAGCCAAAGACGGATTTTTGAAAATCAAAATTACAAGAAAAAAGGTTTTGAATTGTTGTAACGTTGTTGAATTCTAACTACCTGTTCACATGGTCTCGTTTTGGTGATGTGCGGGTTCCACTTTAGAATTTTATCAGTAAAAATATTCTATATATTTATCTGTCCATGTCTATCTATCTATCTGTCTATCTATCTTTCTATCTGATACCCATTTACCTATCTACATATCTATCTGTCATTATACCTGTAAACGAAATGTCATTACAAACATGGGCGATAATGTAATAAACAGCAATTGCCATTTATCTCCACAACAGACATAACCTATTTCTGTGCTTTGGAGTTACAGGGTAACCAGGGCGTTGTAAATATCATTGAGTGCTTATTTTGATTTGAATGCACTGAAATGGGAACCATATATTTAACTTTTCTCTCCCGTTAAATCCATGAGAGTTACTTTCATTGGATGCCACATATAGGTCCTGCATAACAGGATATTAAACGTGAAAGCTTTCCTGCGCATTGGTCTAGGTGATCAACTGTAACATTTTTGTTCTTTTGGTCCACTTTGCTGATTTCTATCAGGGTCACTGATAGATGATAGCCTAGTTAGGTTTGACGTGTATTTAGACTTCAGAAGCTTCTTCAAATAGTCATTCTTCTTCTTTTCTTTTTCTTCTGGAATGAGATTAAATGACCTTAGGGTAAAGTTGGAAAGCAGTGATTACATCCTTATGTTTTTCGTTACGATATGGTTTAAAGGTATTCTGTTGATAGATTTCTTAACAAGAATGACGACAACGGGGCTGGCTCATGAGGACATGCTATTATTGGTGGTTCTTTCTAGACTACCGGGCCTGAGGCTGCGACAGGAAGGACTAGATGAGACGTTGTTCGGGCGAATCGGCACGTGCAGCATGAGCGGGCATTCCACTGAGAGACACGGAAGGTGAGGCAGGAAGAGATGAAGGAGAGAGAGAGCGCGCGCCTGTGAGGAACACAGTGTGGAATGTGTCAGTGTTGTGCTGTTCTCACCAAGACAATAACGCTCGTTTCACACACGTCAAGAGTATTTTGATCTATGATTATAGGGCTCATTTCAATCATATCAAGAATTGTCGAGCTGTAATGACTTGCGCAACTGGGCTCGACTCCGACATGTCTGGAGTCAGCGTGCTGTTTTAAAGGCATGTAGTGTCGTCTCTCACATGTCAGGAGTTTGGCTTTCATTCTGGCTTATGTAGCTAGGCTCGCTCTGCATATGTCAAGAGTGTCTGGTCATAGTTTTGTTTTGTGGAAGAGGTTGTTTGTTGTGAACTAAGCCTTACACAAACTCAGTCATTTCATGTGCTTGTTGGTGTGATCAGATAACAGTTTGCTGGTGTTATCGATGAAGAAGTGAATGCTGAGTTATGCCGATGAATGTATATACTACAAAGCTAGGAACGAATTATCTAATGCTGTATACTGGTCCCCCCCCCCCCCCCCCTCTGTTTTGCCCTTGCTGTTTTGCCAAAGGAACAGCTTAATTTCATAATTAAACAGAGGATGTAAATAATGTGGACCTCAGCTGCTTTGATCTATGATGTGAATTCGGTGTAGAGTTCTGTATTATTCAAATGTATCCTATGATTTGAAAACTGTCTTTATATTATTCTGTTATTGCTGTCAACCGAATCGCAATTCTCAAATTGTCTTCATTTTTACCTACTTTGTTGTTGTTGTTGGTGGTGGTGGTGAATAAGTTGTAAAGTGACTGTTTTTCACTTTGTATTTTGCACTGGAAAATTATTTTTGTTTAATGATGATTTATTTTTATTTGGACACCGTGAAAAACGTACTTATTTATGACATTTTCCAATCTGTTCGCCGAGCTCTTGACATTGTCTTTACGTTTCAGTGTCCGTGTTGATCATTGACAATCACATAAACCACTGGAGATGTAGACTAGGAACAGCAAGGTTGTTGGGTTTTGACGGCCACTGCTCATTACGCCTCTCCACGCCTTGCAATATATCAACAAAACAACAACAACAGAATGGGAAACCTTTGCCGCAGAAGCTATGCTGGCTACACTGAAGAGGCAGTTTTACATGTCACTATCCCGGTATCATACACAAGATTGGGGTTCCTCCGAATGTTTCGCCCTTAAGTAATAGCCGAGGACTTTGCATGAGCTTGTTTGTATTCTAGACGAATGTGCTTCCAACAACAACATCAACAACGACAACAATAACATCGCCACCCACACCAAGAACACAGATGTATATCCGTTAGTAATAAAGTGTACACGTTTCACAAAGCTAGGAAGGAAGGCTTACGATATGAACAGTCAAGTATACAAGTTTCAAAACGTTACGGGCAAAGTCAACAAAATGGCAGAGCATTAACAAGGCAAAAACAAGAAAAAAAAAGTGTTGTAGCCATGACATTAATGTCAACATGTTTTGAAGAGTTAGGAGCAAAGTAAGTGATGCTTATGTGGCAAAGAGCAATCGGAAGAAAATTCACAGCATTAACAGCAAAGTCAACTCATTCAACAGCGTTGAACTGCGCAAAGCAAATGTTTTTGTTTTGTGTTCCTCGGGGTTTTAACATCTCAACAAACACATTTCATGGCAGTAATACCAAAAGGAGAAAAAAAAACAATTTCACAGCATCAACAATAAAGGGAGAGAAAAAAAAAAGTTCCATAACGTTTGCAGACAAAAAGTCTGCTAGTTACATCTCGTCAACAGGCGAAGTCAACAGATGTTGAATAAAACATGGCCGGCCAGATCTCACGATACCTCGCGTTAAACGTTTATTCATTTCGCTGCTTTTGATATGCTGGTGAGCACGCAGCCATGTACAAGCTGTCACTGCCTAGCCTCCCCCCTCCCTCCCTCCCGCCTCCCCCCAGTATTCCCCACCCGGACTCCCTCTTCCCTGCCTTCCCCGTGCTCACTCCCCGTCATGTGAGGACAATGGCGCTTCATCTACGATTCTCTTTACTCGGGTGCTTCAGGTTGGTTTTTTTTTTTTTTTTTTTTTTTTTTTTGCGTGTGGGTTAATTCCCGGTAATTGATCGGGCCGGACGGTTGAGGGCGAGGGGGGGGGGGGGGGGGGAGGGGGGGGGGGGGGGGGGGCAGGGGTGTGAGAGTGTGAGCCGAAAAAAAAAAAAAAAGAGGCTGAGCTCGTCTGCGTTTCAGGAATGACCTGCCATAGTTTTAAATCAAAGTTGAATGTTATTGCTTGTCGCTCGTCTGTTGATCCACACCGGCACCAGTCATGTTCGTCCGTCCTTGAATGCGGTCATGGGCCAAAGTGGAAAGCTCTCAGCGCTCTCTCTCTCTCTTCTGTAATGTCCTCTCCCGGCAATCCTAAGGCAGCGCCTGTCGTTGCCATCGGCCTTTTTCTTTCCTCATTTGTCTTGCTAGTTTCCTGGAGAGCAAAAGTTTGGAAACATAGCGAAGCAGCTCAGACATTCTTAGTCTATGGAGTCACCCGCTCTTGTCGCGTTAGTTTCCGCCTCTCTCTCTCTCTCTCTCTCTCTCTCTCTCTCTCTCTCTCTCTCTCTCTTTCTCTCTCTCTCTCTCTGGTTGTGCTGTCTTTGATCGATTTCTGTGTTTTGAACTGCACCGTTCCTTAGTCAGTCTTCTTTCTTCTTCTTCTTTGCAAGCCTTCACGTCCCGAACAAAGCTAGATATATCAGCTACCTTGGGGGTTTTTTTCTCCCTGAGACGACGACTTGCTTCGCTTCCACAGCTTCCAGCACAAGTGAAAAGAAACGGGTTTCATTATTGCTTTCCCTCCCTTTTTTTTCCCCACAACGCCGAGGCCATGATCAATGCAACAAATGCCTCTAGATCCAAGATCCGGCTCCTAGAGACGTTACCGTAGTCTGTACTTTGAAACACTGAAAGTTGAAGTGGATGGTTAACGGATTTCAAACTAGCAGAATTGGACCAGGAGTTCAAACCCAGCCTGGTTTGGATGTTCAGGATAATCGTTTCTCTTTCCCTTTCTCCTGTCAGAATGGGTTGGGTTTTTTTTTTTTTGGCAGACACAGGGGGCGACAAAGGTACCGTGACCGGGGCACCCTGTAAGGAATGACTGCTGTCAGGCCGTGCGCTCGCGCTGCAAAGCCAGCGAGAATGAGAGTTGCACGCCCCTCATTCTCCTCCAGCAGTGACCCGAGTGACCTCCCTGACCCTGCTCACCGAGCCGGGGGCTTTCCAAGGGAGGGAACTCTGATAACAAGGCCAAGGCGCAGCGGTAGAGGAAATGGAACAAACCCTCTCAGTCAAGACCTCAATCAGCAGCGCCTCGACCCCTGTTGTCGGCCAACAATTGTTCACACTCACACACCTTGGCATGGCTGCTAATTAGAATTCCTGAACCCAACACGTAGTGCGTGCCAGGGGTTGCTTCCATACAAAAATAGCTGTTCAAAGGCAAATTGGGTCCTGACATAACTTTGGTGGATGGGATCTTTCACGTGATTCCTTCGTCTTTGTCAGAGCATGAAAAGCATTTTCGTCATTAACACAGAAGTGTCTCTCCACACACACACACACTCACACACACACTCACACACACACACACACACACACACACACACACACACACACACACACACACACACACACACACACACACGCCACCTAACTGAATTCTTTTTTAGAGAGGAGATTTTGTACGTAAAAAAAACTAACTAAAAGTTATACAGACTTTGTGCACAACACTGTATAACTGATCAAGTTAGGCAGAAGACACTTTGTAGTAAAACGTTCCACTTGATGAACACTTTCACAGAAGAAAGACACGCACAAAACGTTCATCGGATTAGAAATTCCACATGGGAGAATATAAGCATAACAAGATAACCCTGAAGAACCATTTTTCAGAGGATATGCACACAAATAGACACATATTTGACGGTTATACAGAAGAGACTTAATACGTATGTTTTAGACTTACTTTAAGTCACGTATAATCACTCAGTTAAATATTTGTACAAAAAATCTACTAATCATTACTAAGATGAGACCTTGCACACAAAAGATCCACCTAATTCGCATAACACAGGAGTCTTTTTTAACGTAGGTATGCATGAACAGGGCAGCGTGATCCACTTGACAAAATACAAAATTCTAGAATGGATAGTTTATTGATTCATGGGAAAAAGGCAGTACAGGAACGGGTTTCTTTAGAATTCCTTTTTTTTTGGCGTAAACCTTGTTATCACCAAATTAAGAAGCTGACGATGTCCTCGGAGGGTTTATTATTTTATTATTTTTTTTTAAAAACCAGTTTTAAGGTCATTTTAGATAAAGATAACCTAAATGTTTGAACAGTCATATTGCTTACAGGTCAGGTTTTTTTTTCTTTCTAGGTGAGGAGTGGAGGGGAGGAGAGTGTGTGGGTTAGGTACTTTTGGTTTTTATATATTGTGTCACAAGTTTTGTTTCATTTTAATGTTTTTCATGTGTCTGTTTGCGTTGTATGTTGTCATTCCTTTTTTTTTTTAAAATCAGTTATTATTCCAGGTTGCCACATATCTAACCGTTCGTCCTGGGCTGCTCATTATCATTAAATTCCTGATAATGGCAGTTAGTGATATATTCATTATCATCATTATTATTATTGTTATTATAGTTATCATTGTTGTTGTTGTCGTCGTCGTCGTCGTTGTTGTTGTTGTCATCAGATTATCTATTATTAGCAGTATTTGTTTTAGTATTATTCCTGTTTTTGTTGTTGTTTTCCTTACTGTTGTTCCGATAGAAGTGATCAAATGAATCACACATGTCTCTGTTAGGATGAAAAGAAAACGAAAATGTGTGTGTGTGTGTGTGTGTGTGTGTGTGTGTGTGTGTGTGTGTGTGTGTGTGTGTTGTGTGTTGTTCAGAGGTGTGGGGTATTCTTCTGGCAACATTTTAGTTATCATGTAGTGTTTGAGTTTGTCGTTTTTAGAAGTGAATGCATGATTACTACCCTAGTATGTCTTAGACGTTTATACGTCACTTTCTTTACATGAATCTGTGAATTGCATTGTGTATTTGAAATCGTTACCGCGCTAGAAATGTATTTAAGACTGTTACATTACGATAGGCTTTTCAATGTGTAGCATTCAAATCTGTGTTTGGCTTGTGTGAACACCATAATCCGAAGATGTCTCACTGACTGGTCCTCTTAATACGATGGGGTTGAAATGGTCGACATGTTGTAGCATGATTGCAGATGATACCGGTGCGGATCTCACACTGATCTCTCATTACTGCTTCGACAAGGGAAGTTTCATCCTATTTCACACGTGTGATCCGACGCTGGACGAAACATTTTGTGCTCATAGCCGGAGACGCAAACCACAACACACAGACCAAAAACGAGATGGACAGCCGGCACGAGCCTGGGTAATAGACTACACATGTGGTCGACTGCACGGCCCTCTTATTGTCTATTTCATGTCCGAAAGGCAAGATGGACAATGTGTTCTCCTCTGGGTACAACTGCGTGTGTTTGTGAGTTTTGCGCGGAATAGTAAACATCCATGTGGGTGGTTGTTTTTTTTTGGTTCCTGTGTGGTGTGTGTGTGTGTGTGTGTGTGTGTTTTCTTTCCCGAAGAGCAAAGATGGGCAATGTATACCGCACTCGGTAGTGCAACAATGTGCTGTTATGTGCAGACAATGAGTACGATGAACAATTTGTGTGACTGTCAGCTGGCCTAAAATGCAGTGTGCGTCTGTGGTTTAGCTCTTTGTAGCGGCTTCGTTGAAGATCGGTTTTTGTGCGAAAGGCAAGCCGAGCTATATGAGTTTATCTCGCTAAGACATATGTTTTCGTATTGTTCACCACAGCGTCATGAAGAAGCTTTGTTAATGTTGTTGTTGTTGTTGTTTTTTTCTCTCCGGATGATGAGAAGAAAATGTGTATGACTTTCAGCAGAACAATTGTGTGGGTTATTTCACGACGTTGTTAATTAAACATGTGCTTCTACGGGGCAAGATGGACAGACAATCTGCACAGAGTAACTTATCGGTACAACAGTGTGTGTGGTTTTCAGCGCAATCTTGTGAACATTTTAATGTATCCAAGACGGACATCGCGGTGTGCGACTGGGCTTTGTACGCGGATTCGTCGTAAAGATCTGCTTCAGTTTTTTACACAGCATCGTAAAGATCTGCTTCAGTTTACGCGGTATTGTAAAGATGTGCAAGACGGACACTGTGTACAATTGTCGATACCATGGCTGTATGCGGCTTGTTACACCGGCTCCTAGACCTGCTTGCCGTCCAAATGGCAAGCATGATTGTCTGCGCACAGCAGCACATGTAATTTTAGTGTGACCTCGTGAACAGCTGCATTCTGTGAAGACCGAGAGAGGATGGACAATGTAGGCGGCAGCGGCACTGAGAACAGCAGTGCGCTGGGGTTAGTGTGGCTGGCCACAGAGGTAGTGGCTGGCCTAATGACGCTTAATGCAGGTCCATAAATGTACAGTTGCTTGCTTGCGGTCATGCATTTATCCTATTATATCTTAATTTGTGTTTGCCCTGCACGCAAGGATACTGACGTTCCTAGTATGTTTGTGCATGCGTGTTATGTTCGCGCACGTGCAACCGCACTCGCGCGCCGCGCGCGCGCGCGCGCGCGCGCGCGTGTGTGTGTGTGTGTGTGTGTGTGTGTGTGTGGTGTGTGTGTGTGTGTGTGCGTGCGTGCGTGTGCGCGCGCGCGCGCGCGCGTGGTGTGGGTTGTGTGTGTGTGTGTGTGTGTACGCGCGAACGCGTGCGGGTCTGTAGATATGCGTGGGTGCCTATAAATTATGTGAATATTGTGTGTGAATATGGTGTGTGAATATGGCGTATGTGCGTGGCGTGCGTGCGTGCGTGCGTGCGTGTGTAAGTGTGCGTGCGTGTGTGCGTGTGTCAATGTGCGTGCGTATGTCAGTGTGCATGCGTGCGTGTGTGTATGCATGTGTGCGTGCGTGTGTACGTGTGTGTGTGTGCGTGCGTGTGTTTGTGTGTGCGTGCGTGCGTGGAATCCCATCTCTGTGGTTTTCGACTACAAAGCCCCACTCCTCCTTCCCACCCTCTCCCTTTCCCTTCACCTTCCTTTTAAAAACAAAATGTATGTTGCTGACGATGCTGGTTCTGTTCGTTATATCTTGTATACGTGCTACTAAAATATGTTCAGAGGTATTCTATACGTGTTTGGAGTGATTTGTGTTTGCTTGTCTGCATAATTCATTATTGTAACTATACACTATCAAAACGATCAATGAAAATGGTGAATCTGTGTAGATTGCATGCCAACGCGGATGTAAAAAAAAAAAGAATCGATCGTTTCCATCTGCAGTGAATACATGTAGTTGTCAAATGCTCTACTGAAAGAGACAACATGTAACGTTGTCTTCGACTTGTGGAAAATTTGCCATCACCAGGAATTGAGAGGTGAAATGTTAATGTGGTATTGCTTTAGCATACCTACAAGTAGCGTGAATAATATATATATATATATATATATAAATATATAAATTTTATAAATTTCATCTTGTTACCAGCAGTGTTGGGATTCTTATTTCTGGTGTCTTGTGACCATGATGTCGCACCTTTCCCCTCTATGACTAATGATGCTACGATGACGATGCGAGTGATTTCCCCCACATGTAAGAATGTACTGCTTCCTAGGGTGAAGCCAGGACGCAAGCTTGTGCAGGAAAGCAGTTAATTAATAAATGGAATGGAAGAAGCCGCCTGGATCTTTGTGCTCCATGACGAGAACACCAGAGAGGAAGGGCTGGGGGTGGGGAAGTGGGGGGGGGGGGGGGGTATGGATGGGTGGGTGGGGAGTACGGGAAGAATGGGAATGGTGTGGTGGTGGTGGTGGTGGTGGTGAGAGAGCTGGGTGGGGGTGGGGTGGAGGGTGGGGGGTCAGGGAGGGAATATGTCAACGGATCCTCCCACTCAGATGTGGAACATGGAAACAGAATGATTTGCCTTCACCTTCATCCATGATCCCGTTCCACAATGTATGCTTGTGAACTGCGTGAACGTTCTTGGCCATGGTCGCTTGTCTGAACTTCAGGGATGTGTTTCGCGAACAGCAGAGCGGTTGCCCACTTGTGTCTAAAGCAGAGCCAGTGTCTTCTGCACTGACCCCACGTGCGGCATGAAGGGAAATAACGATGGTACACAGTAAAGCAGAGCCAGTGTCTTCTGCACTGACCCCACGTGCGGCATGAAGGGAAATAACGATGGTACACAGTAAAGCAGAGCCAGTGTCTTCTGCACTGACCCACGTGCGGCATGAAGGGAAATAACGATGGTACACAGTAAAGCAGAGCCAGTGTCTTCTACACTGACCCCACGTGCGCATGAAGGGAAATAACGATGGTACACAGTAAAGCAGAGCCAGTGTCTCTGCACTGACCCCACGTGCGGCATGAAGGGAAATAACGATGGTACACAGTAAAGCAGAGCCAGTGTCTTCTGCACTGACCCCACGTGCGGCATGAAGGGAAATAACGATGGTACACAGTAAAGCAGAGCCAGTGTCTTCTACACTGACCCCACGTGCGGCATGAAGGGAAATAACGATGGTACACAGTAAAGCAGAGCCAGTGTCTTCTGCACTGACCCCACGTGCGGCATGAAGGGAAATAACGATGGTACACAGTAAATCAGAACGAGGGTTTCCTTTCGGACCTGTCGCTCCTTACAGACAACATTAAACACGAGGTGACTGCAGGCGGACCTGTCGCTCCTTACAGACAACATTAAACATGAGGTGACTGCAGGTGGACCTGTCGCTCCTTACAGACAACATTAAACACGAGGTCACTGCAGGCGGACCTGTCGCTCCTTACAGACAACATTAAACACGAGGTGACTGCAGGCGGACCTGTCGCTCCTTACAGACAACATTAAACACGAGGTCACTGCAGGCGGACCTGTCGCTCCTTACAGACAACATTAAACACGAGGTGACTGCAGGCGGACCTGTCGCTCCTTACAGACAACATTAAACACAGGTGACTGCAGCGGACCTGTCGCTCCTTACAGACAACATTAAACACGAGGTGACTGCAGGCGGACCTGTCGCTCCTTACAGACAACATTAAACACGAGGTCACTGCAGGCGGATCTGTCGCTCCTACAGACAACATTAAACACGAGGTCACTGCAGGCGGACCTGTCGCTCCTTACAGACAACATTAAACACGAGGTGACTGCAGGCGGACCTGTCGCTCCTTACAGACAACATTAAACACGAGGTCACTGCAGGCGGACCTGTCGCTCCTTACAGACAACATTAAACACGAGGTGACTCCAGGCGGACCTGTCGCTCCTTACAGACAACATTAAACACGAGGTCACTGCAGGCGGACCTGTCGCTCCTTACAGACAACATTAAACACGAGGTGACTGCAGGCGGACCTGTCGCTCCTTACAGACAACATTAAACACGAGGTGACTGCAGGCGGACCTGTCGCTCCTTACAGACAACATTAAACACGAGGTCACTGCAGGCGGACCTGTCGCTCCTTACAGACAACATTAAACACGAGGTCACTGCAGGCGGACCTGTCGCTCCTTACAGACAACATTAAACACGAGGTCACTGCAGGCGGACCTGTCGCTCCTTACAGACAACATTAAACACGAGGTCCACTGCAGGCGGACCTGTCGCTCCTTACAGACAACATTAAACACGAGGTCACTGCAGGCGGACCTGTCGCTCCTTACAGACAACATTGAACACGAGGTCACTGCAGGCGGACCTGTCGCTCCTTACAGACAACATTAAACACGAGGTGACTGCAGGCGGACCTGTCGCTCCTTACAGACAACATTAAACACGAGGTCACTGCAGGCGGACCTGTCGCTCCTTACAGACAACATTAAACACGAGGTGACTGCAGGCGGACCTGTCGCTCCTTACAGACAACATTAAACACGAGGTCACTGCAGGCGGACCTGTCGCTCCTTACAGACAACATTAAACACGAGGTCACTGCAGGCGGACCTGTCGCTCCTTACAGACAACATTAAACACGAGGTGACTGCAGGCGGACCTGTCGCTCCTTACAGACAACATTAAAATCGAGGTCACTGCAGGCGGACCTGTCGCTCCTTACAGACAACATTAAACACGAGGTCACTGCAGGCGGACCTGTCGCTCCTTACAGACAACATTAAACACGAGGTCACTGCAGGCGGACCTGTCGCTCCTTACAGACAACATTAAACACGAGGTGACTGCAGGCGGACCTGTCGCTCCTTACAGACAACATTAAACACGAGGTCACTGCAGGCGGACCTGTCGCTCCTTACAGACAACATTAAACACGAGGTGACTGCAGGTGGACCTGTCGCTCCTTACAGACAACATTAAACACGAGGTCACTGCAGGCGGAAAGCAAAATGTATGCTAAAGTAATTTGAAGTAACTCCGGCGGTTAACATGACTGAAACAAATTACAAGACCAAAACGCCCATTCAGGACCAATTCCAGAAGATACGTGATTGCTCGCTCTTCGTTTTTATTGTCCTGAATTGTGTTTGTCTTGACGGAAGAAGACCTGAGAGGTCGAAATGCGTCGTGTTTTGTCTTGTCATTTGTTTGTTAACCAGCGGAATTGCTGAACATTACTTTTAATAAAACATTGAACTTGTCTGCCTTGGAGTTAAAATCTTTTTTTTTTTTTTTTTTTTTTTTTTTTTAACACGGAAAGAAACTGACCACGGTATTTGAAACTTACTTTGTTCCCGTCCATCTTTGATTTATTGGTGATTAGCGTTATGTCTTGGGCTACTTGATTCGCTGAATTCTGTCATCTCTTTTGAGGTTGGTACATGAAACTAGCGGCTTACTCCTGTGATGCAATGAGTGGAAGATGCCATGTTTTGCATGTGCTGTTGGTTTTGTTGCTACGAAGTGCAGACAAACGGGAGAACATCGGTGAGAAGGAAGAGGTTGGTGGTGAGGAGGAGAAAGAAGATGCACAATATTACATACATGATTTTGGTCCTCGCGTTTACGTTCACACAGATGTCGTTGACATTGTTGGGTTGCTGCTTATGTTTTGGTGGTATAGTTGTTGTAGGTGGCGTTCTTTTATTTGTTTGTTGTTTTTTTTATTTTTTTCTTCTTTCCAATTACCTTTCTTTCCCTCCGTTTTTCTTTCAGTGTTTCCTTTTTCTTTCGTCCCCCCCCCCCCCCCCCTTTCCTTCTTGTTGTTCTTCCTTCCTTTGTTCCTTCCTTCTTTTCTCTTAAACATTCTTCGCATTGAATACATACTTTATGACCCTGTCAAATTTCAGTTCAAAGTGGCATAACAATGACTAGAATCCGTATCATTTCATTGTAACAGAAATGGTTGTGTGTTGAAATAATACCGAGTTGAACATGTTCGGATTTGGGAGAGAGAGAGAGAGAGAGAGAGAGAGAGAGAGAGAGAGAGAGAGAGAGATGAGAGAGAGAGAGAGAAGAGAGAGAGAGGCGAAGAGGAAAAAAATATTAGCATTTTAAAAAAATCGCAAAATATTCATTGACGTTTCTATACAAGACGGACATAAATGCAACAGATGCAAACGCAACAGTTCTCCTTGTTGTCATTCAGTTCAAAGCAATCTCCCACCCACCCCAGTCAGCCATTGTAAAAGTGTCATTACAGGAAATACCTTTTGCTGTCATTCAAATATAAATATGTCTGGCTTCTTGTAGGACAAATGGCACTTTCAAACGTTAGCGTCATCTGTAAAATACTACGACTGCGATTACTGCTGCTGCTATTATTATTCTTACAACAACAACTACTACCACCACTACAACTGTTATCACAAGAAAAGCTGTTCTAGTTTATCATGAAAATTTAGAAAGGGAGAGAGTCACCGAGAGAGAGAGGCTATGGAAAAACGTACATCTATATATACACTTAGATATTATGTTCATAGTATTAAGACGTCTTCATTGCGATTAATAGATACATACATACACAACATTATAATGATATTCATGTAATCAAGACATTTTCAATGCCTTAGATTTGAATATCAGGATCCTCTTGAAATGCGTGTTCCATTCTGCTTGATATATATGAGTAACAGTTGTTTTCGGACACCAGGTAAAGAATGTGAAGGTCTGTCATAATATAATATATATATATATATATATATATATAATATATAATCCCATGGAAAAAAAATTCCCGATGAAAATGGGGGTGAATCAATGATGCATAACGTTTCCGATTGATTAAAATGATAGACAACATGACTGCCTTACAAAGGATTTAGCGTGAAAGCGCGTTGAAAAAATAATAGATTACTGAATAAGCATGGAATCCCGTGGCTTGATCATCTGACTGCCTTTGATGACGATATTTTTGGATTAGGTTTCCATATGACGCTATCATGCACTTACAGTGTGAAGGCTGTCGATTACTTTTTGTTGAACCCTTATCAAGCGACTGATGTATGCGACTGTTTATTCAGCATCCGAGAGTTAAATATTACACCATTTGACGTGTTCTGACGTTAAAACGTCTACGGTCATTTTACTATCATGATTCCACCAAATAGACTGAGAGGGTGCCAAATTCTTGACCAACACGCAGTGCTTGATCTCTCGGCTGTTGACACGGATATATTGAAAGGAAGTAGAGTACAGCCTGTCATGTAGCCAGACCGAATGGAAATCCGTAGCCGTCATCTTTATCACCCCATTCTCACGATCAGTCAAAAAAGTCTCAAATTCTGTGGCCTTCATGCCCTGCTCTAGAACTCATTTTGATGTCCCTCCACGTCTGTGGCCTGTTTGGTTCCGTCGGTCACCGATATCGCGAGTCCATGGGGGCTGTCGTTGGCGGACGGTGGCACCCTGAGAGAGAGAGCTCACTCACGCCGGCTCGCGACTAAAGCAATATACCGTCATAAAGGGCTTAGTAGGGTGTCCTGCTATGTTAGATCAGAACAGCGCATTAACACACCGAAGTACTCGACGGCAGTGCAGTGTTTCCGGGGTTGCCATCTTGACAACTTGATGTGACTGCTCCTGTGGTTGCCGATACCAGGCTAAGGCGGGCCGACCGGGCTGTGGCTTGGACGGTGTGGAATGACGGCGTGGGTGCACTCTCTGGGTGCTACAGCTTGGACAGTTAAAAAAAAAGTGATAAAGAGTATAATAAATGAGCAGTGAATAGAAAGTACCAAAGACAAAACCTATATGTCACTCCACCGTCTCTCCCTGAACTAATCTCTCTTTCAGTCCTATACTTAGCTTATCTTTGCCCTATCTCTGAGTTCCAAATAATGCGAAACAGGGAGGTAAAAAGACGTCAACAGTCAGAATGGCAGATCTGCGCGTGTGAGTGCGTGCATGTGTGTGTGGTGTGTGTGTGTGTGTGTGTGTGGTGTGTGTGCGTGCGTGCGTGCGTGCGTGCGTGCGTGCGTGCGTGCGTGCGTGCGTCCGCGCGCGCGCGCGCGTGTGTGTGTGTGTTGTGTGGTGTGTGTGTGTGTGTGTGTGTGCGTGCGTGCGTGCACGTGTGCGTGCGTGCGTGTGTGTGTGTGTGTGTGTGTGTGGTGTTGTGTGTGTGTGTGTGTGTGTGCACTGTACTTCAGTATGTGCTATGCAGCATATGCGAATAACAATGATGTAAGGAACCAGCCGCCGTGGCGAAGTAGTTAGCGTCGCGACTCCCGGCTGGGAGGTCGTGGGTTCGAATCCCATCAGAGTCATGTGGGTTTTTCTGCCCAGACCGGCTCCTACCCAGAGTTGAGTTTGCTGCGGACTCAGCTGGGAAGACTGGGACCACACAGTCGAGTTTCATCCACTTAATGGATGCGTTTCTGAGAGTGGTGCTCAAATTTTCTGACCAACACTGCAGGTGCTTGTATCTCTCGGGCCTGGTTGACAGCGGGATATATTATGAAAGGAAGCGTAGAGTACAACCCTGTCATGTAGTCTCAGACCGAAATGGAAATCCGTAGCATCATCTTAATCATCCCCATTCTCATCGATCAGCATAAAAAAGTCTCAAATTCTGTGGCCCTTCATGCCCTGCTCTCATGGTGACCTCAATTTCGATGTCCTCTCCACGTCTGTGGCCTTGGTTTTGGTTCCGTCGGGTCACCGATATCGGCGAGTCCATGGGGGCTGTCGTTGGACGGACGTGGTGGCACCCTCCTGAGAGAGAGAGCTCACTCACGCCGGCTCCGCGACTAAAGCAATTACCGTCAGTAGGGGGCTTAGTAGGTGGTGTCCTGCGTATGTTAGATCAGAACAGCGCCACTTAACACCACCGAAGTGACTCGACGGCAGTGCAGTGTCTCCTCCGGTGCGTTGCCTCTTGACAACTTGATGTTGACTGCTCCCTGTGGGTTGCCGGTACCAGGGCTGCGGCGGGGCCGACCGGGCTGTGGCTGTGGACGGGGTGTTGGAATGAGCGGCGTGGGTGCACTGCCTCTGGGGTGGTATAGAGGTTGGGACAGTTAAAAAAAAAAGTGATGTAAAGAGTGTAGTAATAATTGAGCGATGTAATGCAAAGTTACCAAAGACACAAACAATATTGTCCCTCTCTCTCCTCTCTCTCTCTCTCTCTCTCTCTCTCTCTCTCTCACACACACACACACACACACACACTCCACTCTCTCTCTCTACTCTCTCTCACTCTCTCACACACACACACTCACACACACACACACACACACACACACACACACACACACACACACACACACACTTACATGCATTTTCCAGATCCCTCCAGCTAGTATTTATTTATTCTACCCACAGACGGGGGTAGCAGGCACGACTGTGACATCATGCTGGTAAAGTTTCTCACAGGCTTTGCAAAACAACTGGCCTGCAGCAGCTCTGGTGACACGAACTGTATACCAGACGACTGACAGTGGGGAGGCTAAAACAACATCACACAGCGGGTCTGCTTTATGCACATTTACAGCCAGTGTAAACAGCTTTTGAAGCTTACTGGTCAAACGGTACCGATTTACACGGTATGTAAATATTGTGCCATGATGCCATAAGCGTTGAGTGGAGAAAACAAAATCAGTTTTGCTTTATTATTTTCATTTTTTTTCTTTCATTCATTCATTCATTCATTCATTCATTCATTCATTCATTCATTCTTTCTTTCTTTCTTTCTTTCTTTCTTTTCTTTCTTTCTTTCTTTCTTTTTGTTTTGTTTGTATGTTTCTCCCTATTTGTATAATTTCTTTTGAAGCTTCTTAGCTAAACGGTACCGATTTTACACAGTATGCAAATATTGTGGCAGGAACTCATAAGCGTTGAGTGGGAGAAGAAATCAGTTTTGCTTTATTATTTTCATTGTTGTTCATTTTCTTTCGTTTTATTCATTCTTTCATTCTTTCTTTCTTACTTTAGTTTGATTGTTTGGTTTCTGTTTGTTCGATGTCCTTCTTTTGTACATCTTCGTTTTACCTTGTTTGACATTTGCAACAGTTTCAGCTTCAAGGGTTTTTTCGCAGTCTGATGTTGCAGCGCTGTCACTATGATGAGGTAAGTCCTTTCTCTGGTGATCTGTGGTTCTCTCCCTTGTCTGTCTCTGTCCCTGTGCAGTCTGTCTTTGACGTTTGATTTTGTTGGTAGTATGTCAGTCCGTCCGTCCGTCTGTCTGTCTGTCTCTGTCCTTCTCTCCCCGTGTCTATCTCAGCGTCTCTCTCTCTCTCTCTCTCCTCTCTCTCTCTCTCTCTCTCTCTCTCTCTCTCTCTCTCTCTCTCTCCTCTCTCTGACCCTCCTTTCCAATTCTGTCTCCCCCGATCTGTCTCTCCGTCTCTGTCTCTGTCTGTCTGTCTGTCTATCTCTCTCTGTGTGTGTGTGTGTGTGTGTGTGTGTGTGTGTGTGTGTGTGTGTGTGTGTGTGTGTGTGTCTGTCCCTGTGTCTGTGTCTGTGTGTGGTGTAGTGTCTCTCACTCTCTCTCTATCATGACCTTGCATGCTGTCTCAACAAAAGAAAACTGATTAGCGCTCTCACACCCGTTCCTTCGACAAACACACCCTCTGAAATGTGTACGCGGAGAACAGTTGGCTGGAACAGTGAACCTTTCATTTGTTGTGTTACATCGGCCGCGGCCTAGTGCGTCATTTGATCGGAACTAGGAGTTAGCGCAGATGAGCAGCCCAGTCATTCGTTCCCAGGGAGAAAATGAAATGGCACAGAAGGCAGGATCGCTTGCGCTGCCCGAGCTACTGGTCATTAGTTAGCGATAGTTCCTGAGTAGAGAGGATCTGTCCTGTTGTCATAATTCCTGATCTTCTGGTAAACAGTTTGCTGTACATAATGGGCTCTCCCCAGCTGTTTGAATCCCCGATCGTTTGGTAAATTAGTTTTTGTACAAGACAAGATCGCAGTTGGATTTCTGAATACCCAGGCTGATTATCAGATGGGTTAGTTCCTGTACAAAGCAGGGTATCTCATGTTGTCTAAATCCGTAGTCATGTGGTAGGTAAATTTGGTTTTTGTGCAAGACAGGATCTCGCTTGTTTTTTCGTTATTTGGTTGTTGTTGTGTTGTTGTTTTTTTTCTGAATACCCAGGCTGGTCATATGATGCATTAATTGCTGTGCAAAACAAGATATCTCCACTTGTCTAAATCCCTGGTCATTTGGTAAAACAGTTTCTATGGAAGACGCCATTTGTCTTGTCGTTTGAATCCTTGATTACTGGTAAATAATTCCTTTAGAAGGCAGCGTTTGTCCTTTTGTCTAAATTCCTGATCATTTGGTAAATTAGTTCCAATAATTCCTGTAGAAGACACCATCTGCCCTTTTGTCTCCATCCCTGCTCATCTGTAAATTAATTCCGATAGAAGACGTCGTTTGTCCTGTTGTCTAGATCCCTGATACTTTGGTAACTAATTGCTGTAGAAGACGCCATCTGTCCTTTTGTCTGAATCCCTGATCATTTGTTAAATCAGTTCATGTAATAGAATCTCTTCTGTTTCCATAATTTCTGATCATTTGCTTAACTAGTTTCTGTAATAGCCAGGATTTCTGCTGTTTTCTTTATCTCTGATCATTTTGATAAATTAGTTTTTGTGATAATCAGGATCTCTCCTGTTGTCTGGGGAACCGATCTTCAAGTAAGCATCCTGCTGTCAGGAGAATGTGATCCAGGAGAGAACCTAGTCATGTTTCGTGAACAGTGTGTTTGAAGAAAAATTGACTTTGGGGAAGAGCGTTTAGTGTTTATTAAACAAAGTGACGTTTGGAAAGAGCGTGGTCATGTTTTGTAAATAAACAACCTCACTTTGAGAAAGAACGCCGTCGTACTAGGTAAACAACGTGAGTTTGGGGAAAAGTGTGGTCGCATTTGGTTAATAACATGACTTTGGTAAACTTCGTCGTTGTATTTTCGTTAACAACATGACTATGGTAAATTTCGTCGTTGTATTTTGGTTAATTGTTGGTAAATTTTGTCGTTGTGTTTTTGTTAATAACATGACTTTGTGAAATTTTGTTGGCATATTTGGTTAACAACCTGAGTTTGGGAAAGCGAGTAGCCACACTTGGTAAACAACGCGCCTGGAAAGATTGTGGTCGTATGTGGTAAACAACGTGTTAGAACAGGATGGAACTTCGGGAAGAAAAGGATCCTGGCAAAAGTAATAGAAGAAGAAGAGGCTTTAGGAAAAGGCAACGTCATGTTTGGTAAACAAGTGTTAGAAGAAGAAGAGACTATAGGAAAGGGCATGTGTGTGTGTGTGTGTGTGTGTGTGTGTGTGTGTGTGTGTGTGTGTGTGTGTGTGTTTGGTAAATATCGTATTAGGAGCAGGAGTGACTCCAGGTAAGAGCGTAGTCGAGTTTGGTGTACAAAGTGTTAGAGGAAGAAGGAACGTAAGGTAAGAGCGTGGCCGTGTTTAACAAACAACGTTTCAGAAGAAGAAAAGACTTTGGGAAACAGCGTGGTAGTTTAAGTAAACAAATTCCTGGCAGAAGATTGACTTGAAGCAAAAGCATTATGCTTTTGGTAAACAATATGCTAGAGGAGGACTTGTTACACAATGTGTTAGAAGAGGATGGAACATTTGAACAAAGCGTTGTTATATTTGGTGAACTCTTTATTGGGAAATAGTCTTTGAAACACAGAGTGGACAATTTCATTTTCATGTGCTCGTCAATTTTGTTGTACAACGTATTGGGAACAGAGTCTAGAACACGTAGTGTCAATTTTTTCATTACTTTGCATACTTGATGATGTGTTGGAAAATGGACTTTGGAACACAGAATGTCCATTTTTTTCATGTGCTTGCCATGCTAAATGCATGTGTTGGAACATGGACTTTGAAACTCAGACTGGCCTTTTTTATAGATTATCATGTTTTGTAAACAGCATTGAGTAAGAACGGGATTTCGGAAACAGAGGGGCCCATTTTGTTCCTCATACTGCTCATATTTGGTGGGAAAAATTGGAAATGGACTTTGGGTCACAGAGTGGCCATTTTGTTTCTCATACTCCTCATATTTGGTGAAGAAAATGTTGGGAAATTGGACTTTGGGAAACAGAGCGGCCATTTTGTTTTCATGCTCGTCATGTTTGGTGAAGAAAAAGTTGAAAATGGATTGTGGACTTAGAATAGCCTTTCTTTCACGTGGTCGTTATGTGTGTGACTGATTTGTTGGGAAATAACCTTTTGAATACAGAGTGGTTGTCATGTTAGGTGAACAAGTGTTGAGAAATGCACTTTGGACCAGAGTGGCCAGTTTATGGTTTAGTGGTCATGACTGGTGAACAGCGCGTTGGGAACTGGACTTTTGGAACACAACGTGGTAATATCTGGTAGACGAGTGCCAGAGACAGAAGCAACTCGAGAACAGATCGTAGTCATGTTTGGTGAGAACTGTTAGAAGTAAAAGAAACGTTAGGGGAAAGGTGGTCATACCAGGGATGAGAATCTTAGAAAATGAAGTGACTTTAGGGCTGAGTGTGCTTTTTTGTTGTTTTTGATTTTGTTTAAGAGTGTGGAGGGAGGGGTGCAGGAGAAGGGAGTGGACTTTCAGTGGATTTTCGTCCCATAGATCTCCGCCCCGTGGATTTTCATACCGCTTTCCTCTTTTTTTTTAACAGTTGTACAAACAATGTCAATTGTATT
>CM031596.1:98498139-98505639 GCA_018398815.1 Conus ventricosus
CCCTTTTGTTTTTTAGTTCCTTTCACGTTTTCGCATCAGTTTACGAGCGGGGAGTTTGGGATCAATATCACACGTTTGGGGTCGATTGGTGTAGAGAGTAAGAATCTGCTGACAAACACAGATAGTGGTGACTATGACCTGGATGTACATAGGAAATCATGCAATATTCATCCTTGAGGAATTCCCCATAGAGTGACCTTGATGGAAACTTACGTGGCTATGACATAGATGAAAATGTAAAATCATGCTGCGTATGTTCTTTAGAAATACCCCATACAGTGACCTTGATAGAAGCTGACATAACTATGATAGAGAGAGATACAAATACGAAATCATGCTACATTCGTTCTTTAGAAATACCCCATAGAGATACAAATACGAAATCATGCTACATTCGTTCTTTAGAAATGCGCCATAGAGTGACTTTGATGGAAACTTACACAGCTATGATAGCGATGAAAATATGAAATCATGCAGCATTCGTTCTTTAGAAATACCCCAGAGAGTGGTCTTGATGGAAACTTACATAGCTATGATAGAGATGAAAACATGATATACAATATTCATCCTTTAGAAATACCCAGTGGTAGAGGTTTTGCTTGCCAGTCCGTCCTTCAAGTTGTCCATTCAGGTCTTAGTTGCGCTACTTTTGAAACGTCCATTTTTTTCCCGCCATGCCCTCTTGCTGCTCAGTGAGATTCATGACGGCGGGCTTGTCTCCAACACGCTGGCGGCGTCTGGTTATTGCCAGGAGATACTCCTGCCTACTAACTCAGTGGGTATGGCTTTGTTGCTAGGCATTCACATTATTTTGTCTGGGGAAATATTGTCTGGAAGTCATTAGCAGCCATGGCGTTCATTGTCCTGAGTGATTTTGTGTGGAAGTCATCAGTAACATAGACAGTAATTGCCTAGATAGATGTTGTCAACAAACCGAGACTGACTTCGATGTAGATGAGGTGAACTCAATAGATATCATAGATACAATTTGATTTCGTAACGGGTTACACAGAGAAGCTGTCTTAAACATTTCTTCTCAAAAGTCTGGGCTGTCCGCATGCGTTCTGCTGTCAGTGTCCAGGTCTCCAATCAAACACAGGATTGCTTCAGCATTGCAGGACCACGATGACATCCGCTGTATAGGACCGGACTGATATCATCAATACAAGAACAGACTGACATCAGCAACACAGGACTGCACGAAGATCAGCAGTACAAGGACTTGATTGACATAAGCTGCACAGGATCATACTGTCATCAGCAGTACAGGACCAGACTGACATCAGCAGTACAGGACCAGACTGACGTCGGCAGTGCAGGACAAGACTGACATCAGCAGTGCAGGACCAGACTGACATCAGCAGTACAGGACCAGACTGACGTCAGCAGTACAGGACCAGACTGACATCAGCAGCACAGGACCAGACTGACATCAGCAGTACAGGACCAGACTGACATTAGCAGTACAGGACCAGACTGACGTCAGCAGTACAGGACCAGACTGACATCCGCATTACAGGACCAGACTGACATTAGCAGTACAGGACCAGACTGACATCAGCAGTGCAGGAGCAGACTGACATCAGCCAGTACAGGACCAGACTGACATCAGCAGTACAGGAGCAGACTGACATTAGCAGTACAGGACCAGACTGACATTAGCAGCACAGGACCAGACTGACTTTAGCAGTACAGGACCAGACTGACAACAGCAGTACAGCACCAGACTGACATCAGCAGTACAGGAGCAGACTGACATCAGCAGTACAGGAGCAGACTGACATTAGCAGTACAGGACCAGACTGACAACAGTAGTACAGGACCAGACTGACGTCAGCAGTACAGGACCAGAATGACCTCAGCAGTACAGGACCAGACTGACGTCAGCAGTACAGGACCAGACTGACATCAGCAGCACAGGACCAGACTGACATCAGCAGTACAGGACCAGACTGACGTCAGCAGTACAGGACCAGACTGACATCAGCGGCACAGGAGCAGACTGACATCAGCAGTACAGGACCAGACTGACATCAGCAGTACGGGACCAGACTGACATCAGCAGCATAGGACCAGACTGACATCAGCAGTACAGGACCAGACTGACGTCAGCAGTACAGGACCAGACTGACATCAGGAGTACAGGACCAGACTGACATCAGCAACACAGGAGCAGACTGACATCAGCAGTACATGACCAGACTGACATCAGCAGTACAGGACCAGACTGACATCAGCAGCACAGGACCAGACTGACATCAGCAGTACAGGACCAGAATGACATCAGCAGTACAGGACCAGACTGACGTCAGCAGTACAGGACCAAACTGACATCAGGAGTACAGGACCAGACTGACGTCAGCAGTACAGGACCAGACTGACATCAGCAGTACAGGATCAGACTGACATCAGCAGTACAGGACCAGGCTGACGTCAGCAGTACAGGACCAGGCTGACGTCAGCAGTACAGGACCAGGCTGACGTCAGCAGTACAGGATCAGACTGACGTCAGCAGTACAGGACCAGGCTGACGTCAGCAGTGCAGGACCAGACTGACGTCAGCAGTGCAGGACCAGACTGACATCAGAGTACAGGACCAGACTGACGTCAGCAGTGCAGGACCAGATTGACGTCAGCAGTACAGGACCAGACTGACGTCAGCAGTACAGGACCAGACTGACGTCAGCAGTACAGGACCAGGCTGACGTCAGCAGTACAGGACCAGACTGACGTCAGCAGTGGACGTTCCCGCTCCCTACTTTGAACCTGGGTTTTCTTCCACTGAATCTGTACTGCAGTGGGTCCACATGAATCTGTACTGCAGTGTGTCCACATGAATCTGTACTGCAGTGTGTCCACATGATCTGTATGCAGTGTGTCCACATGAATCTGTACTGCAGTGTGTCCACATGAATCTGTACTGCAGTGTGTCCACATGAATCTGTACTGCAGTGGGTCCACATGAATCTGTACTGCAGTGGGTCCACATGAATCTGTACTGCAGTGTGTCCACATGAAACTGTACTGCAGTGTGTCCACATGAATCTGTACTGCAGTGGGTCAAGTTCGTTTAGACTGTCTGGGTAATCCTGGTATCTACAGGTACATCTTGTTCCTGTATGGAAGTGTGTCATCTTCATTTAGACAAGTTTCTGTAATGCCAGGTGAAACTGACAATGGGTCCAGTCGTCTAATTTGTCTCTTCTGATACAGTATTGTATTGCTTGTCAGCGTGCTTATGCCCAGCTGTCTCATCTCTTTGAACATAGATTTGTTTAATAATAGTGTTTACAATCGAAAGTAAAGCTAATAATTTAAAGTAGCATTTTATCATCTAAGATAAATCTGATATTCACTTCAATGCTTTTAGTTTGATGACATTCGAGCATCATGAAAAAAAAATCAAATGGTATTAGGGATATCAAAAGACCTTATTCTGGAATTTAGTGTGTGTGTTTGTTTTCAAAGAACTACGGGTGTGGGATGTTGATTTTTGTTTCCCTGTTATGTCTGTCTGTATGTCTGTATGCATGTATGCATGTAAATGTATGTGTATATGTATGCATGTGTGTATGTATGTATGTATTTATTTATTTAGCTAGTTAGCTAGCTAGCTAGTTAGTTAGTTAGTTAGTTAGTTAGTTAGCACGCTAGTTAAATAATGAGTTAGTTTAACAGGATCATAGTTTACCGAGCTAATGCTTATTGCTTTGACGCCAGACATTTCACCGTTTCTGTTCGACACCGACAGGAGTTCTGTTGCTGAAATCAACACTGCCAAAGAGAAAGGGAGACTACGCCCAATATAGTTCACATCAAAGAGGTCGGAAAACCAGCCACCATGATGAAAGCGAATTATGGACATCATCAGTCAAAATATGTACCACACAGATCAAAGGAGTATGAGAGACGAAACCCGAAAGCTTTGTTGTGGTACTATGTTTATAAATACCAAGCATTTTTTTTTTTTCGTTCCTGAATCATTCGAGTGATTGATCATATCATGAAAGGGCCGCAAATCGTGATTTTTTTTTTGTTCTGCCTTCAATATATCCTGTTTGGTTTTCACTGTTCCTCTAAGGTTTAACTTTCTCTTTTTTTGGCCTACCATTATTTTAGCAAACAGCATCTGAACCCGAATTTGCATTTCGCTCATTGAAACGCATCCGTTTTCTTAAATAATATTTTTGAATAGATCTGCAACCTTTTTAACGACTTTTTTTTTTTTTTTTTGCAGTGTGGGTTCACCTTTCTTTGCGAAAATCGCTTTAGATTATGAACATCAAGTACATCAATGTCATGAATATCAGGCTGCCAAGTCATTATCTGCCTACGCATCGGTTTCAATATGTCGTGCTCTGTTTACAATAGACTGCATGATTTTACACACACACACACACACACACACACACACACCACACACATATATATATATATATATATATAATATATAATATATATATATTTATATATATATATATATAATATATAATATATATATCTTGGTATTTAGTATTGCTATTGTTCCATTCGAATTCTGAACAGTGAGCAAGTTTTGATATTTGCGCTTGTGTTTGTAAACCACAACAACTTGTAGTTTCTTCTTTTTATGTAAAAAAAAAAATGGAGCAATGTGAGAGACTTCTTTACATTTAAGAGGCAAAGGTGATATTAGTAAGCCACATAGCGAATGAAACAAAAGAGAGAAGAGAAAAAAGAAGAAGAAAGGCAGTGCGTTTCAATCACACCACTTACAGCTTCTAACATCAGAACAAATGCATGTTAAAACACACACACAAACAAACACCTGTGGATTGAGCCGTAGGAGGCATGGCCTCTTCTGCTGTTGAACAGAACGTGTGATGAAGAATTGTTATCTTCTCTTGGTAATTTGAGAGGAATGGCAGAACACGAGAGTTTAAAATGAATAGGTAAGTGAATATATACATTGGAAATTTGATAAGCGCAGGTGGTGTGAGCAGTGGAATGTGGAGATAAAGAGAGACAATGACATCTCAGAAAAAAAGTGATAATCAAGTATAAACAAAAGGGATTGAATAGATACATAGACAGGTAAGTAAAGTAAGAAAAGAAATATCTAAATATTAAGTGGATAAGTTTAAACTGAATATTGGTAAAAAAAAAGAAAAGAAAAAAAAAAAAAGGAACATATGAATATGAAATTGCCTCTAACTTATTTATTACATCAATTTGGCGGCAATATTGATTTCTTTCAGGTTTCGTGAAACAACGGGAAAGCACGTTATCAATATTTTAACGATACAATAATAACAATGCTTGACAGAGAGAACAGATAGGACTATGGTATTTGACTGCATTTTATGGTGTTGCATCCATTGTATTGTATTGCATTGTATTGTATTGCATTATGTTGTGTTGCGTTGTGTTTTACTGTTGTGAATTGAATTGTGTTGTTGTTGTGTGTGTTGTGTCATGCTGTGTGGTATTGGTTTCTTTTGTATACGTCTATGGTTCCCAGCAGGTGTCTTTGCACGAAATTTGCACTGCCTTTGTCTTATCGAGCTGGTCGCTATCAATTCCCTACTTTGTTTCCTTTGTTTGTTCTCTCTCTCTCTCTCTCTCTCTCTCTCTCTCTCTTTCTTTCTCTCTCTCTCTTTCCCTCTCTCTCTTCCTCCCTATACACGTACACTTACAGCGTTGCCATTCTCACTGAACAATACAGTTTTCATTTCTGGGAGAGAAACAGGCTTAAGATGACGGTCAGACTTAAGACAAAGTTACAGGCGAGTTAGTTGGGAGGCAGTGTACCCGGTCGAAATCTCGTCTTCATTTCATTGGAAGGAAAGACTAACAGAGCATAAACCGTGCGGATTTCAGTGCGACGAACAGGTAGCTTTACTGCCAGCCGTAGACAGTGATGTGGTGCCAGGCTGAAGCCGGATAGTGCCACTCGCCTCTTCCTGTCTCACCGGGGTCTATGGCACGCAGACATTAGTATCATCCATCTTGTACACCGTTATCTGGGCCAATAATCTGGAATCTCTAGATAACATTTTTTTTCCCCTCAGTGATACTTTTGATGCTACTATCCGTATGTTGGATTCTTCTGGTGTGTTTTTTCCCTCTGGATAACATTTTTTTCCCTCAGTGATACTTTTTATGCTACTATCCGTATGTTTGATTCTTCTGCTGTTTTTTTCCCTCCCATACAGAAGAATCTCTTCTTTCAAATGCAGCAGACTTATACGAAGATAATCGGACGTAGGTGAAAGACATTCCTACATGAAAACAGCTACCCTGAAGTATTATACGTCAAGGCATGAATGATTGCAGTGATCTGCGTTTTGACGTCAAAGAGGTTTCTGATCAGCCAAGCAAGAAAACGGAGGAGAACTTCGCTTGCTTTTTGTTTTGTTTTGTTTTGTTTTGTTTTGTTTCATTTGTGTCTTCAGATCAGAGCCACTTTTTTAAATGTAAGTATCTGTAAGTTATTGCCGATAATTCAGTTTGTTTTCGATGCTACTGTGCTCGTCATCATGGTAATGGTGGAAATAGTGGTAGCAGCAGCAGCAGCAGCAGCAGCAGCAGCAGCAGTAGTAGTAGTAGTAGTAGTAGTGATAGTAGTCGCAGTGTTATGTCATCGTTACAACATATATTTTCTGTGTGAAATCATTTCAGACAGACCAAATTGATTTCTGCCATTTAGTGTACCAGCACTCCAGGTTTCTGTAGTATCTATCAAAGAGTGTTTTCAAGAATAGTTGAGAAAAAATCATAAAGTGATGACTGTTTAATGCCGTGGGATCTTCAACTGCGCATATTGCAGATTTCCCAGACAGACTAGTTTCAGTGTAAAAAAAAGCATTCGACCACCACTAAGATCAGCAGAGAGATGAGAGAGAGAGGAGATGAAGAGAGAGAGAAGAGAGAGGCGACAGAGAGAGAGAGAGAGCTGTCTGAGCAGCGAGCTAGAGAGAGATAGAAGCAGACGATAGAGAGAGAGAGAGAGAGAGAAGAGAGAGAGAAGAGAGCAGTTCCGTAGGAGACGCGAACCACAGGCACAGAGTTATCTCTCTTCCTAGGAGGTGAGTGGGCTGTCCACAAGACAACCTTTTCTAGAGTGAGCAAAAAAGAAGGAAGTAGAAGGAAGGAGAAGAAAGAAAGAAGAAGAAGATGAAGATGAATTGAAGAAGGAAAAGAAGGAAGAAGAAGGTTTGAAGAAGGTGAAGAGAAGAAGATAAGAAGAAGAAGAAGAAGATGATGGTGAAGAAGATAAGAAGATAGGAATGAAGAAGAGAGAATAGATAGAAGAAGAAGAAGAAGAATGTTTTAAGAAGGAGAAGAAGAAGAAGAATTTAAGAGAAAGAAGAAGAAGAAGAAGTTAAGAAGAAGAAGAAGAAGAAGAAGAAGAAGAAGATGACGAGACAAGAAGACAGAAGAAGAAGAAGAAGAAGTCAGAAGAATGACGAAGATGAAGACGAAGTAGAAGAAAAAGAAGAAGCAGAAAGAGAAGACGAA
>CM031596.1:98510639-98515639 GCA_018398815.1 Conus ventricosus
GCGTGCGTGCGTGCGTGTGTGTGTGTGTGTGTGTGTGTGTGGTGTGTGTGTGTGTGTGTGTGTTTATTTACCTGTTTTGAATATTTCCTCTCGTTCTGTGCTGTGTTCATTTGCTTGTTTTTGCCTTTTAATTATATTTTCCTTCAATTATTTCTCGGCGGGGGCCAGGCTCCCAATCAAATTAAACGAGAACATTACAGGCTGCGGGGAAATGCCGGATGTGAAGAGTTGTCTTCCTTTGTCACGTGACACTCGTTGTCCGTTACCAGATATAATGATCAGTCCAAGAATGCTCTCTCTCTCTTTCTCTCTTTCTGTGTGTGTGTGTGTGTGTGTGTGTTAACGTGCTTACATCAAAGCCCATTCTCTCTACCCTTTGCCCCGCTCTTCTCAATCTCTCCCACCCCGCCCCCACCACGACCCCACTTCCATCTACCCGCCCCCCTCCCAACACACACACACACACACACACACACACACACACACAAGCACCTCCACCCTCCCGACATCCACCCACTCACCCAACTTCCCCTTCCCTTACAACACACACATACACTCTCTCAATCACACACACTCTCTCTCTCTCCCTCTCTCTCTAACTTTCTCTCTCTCTCTCAAACAGACAGACAGACAGAACACACACCACACACACACACACACACACACACACACACACACGCGGACCCTTCCTTCAGCAAAAGCAAAAGCAACAATCGCACCTTTTGCCGTGCTCAGGTCGCGCGGGGATTAGCGTGCCGCACGAACACGTCATGCGAAGTGACAGCCGAAGTCCGATCGGCTAAAGGACCTGCCACACGCCTCTCGCACCAAGCCGCCTTCTGACGTCTTTAGCCGCCATTGGGATTTATTGCTTGTCCGCGGGCTTTGTTCCTCTCTCCTTGTAGTGCCCCCTTTAGTTCGATTAAGGTGAAGCTTTCGACATCGGGGGTCTATAAACGCATAAATAAGCGACACTGCGGAAACGTCATGAATAATGCGTCTAAAGTGTGTGTGTGTGTGTGTGTGTGTGTGTGTGTGTCTGCAAGCGTGTTTGCGTGCCGGTGTTGTGTGTGTGTGTGTGTGTGGTATATTATGTGTGTGTGTGCGCGCGCGCGTGCGCGCGCGCCTGTTTGTGTGTATACACACCCGCACGTGCGCACGTATGTGTCTGTGCGTCAGTGTGAGAATGCATGTATGCGAATTTGTGTGCGGAGTTAGAAGTCCGTGATGTTATCATGCAACACATGAGTGGAAGCAAGATTAGAATACACAATTCTCAGTCGCTGACATCACTGGTTTTGTTGACAGAGCTTACGTAATAAAGCTCGCCAAACTCGTCAATCACACGCGCTATCATCAGGCTAGTAAAGGGGGTAGGGGAGGAAGGTTCGATCGGTATCAACCCTTCACACACAACAGACAGCATCCATTAATTACGTTATTGTGGTCAAAACCCTATAGAGGGCCTGGCGTGAGTCGAGATTCGTTCTCAGAGCAAGATTCCTCATTAACCTTAGCTTTAGCAGTGAGAGTCCACCGGATGGCATGAAACAGACTTTCATATCAGTGGTTCAGTGGAATTCCCACCCCCACAGGAGAAAATGACCATCCAACAGCTTCCTAAACACAGCCAGTCCCAGGGGGTCAAGCAGACAGACAGACAGACAAAGCGGAGGGCGGAGGAGAGGACTGCTGTCAACCCAGAGGAAAGGGCAATTCGCGTAGTGTAAGAAGACAGAGCAGTGTGTGGTGGTCAGTACTGCACTGCCCTTCTTCTTACAGTCTGCGGATTGTGCTGCCGCCAACCTACTTCCACCTGCTTGCTTGCTGCCAGGGTGATGCCGCCTGAGCTTCAACAACGGCTGGTGTTGCTATCGTCAGGACTGCAAGAATTACGAAAACCGTCTCAAGCCAGCACAGCTGCTTCTGGTTTTGTTTGTAACTACAAAACAATGGCTGTCACTGCTATGTTTATAACAACAGTGCTTGCTATGCTGTTCCCAAGAGTACAACAACGATGACTGATATCATCATGACTATTTACAAAAGCTTCCTACTGGTATTACCTATGACTGCAAAAACAACCGATACGGGTCTTACTATGACGACAACAACAGCTGCTACCAGAATTTTTCATGACTACACACTACTGTTACCGATATTTCTCTTTCCAACAGCGGCTGTTATTGGTGGTTACCATAATTACAACAGCAGCTGTTACTGGTATTACCATGACAACTGGCTGATACATCTAGTGCCATGACGGCAGCAACAGCTGCTATTGATGTCTACAAACAACAGCTGCTACTGCTAATACCATCACTATCACAATAGCTCTACTATGTATTACCAGAGCTACAGCAGCAGCAGCTATTTGGTATTTCAATGCCTACAAGAAAATCTGCGAGTGGTTTAATATAACCAAGGCAACCGCTTATACTGGCATTACCATGACTACAACAGCAACTGTTATCAATATTATTGTGAATACAACTGTTAGTGGCGTTACTATGGCTACAACAGCAACTGCTACTGTGAGGAAAAACTGTTAGTGGCATTACAATGACCACAACAGCAACTGCTGCTCGTATCACTGTGAAGACAACTGTTAGTAGCATTACCATGACTACAACAACAACTGCTGCTCGTATCACTGTGAAGACAACTGTTAGTAGCATTACCATGACTACAACAACAACTGCTGCTCGTATCACTGTGAAGACAACTGTTAGTGGCATTACCATGACTACAGCAGCAACTGCTACTGTGAGGACAACTGTTAGTAGCACTACCATGACTACAACAGCAACTGCTGCTCGTATCACTGTGAAGACAACTGTTAGTGGCATTACCATGACTACAACAGCAACTGCTGCTCGTATCACTGTGAAGACAACTGTTAGTGGCATTACCATGACTACAACAGCAACGGCTGCTCGTATCACTGTCAAGACAACTGTTAGTGGCATTACCATGACTACAACAGCAACGCCTGCTCGTATCACTGTGAAGACAACTGTTAGTGGCATTACCATGACTACAACAGCAACTGCTGCTCGTATCACTGTGGAGACAACTGTTAGTGGCATTACCATGACTACAACAGCAGCTGCTGTCGGTATTATTTTGAATACAACTGTAAGTGGCATTACCATGACTACAACAGCAGCTGCTGTCGGTATTATTTTGAATACAACTGTTAGTTGCAGCTGCTACTGGTATCACTGTAGATACAACAAATGTAAGTGGTATTACCAGACTACAGTAACAATTTCTTCTAATATTACCTTTACTATAGCAACAGCCGCTACCGTTTTTTTTTTCTTTCTCTCATACAAACAAGTTGCTACCGGTATCGCAATGTCTACAGTAGCTACCTGCAATTACCGCAAGTACAATAACTGCTACCATCATTGCCACGACCAACAAAGCTGTTACTCATATTGTTACTTCTACTGGTTTTACCATGACAACAACAGCCACTGCTAGCATCACCATGAGATCAACAACAACAGCTGCTACTGGCACTTCTACCACCACAACAACTGCCGTAATTCCAACTACCGTGACCCACAATAGCTGCTACTAGTTATTTCCATGACAACAACAACAACAGCTGCGACTAGTTATTACCACGACTACTCTCGCTGCTACCCGCATTACTATGAGTACAACAACAACGGTTACTAGTATTACCACGAGCGCAGCAGCTGCTACTGTATTATCATTACTACATCAGTAACTGCTACTGTCGCTCCAATAACAGCTGCAACTGACATTACCAACGCTACAAGGACAACCTGCTGTTGTTATTACCATGGCTACAAACAACCGTTGTTATTGGCATGACCATGACTATGAATGCAGCAGCAGTTGCTGCTGGCATCAACATGATTACAACAGCTTCTGCTGGTGTTACCGTGACTGAAACAGCTGCTGGTGGTATCACCATGATTACCAAACTGCTACTGGTATTATTATTATCATTATTGTCATTATTATCATTATTCTTATTATTACTATTATTATTATTATTATTATTATTATTATTATTATTATTATTATTATTAATATTATTATTATCATCATCATCATCATCATCATCATCATCATCATCATCATTTCATCATCATCATCATCATCATCATCATCGTCATTGTAATAGCAGCAGAGCAGCAGCAGCAGCAGCAGCAGCAGCAGCAGCAGCAGCAGCAGTAGTAGCAGTAGTAGTAGTAGTAGTAGTAGTAGTAGTAGTAGTAGTGTTATCATTATCATTGTTATTACTATTACAATCATTATTATAATTACTGCAGCAACAGCTGTTTCTGGTATTACCGTGATTTTAACTATTACTGCTGTTACCATCCTTACAACAGAAGCTACTGCTAGTATCAGGATGAATACAGTAACACCCGTTACCATCACCACAGCAGCTGTTACTTTTGATTCCATCACCACAGCAATTACCTCACATCACAAAGACTACAACAACGCTGCTATCGGTATCACGAGGTGTCTTCATCGCTATACCAACTACTTCTGATTTTTTTCATGACTATAATAACAGTTGCTATTTTTGTGACTTGTAAGTCTAACAACAATCGCTGTTAATATATGAGCATGTGTAGAAAAGACAAAAACAAAATGAAAAAGGAACCGATTAATGCTGGAATTACCATGACTACAACAGTAGTTTTCGATTGAATCACGAAGGCTACAACTATAGCTGTCTATGGCATTTGATCATGCTTACTGTCTGACTGTCCCACCACGGACAGTTTGGAGTAATCTGCACTTTCTCCATTTTCACCCCTAACCATCCATCTTCCACTCGGACAGCATGGGGTAGTCGGAACAGTCCTAAGGGCACGTCCTGGGCAGGATCTCGGGGTCTCGGGTGTGTCGTAGGTTTGCCTGGAGAGAGAGAGAGAGAGAGAGAGACAGACAGACAGACAGACAGACAGACAGAAGAAAGACAGAGAGAGCGAGAGAGAGAGAGA
>CM031596.1:98520639-98528139 GCA_018398815.1 Conus ventricosus
TCATTACGCCCCTTTCCGGTCGTTGATGGGTCAGCTTTCTGTTCCATTTACCTTCGGGAGCGGCAGTTGAGCGAATAGGTTTGGGTTCTGCGAACGTCATTAGCACTTACTTCAGAAGGGAATACAAACTCTTCTTTTTTTTTTCTTTTTTTTTTTTTGAAACTTTGCATCGAGAATGACTGGCGACTACCATAAATGACTGGAACAGAGACAATATACTTGAAGTGACTCTGGGGCTTCTTCATCGGAAACGATGCCTGACATAATAGTGCAGCTGTTATTGGAATCGGTTCAAATTTGGGTGACAATGTGGGAAGTTGGCATTGATGTCCTGAGCCGTTACAACAAGGGATTTACCACATAGGTCAGACTCAAAGATCAGCAACACACTAACAGACTCAGGCACACCCAGTTCAAGTCACAACTAGATTTTTTTTTAAATAAGAAAAATCGATATGACCACTTATCATTAAAAAAATACTGTACCTCTGTTTTTTAATTTTAAAAAACAGTATCCCACTGTAGGCTTAGCTAACGCAGTAGAAAATTAGTAGTCTTGTAGTTCGGTACAACTTACAGTAGATAACAAAGCAGAACAAAACAATACATGCTGGTCCAAATCGCATCAAACGTTTATACTTAATAATCCTTCTCCGCCCCCCCCCCTCTCTCTCCTCTCTCTCTCTCCTCTCTCTCTCTCTCTCTCTCTCTCTCTCTGTCCTCTCTGTGCGGCGCGCGCGTGTGTGTGTGTGTGGTGTGTGTGTGTGTGTGTGTGTGTGTGCGTGCGTGCGTGCGTGCGTGCGTGCGTGCGTGCGTGCGTGCGCGCGTGCGTTGTGCGTGCGTGTGTGTGTGTGTGTGTGTGCGTGTGTGTGTGTGTGTGTGTGTGTGTGTGTGTGTGTGTGTGTGTGTGTGCGTGTGTGTGTGTGTCATGTAAACCCATCGCACTTTAGGCAGTTTGGATGTTCTACAGCGATGGGTGGTCTAATGCCTTCTGTCAGAAGATTCAGACTAGCGTGAGGAGCCGCCGGAGGGGGGCAACGTCCAACTGACGATATTAATTAATGTGACGTTCCATCACGACTGAGTGGCAGCGCACGTGATGGCCCTTGAGGTAGTGCCGGACTCCAGACTACAGCATGGTGTGGTCTCAAACAGCCTGGTTTCTTCTATGGTCACTCAGTTACACTGGAACAACGTCGTCACCACCACTGAGCAGCCTGCATACAGTAAGCTTGGTAGGCAGAAGTCCGGCCAGATGCCGATGGTTCTTCGGTTGCATATTTTTCATGGGTCCAGCCGACCTCGGAAGTCCTGTGTGGCGTTTTTTGTGTATCATTCGCGGTGTGAAGATGGGTGAAGAATTGAAACCCGTCTCATCGAATACGCTCAGACTGCCCACACACGGTGGCATTTCGATACCGAGGTTTATAGTGTTCTCTGTCTCTGTCTGTCTGCCTGTCTGTCTGCCTGTCTGTCTGTCTGTCTGTCTCTGTCTGCCTGTCTGTCTGTATGTCTGTCTCTTTCTCTGTGTATCTGTCTGTCTCTATCTCTGTCTTTCTGTCTGTCTGTCTGTCTCTGTCTCTCTCTCTGACTGTCTCTCTGTCTCTCTGTCTCTCCGTCTCTCTCTCTCTCTCTCTCTCTCTCTCTCTCTCTCTCTCTCTCTCTCTCTCTCTTTCTCTCCGCCGAGCTGTCTTGTCTATCTATCCGTCTCTCTCTCCCCACCCTTCTTTCTTTCCCTCTCCCTACCCTTCTCTCTCTCTCTCTCTCCTCTCTCTCCTCTCTCTCTCTCTCTCTCTCTCTCCCTCTCTCTCTCTCTCTCTCCACAGAGGACGTGCACACTGGGGTAGACCATAAACAGCCTGACCAATCCAGCGACAAATAGCTTCATCTTTATGTATGAAATCACAACCTACACAATCTCCGCTCCCTCCCCCCCCCCCCCCCCTCCCCTCCCTCCCGCCCTTTTCTTTTCACCAGTAGCTGAGGGTTTCACTCACGACTTTTACAAAGTATGTACAGCAATCGGTAGCAGGATAGCCGAACTATTACCATTCTGAAGGCGGTTAAGATTACGACGTGCTGAGGACCCCAGTATTTTCCATTCACACCCCTCCCCCTCCCCCAACCCTCTCCAACGCCCCATCCCTTCACCCCCTGCTCCCGTTTCAAAACGAAAATTAAAAAAAACAACAACAGCAACAACTTATAAACACAACAGTGCCATACAATGGATGAAGGTCACATGGGCAAATGGACTCTGCAAGAAAGAACAGCTAATGGCCTTTTTGAGCATTGTTTACAGTACCACTATCTGGTCGCCAGATTACAGCGCAATAGCGGGCATGCTATAAATTGTAACAAGAGAAGGCAAAGGAATAAAGACTGTCTAGACAAGTGGATAGAGGCCACAGAGGCAGAAGACGATAAGTGGACGAGATTGAAAAAAAGGGCAGAGTCCAAAGAGAAAGAGGTAGAAAAACAGGGAATTACCTACCGAGCATTTCCAAAAAGCAGGGATACGGTTTATACTATAAACACCCCCCCCCCCCCCCCCCCCCCCCCCCGCCCCCCGCAGCCTTCCGATTCTCCCCTCCCCCCCCCCCCACCCCCCCCCCCCCCCCCGTCTCCTCATCTGCCTCCGGCATTCTCACGAAAAGTTACCGTTGAGAAAATATCTGAATGACTACCGTTTTTCTTCTTTAATTAAAAGAAGCAAACACTCGACCAACGATTTCGAACGCACAGTCTGGAGTTGCCTGGGATGTGCTGTTACTGACATTCACAGATACAGTCACAGCCGTTGAAGATACCATGGTAGACCAGACAGAGTGGGAGAGGAGGTGGGTTGGGGGAATTATCTAACACTACTCTTGGACCATCAGAACAGCACCACGATGAGATGGGGTGCGAGTTAAGTCTGGCCATGTTTACGTTGGACAACAGTAGAGTCGAACTCACAACGGCTGACTGCGAATCTTGCGCTCTACCACCACCGGCCCAACCGGCACTTTGCAGTTCTTTCTTTTTTGTTGTTGTTTGTTGTTAGCTAGCTACATTCAGATCTTACTGTCAAGCGTGAAATAAAAGCGATGGTCACAGATGAAAATAACGCTTCTTTAAAGAAAAAGAGTGGAAGAAGGGGACCTATCTCTCTGTGCTGCCAGAACCCTCATCATTTAAAACTAGCAGCGAAAATGGCAAGATTCTTCCTTTATCTTTCTTTTGTTTTGTTTCTTACTTTCATTATTTCCATACTTTTTCGTCTTATCTATTCATTTATCTTTTAGTGTGTGTGTGTGTGTGTGTGTGTGTGGTGTGTGTGTGGTGTGTGTGTGGTGTGTGTGTGTGTGTGTGTATGCGTGTGCGTGCGTGCGTGCGTGCGTGCGCACGCGCGCATGTGTGTGTTGTGTCTGTGTGTGTGTGTGTGGTGTGTGTGTGTGTGTGTGTGTGTGTGTGTTGTTTGTTTGTGTGTGTGTGTGTGTGTGTGTGTGTGTGTGTGTGTGTGTGTGTGTGTGTGTGTGTGTGTGTGTGTTTCGTTGTGCTGTTGAAGTTGCTGCGGTTGTGTAATTCATAACGGTTGACCGTAAACATGATTCTGCACCACTGAGTGCACTACGCAGATTCTTTTCAAACTTTCCCATTTAATTACATCCACCTTAACCATTCATTTCACGCTCAAATACTAACCAACTCTGAAAAAAAAGCAGGTTGATGGAAGAAGCAGCGGTGGGATGGGATGGGACAGTGGAGGAAGGGGACGGGAGGGAGGACTGTGGGTCAGGGAGTGGGTGGGGCGTGGGGGGGGGGGGGGGGGGGGGAGTGGAGGCAGGGTTGGGGGGGGGGGGGGGGTAGTGTCCTCCATCTCGTCCTCCTTGGTTGCTTGGCCACGGACTAATGTTTTATTCATGTGGCTGGTGGTGCCAGAGCCCCCGGGCACCCGCCTGTCACGTGGGATTGGCACATCACGCGCCCTTGGCCTGGAGGGCAGAGTCTACCTGAAGCACAGGCACTGACTTGCCAGTCAATATTGGGACACTCTGATTGCATCGCTGGTCGTGAGAGAGCCCAAGGGCGGCTGTGCACCAGGAGGGTAGAGCAGCGCCTGGTTAAGGTGGCACGGGCGGAAATCATGTACTGCTGGTCTCTCAAGAGCCTTTCGTACTGGTCGTATGCACATTGATAATGGGTGATAAGGCAAATCTCTGGAGAATATGAATACAGAGAGAGAGAGAGAGAGAGAGAGAGAGAGAGAGAGGGGGGGGTGGGGGTGGGGGGGGGGGGGCAGATGATGGAATGTACTAGATCACATGTCCATGTCAAGAAAACAGTGGGGCGGCGACAATGTTAAAAGAAAGTCGTGGATGCAGATAACCCCCCCCCCCCCCTTCCTCTCTGTTCCCAGTCGACAGATACGCAGACACACAGGGAGGACAGAGAAGTTTAGTGGTGTAAGCGAAGAGGGGTGGGAGTGGGTGGGCGGGAAAAACTGGCACCGAGTCTGACGGAGAGACTGACACGGAGTCTGATTCAGATTCAGATCAGAAGTTTTATGCTTAGACCTTGGCCCCTCGTAAGGGGTAAACATGAAACTAAAGGAGCTACATAATCATAAACAAGACACTTCATTACCTAACTATTCTGCTTTTTAAACGTTTGACCCCAATGGCAAACTTTTTCTTTTCTACAGTAAGTGGTAGACTGTTTTACAGTAATTTTCTTTGTAGATGCCATTAACAACATGACCTTAGGTAGGGTTGCGTATAAAGCATGTGAGTGATGAATTGTTCGCTAATATCTCGAAATTCCGGACAGGCAAGCGCCAAATGAACTTCATATTCCCATGTCTGACAACATAATGAACATACCAGGTCATCAGTATTGTTTTGTTCTGTAACGATGGAATGAAAAAAAAAAATGTCCGAGACGCCGATGCTTGATTTCGCTACAGTGGACACCAGATTCCAATCGGTATGCATTGTCATATAATTTGGGAGAGAACAACCTCTAAATTTACTACAAAATCTAAATCTGTTATACCCAAGCATTGTGAGGTGCATATATATCAGCAATATATATATAATTTTATTATATAAAATATATATATATATATATATATAAATATATTTTTTTCAGCAATATATTTATATAAGCATTTATTTTATTGTTCCCCATCCACCCACTTGAGCACATACTGTTAGTTAGGCAGTATTTAACTGCCACTGCAATATGAATGCTTATCTCCCCCTATTTTCTTCAATCTAAGACATAAGAGCAAGCTTTGTTTATAATTGAATATTTTTTGCAGTCATTGCAACACCACGCTGCTCTGTAAGTTGCTGGAATGGTGCTCAGTACTTATCCTTGGAATTTATTAGTTTTTTGTAATTTAGTCCCTTGCGGATTCATTCCAAGAACTGGCCCTCAGCACTTGTGTCTTAAGAGGTTATCTTTTATATTTTCTACTTTTCACAAGAAAAATGTAGCTTGTTTTGTTCTTTCATGATTTTCTTTTGCTTCTTAGGTGGCACCTTTGGTTGGTTTTTTGAAAACTCAACAAACATACCATGGTATTGCACAGCAGCCTTTTCTGGGATAGTATTCTTCTTAAAACTGAAAAGGCAGAGGAGTTAAATTACCACTTTCCGCGGTCACTGAGAAGAAACAACCAGGTTTCGAAATATCGGTATATGACCGGGAGTTAGTTTTTGGTGAGTTTCCTCCCTATTGGAGATTATAACCTTGCTGAAGGCTCATTTTGGAAGCTTTTATTTTATTTTTCCCCATCCACCATTGACCCACATACTGTTAGTTAGGCAGTTTTTAACTGCCATTCAGATATGAATGCTTATCCCCCCTATTTCTTCAATCTAAACATAAAGCAAGCTTTGTTTTAATTGATATAAATTTATATATATATATTATATATAATATATGTGTGTGTGTGTGTTGACCTTTAAAAATACTGAAAATTGTTTTAAATTTGATAAGTTTTTCTTGTTGTTATGCTTTTGGGCCCAAATCAGAAACAATTGTACTGGAAACAAGAAGTTTGAATAATGTGTACAAGGCTTTTAAAAAAACACACTACTCTACGCAATAAAATCTGGTGATTATGGAAACGGTTAATAGAGCAGAAATTTCTCTTTTTTTTTCCAGTCACAAAATCCAACAGAATGTGCTCGATCTAATATGTTCAGTTGATTTTAATGGAACAGGAAAACGAAGTGACCGAACTGTCATTACTAATGGTGGCATCGCGTTGGGTTTAAACAACAAAATCTTTTTTGTGACGTCACTTCAGGGGAATCTACTCTCAAATGCTCTCGAAAGTAGCAACATGGGGGAGCCCTTACAGTTAAAATCAATTTGGCACAATTAAAGTCAGTTTAATTGCGAAAAGAAAGACTTTTTTGAAAAACAAGATAGTTTAATTGCGAAAAGAAAAAACTTTTCGGAGAACATGATTGCGTGAATGATCTTTTTTTTTGTTTTGTTCTGTTTTGTTTTCTTTTTCTTCCTTCTTTCTTTTTTCTTTCTTTCTTGTGCGTGTGTGTGCGCGCGCGAGCGCAAAGAATGCACGTTTTGGGCCAATTTGTTATCTCCCTCGTCCTTCAGCTTTCGAAAATGAGTGCTCTAAGCACTGTATTATGTAACAGCCCCTCCCTTTCCATATCCTTTCCCCCCTCCTTCTTCCCCTCCGTTTTCCCTTTAACCCACTCATTTCATCTGCCCTGGTTACTGTCTGGGCTGGCACGCTTTGCCGATGGTTTGTATACCGTATTGTTTCATCTGATAACTGTTTTTTGACTCCTGACCATGTTTATGTCTTTTTTCGTTTTTTTGTATCCGCCAGCAGTTGCACTGGGAAGAGCGGTGGTATGATGAATATCTGCGCCTGTTTACCTGAAAAAAGATAACGACCCTTTCTCTCTCTTTTTCTCCTCTCTTTCTCCCTCTCTCTCTCTTCCCCTCTCTCTCTCTCTCTCTCTCTAAATTAAGGGCGGAGGTGGGAGTTGGGTAGCTTTAAACCAACGGATCCGTCTTAAATTGAAAAGAAGGTGCAAATTGCGTTCATGTGTGTGTGTGTGTGTGTGTGTGTGTGTGTGTGTGTGTGTGTGTGTGTGTGTGGTGTGCATGTGCGCGCGCGCGCGTGTTTGTGTGTGTGTGTGGGTGTGTGTGGTGTGTGTGTGTGTGTGTGTGTGTGTGTGTGTGATAGGATAATATTCGGCACTTGAAATTTTCCTTCGCCTGCAACACGATACATCTGCTTAAAGCTGCCCATTTCTAGATACGAAATGTTTCAGGATGGATCGCTGTAATTCCTTTTAAACAACCCGGCCTCATCAAATGTGTGTTAGGTAAGCTATATAGACTCCAGAATAACGCTGCCAGGCTCATTAGCAGAGTGCTAAATTAGACCATATTTCTCCTCTTTCTCTCTCTCTCTCTCTCTCTCTCTCTCTCTCTCTCTCTCTCTCTCTTCTCTCTCTCTCTCTCTCT
>CM031596.1:98535639-98540639 GCA_018398815.1 Conus ventricosus
TAATATGTAGCTGTTAGTGAACCAGGGTGTGTGCGGGGGGAGGAGGGGGGGGGGGGAGTAGGAGGTCCATCTATGTGAAGAGTCTAGAACTACACTTTGTCTAAACCCAACTGACTGTATATAGGAAATGGGAGAGGGGGGTGTAAATATGCAGGCTAACCCAAATGTTCTAAAAGGCGGGTGCGCGTGTTGGGAAAAGGCAGAGGAAAACCCTGAATAACCCTCTCTTGTTTGAAGGGTGGGGGGGGTGGGGGAAGATTCCAAATAACCCTAGATTGACCCTTTAGGAAGGAGGGGGGGGGGGGGGGGCGGTAAATCCAGCTTCCCCCAAAACTTAGGGGTGGAAATTAAACTAGGGGGGGGGGGGGGGAAGTTCCAACTAGTCCAGAATGCCCCCCGGGGGTAAAACGGGCTACCCCAGACTACCCCGGGTAAGTTCCAGAAGGGGGGGGGGGTAAGAAGGGTGTTACACCGGCACTTACTGGGACCCTTTTAAGGCAACCCCAAAAGGGCAGACACTGCACTGTTGCGAGTCAAAGGGGGAAAAACAAAACCCCACACACAACACACACACACACACACACACACAACACACAACAAAACACCCAACAGGGGGGAAACCCAAAAACCAACCCCCAAACACCAAACACACCACACAAAACCCCAACACACAAGGCCCACACCCACACCACCACACACAACACAAAACACAACCCAAACACACAAAACACACACAAGAAACAACACACACACACAAAACCCACAAAACCAACACACACCCCCCCACAAACACACCCCACAAACCCCCAACCCCACACACACACCACATTTGTCTAATTCAATAGTTTGGAAAAGACGTAAAAAAAAAGTATATTACTACTACAACTCACTCTACTACTACTATACTACTACAACTACATACAAAGAGAGAGAGAGAGGAGAGAGAGGGGGGGAGAGAGAGAGAGGAGGAGAGAGAGAGAGAATAGAGATGAGGTATTTTTTTCATGTTTACATATCAAATTGCACCAATGTTATGTGCATCGTTGTTTTACTTTATATTATGTTATATTATTTTACAGTTTATCATAGCATGCATATTATATTATTTATACCACACTAAGTATTTTTTAAATGTATTAAATACATTAATCATATTGTATTAATTATATAAGCTTTTTATCATAATATATATTTTTATATCATATTTATTATTGCATTTTTCACATTCTATTTCTTATATTGTACGCCCCTGCTACCATTTTCCTTCCCGCTGAAAAAAAAAAAAAATGGAGTTTTTCCCTTTGGCGAGCTTATCAGTTTGTCCAAAACATATGTGTTTGACAGAAAGCTAGACTTATTAAAAAACGGCAAGACAGGGTTCAAAATTTTATGACAGGGGCTGTCACAGGGCGGTCGAAGGGTATATGCTGCCCAAACTTTATTGGAAAAGAGTGGAGTCGCTTCCTTCATTATATACTTCATCATCAATCAATGGATTTAACCCCTGCTTTTTTTGAAGATAAGATTTAGGGTCATGACCAGAGCACAAATCTCTCCTCTTCTCTCTCTCTCTCCTCTCTCTCTCTTCTCTCTCTCTCTCTCTTCCTCTTTTCTCTTTTCTCAAAACACACATAACACATCTCTCTCCTCTCTTCTCTCTCTCTCTTTCTCTTTCTTCTCTCTTCTCTTTTTCCTCTCTTCTCTCTCTCTCTCTCTCTCCTGTAAACAGGCGGCGATGATGATGTATCATGCAATTACAAAGACACAAACAAACAACGTCTCTGTCTGTTGTCCGTATTTTGTTGGGTCTTTATGTCTCGTCTCTGTTGTCTGTCTTCTTTTTCCCCTGTCTCTCTCTCTCTCTCCCCTCTTTCCCCTTCTCTCTCTCTCTCCCCCCTCTCTCTCTCTAACCTCTCTTCCTCTCCCCCTCCCTGTCGTCCTTTCCCATGGCTTGAACAAGACTACCATTTTTAGTTTTTATTTTATTTTACTTACTTAATCCTTTCATCCCGAAAACCCGGGAAAAATAAGGCGCCAACAAGTGTCCTGTCTGTCTGGTCTCTGTCTCTTTCTTTTCCCCTCTTTCCTCCTTTTTCTCTCCCCCTCTCTCTCTCTCTCTCTCTCTTTCCTCCCCTCTCCCCCCTTTCTCTCTCCTCTCTCTTCTCTCTCTCTCTCTCCCCCCTCTCCCTCTTTCTATCTTTCTCTTTCTGTCCTTTTCCAGGGCTTGAACAACTGACCCAACCTAGTGTTTTTTTAATTATTTAAACTTACTTACTCACTTACTTACTCACTTACTTATTACTAATTCTTAAACCCGCAACCAGAGACATACTCTCTTCTCTCTCTCTCTCTCCCTCCCCCCCTCCATCTTCTTTTTTCCCTCTCTCTCCCCTCTTCTCTCTCTCCCTTTCTCTCTTTTCCCCCCCCCCCCTCCCCTTTTTCCCTCCTCTTCCCTTCCCCTCTCTTTTTTCCCCCTTCTCCTCTCTCTCTCCCCCCTCTCCTCTCTCTCTTCTTTTTGTCCGTTCCATGGCTTAACAACGGTCCCATCTTTTAATTTTATTTTGTATACACAATCGTTTTTAACCCCACCAAAAAGGGTTAGCCATAAACGCTTCAACAGGGTCAGATCGAGTGTTCATTTTCGCGTGTCAAGTCCCACCGACCGGATGGCTTAAGCTTCAAAATGTGGGGTTTACAACGTTTTTGCAAAAATGTTCTTTTCACGCGCTTCTGCAGGGGTTTCCTCGGTTTAAAAGTATGAAGTAAAACAACAACAAAAAAGGTAAGAGACCATAGCAAACACAAAGAATTCCCACAACGACACATGGGCAAAGATCATTCAAAGCAAAAAAACCAAAAGAAAAGAAAAAAGCATTTTCTGTGAATGGTCCCCCAAAAAGACAGACACCTCCACAAGCCCCTAAACTCCCCCGTGAGGATGACAGAAGGCGGGGTGCAAGCTGGGTTTTAAAAGTGGGGAGGGGGGGGGGGGGGGGGGGGGGGGGGGGGGATGTCAAAGGAAAATGGAAGAATGAAACTAGGGAAAGGGGGGACAAGATTCCTGAAAAGAACAAAGAAGGAAGCGTGGAAAATAGAGAAACTGTTGTTATTATTGTTTTTTGTTTTTGTTTTTTTTGCTGTTAAAACCCCAAAATTTCCAACAAACCCACTTTCGTCAGGAAGGTCAATCCTTTCACAAACTCCCCGTGGCTGGATTCTGGGTTGCTTTTGGCCCCCCCCCCCCCCTTCCCACCGCCCCCCCCCTTACCTCCCTTTTACCCCTGCCTTTTCCCCCCCCCCCCCCCCCCACCACACTCCCCCCCACCCCCCTCGTCCCCCCGCCCCTCCCCCCCCCCCCCCGCCACTCCCCACACCAGCCCATAGGAGAAGGAAGGGAAGAGGAAGAGGAACAGTCGCCAATCCGTTTTTGGGCCGCAGGGCCCGGGTCGCATGCGCTGGGTGCTGGGAAACGACAGCTTTTTGAGACGTTTTGGGATTTCCTATGGCTCCAACCCTCGCAGCCTCTGCCTTACTGGCACGCGCAGCCCCCCCTACCGTCCGTCCTCTCTCTTCATGTCTTTTTCTCATATGTCCAAAAATTTTTTAATTCCTCTTAAGCACCGCACTCTCATCCAACCCATACACCACACAGTACACACAACCACACACACACACACAACACCCCACCCCTACAAAACACATGTTTTGATTTTGATTTTACCATCCCCCGCATGCACACACGCTCCACACACACCCGCACACACAAACACACACACACACCCCGCACGCACGCACGCACACACACACACACACACACACACACACACACACACACACACCACACACACACACACACATAAAACACACCTACACACACACACACACACACCACACGCACACACACAACAACACACACACACACACACACACACACACACACACACACACACAATCTGCTCAGACCCCTCCTCCCCTTCCTCTTTCCTGCCACACAAACAAAAACAAAGTTCTACCCAACTTTATCATATTTATACCCCCCCACACACATACACACACGCACATTCGTCCATGCATACACATTGACACAATACCTAATACCCCGAAATATACTCTCTTGCCACATTTCTGTGCATCTGCTATAGACACATAAACACTAGTGCAAATGCATGCTCACACACAACACACAACACACACACACACACACACACCACACACACACACACACACACACACCCCACACGCACACGCACGCACGCACGCACGCACACACACACACTCACACTCACACGCACGCACGCACGCACGCACGCACGCACGCACGCACGCACGCACGCACGCACGCACGCACGCACGCACACAACCACACACACACACACACACACACACATCTTTTGACATGACGAACAAACTTCGCAAACAGGAGCAGAAATTTACTATTACGACCAATACATACCCCACGCACCTAACGATAACAATGAAGACAGAATTAAGAGGGGCAATGGTAAGACAAAGTTGCTGGCGCAGAGTTTCACATTGGAGTATAATGTTGACTACATGATTCATTTGAAAAAATCACAATAAATGAACGTTGCTGTAGAACATCCTTTTGTGAAAATGTAAAGTCTCTCTCCCCTCACTCTCTCTCTCTCTCTTCTCTCTCTCTCTCTCTCTTCCTCCCTCTCTCTCTCTCTCTCTCCCCTCTCTCTCTCTCTTTTCATGGCTTGAACTCTGTACTTTCACTATTGGTGATATTTGGTATGCGAAAACGCTTGTAAGCGCACCATAAAGATAGACACAAGCCGTCTTCTGAGATAATACCAACATGGAATCAGAGGGGAAGTGATACATTATTCAATGTGTCCAACACCCAACTGACACAAGATGTACTACTGTCTTTAAAAAAAAAAAAAAGTTGTGATGGCGTATAACATCCATGCAAAATATTCTTTGCGCGCGATCTTTGCATCAGATCTCAGCTCAAAAACCTCATCTCACTAGAA
>CM031596.1:98553206-98568206 GCA_018398815.1 Conus ventricosus
CTATTTGTCTCTCATTTAATTTGTTTACCAGTCTGTTTACCTCTCTATATCCGTTGACCTGTCTGTCAGGATTTAATTTCGTGTTATTTTTCCTCCTCATGAAACACCTACACTACACCAAAACACCTTTGGTTCTTATAGAACTTTCCAGACCAGAAAATTAGATTCTCAGACGGTTCTGATCTAGTCCAGGTTCGTTGACACCTGATTATTGCTGTCAGCAGTGAAACCAAACAGGCGACAGGAAGAGAAGAAAGTTGTTGTCTCGTTGTCTGACTTTGAAACAGTCGAGTCTTCAGATAGACAGCCAGGTTCAAACATTACCGTTATCTCCAGTATAACCCACCGCTGTGCTGAAATGTTCCCAGATGTCATCTAGTCTGTTTTACAGGGATGAAGTCATTGGTTCAGATACGAGAGTGGGATGCTGCTGTATTGATATTTCCTCTTTCTCTCTCTCTCTCTCTCTCTCTCTCTCTCTCTCTCTCTCTCTCTCTCTCTCTCTCTCTGCAGCTTTATTTTTTTTTAATACGGTTGAGAAAAGGGGTGTTAATGGATGACAGGAGATAACTTAACAGTGTGGAGGTGATTTCCACACAACACCCGATTCTTTTACTGCGTCGTTTGCCGGGGAAGTGAATGGAGACAGCGTCTTCCCACCCGCAGGGAAAACGCATCACTAGGTTCTAACCAGTATTATCCGTATCCTGACTATCATTTAGCTCATGTGATACAGGGTTCGAGATGTCACTCCTCTGTTACCCCGATATAAACTCAAGGAATGAAACGCAAATCGGACATGCCATACAGGTCGATAGTTCTCTTTGACTGATTTGTCAAACTTGCCGGAATGTCATTGTCTATTTCTTAGTCTAGAAAAATTATGCTAGTCTGTATTTTTTCTTGAAAGATTTATGCAAAATGCTAGTCTGTATTGTTTTGTTTTCTTTACAGATCTCTACTGCGTTCCCAAACAGAAGTACACTCAGTAAAAAAAAAAAAAAGTGTTACGGGGAAGGGAGGAATAGGAAGGGGCAGGTACTTATCCCTGATTAGCAGAAGCTTGTTTAGACGGGGAAGGGGAAGGGGAAAGGGAGTATAAACTACGATTTAGTGGTGGTATGTATTGATAGTAAGCGCTGCACTTTCCTGTGTTTTGTTTTTCTTTCCATGATTACTTTTGGTTTCTAATTTCCATTCGGAGAGGAGGCAATACGGTGTATGAAGGGAGCGTGGGTGAGGGCGAGTTTAGGGATGAGAGGGTGAAGATGAAGGTATCTAGATCCCGTATTCCCCAAAGAGTGGGAGGGAGGTAGAGAGACTGAGAGAGAGAGAGAGAGAGAGAGAGAGAGAGAGAGAGGAGAGAGAGAGAGAGAGAGAGAGAGAGAGAGAGAGAGAGAGGGGAGAGAGAGTGAGTGAGTGAGAGTGTGTGTGTGTGTGTGTGTGTGTGTGTGTGTGTGTGTGTGTGTGTGTGTGTGTGTGTGTGTGTGTGTGTGTGTGTGTGTGTGTGTGTGTGTGTGTGAAAAATCAATGGTCTTGTGTTTATGCTCTTTTCTTTTGAAGAAATGAGAAACATGAATAGTGTTTAACCAGAATATCAATAAGGGGGGGGGGGGGGGGGGGGGGGGGGGACCAGGTGTAAGAGATGAATGGGTTCAGCATGGGTGGTGGTGATGGGGGATGACATGTCAGGGTTTGCAAGCAATAAGCTTTGAAAGAAAAAAAAAATGTTTCAAAGATGCACATCTCACCATGATTATTTTAAGATATAGTTCGACTATGGTGATCCAGTGGATTCAATCCAATATATTCTCTTTGTCCAGTACTTCTCAATTTCAAGGGGCTAGGACATTGCTATTGAAATGAAATCTAAAGAGGTTTCTAAGCATGTTGCAAAGATGGGACACATTTTTTTTCTTCATAACTAATTTTCTCTTATCTAATACATGAAGCTTTGATCTTGCTCATGCGAATTCAAGGCAGGGACGTGTTAGACTCGCTTTTGACAAATAGAGATTTTTAAACGTATGTCTTAATTAAATTGAAAAGCAGCGCACCAATACAACAGCATAACCTCGAAATCACACACACACACACACACACACACGAAACGCACGCACGCACGCACGCACGCACGCACGCACGCACGCACGCACGCACGCACGCACGCACGCCGCACGCACGCACGCACGCACGAAACACAACACACACACACCCCGCACACACACACACCACACACACACACACACTCACACACACACAGTGGCACGTTTCATCTTCGTGTCTGTTCTATGTCAAGAAAATCTTTTCCCAGGTGTGAAATGACAGACTGAAAATCCTCCTCCCCCCCCCCCCCCCCCCCCCTGTCCCCTTCGCCAAAGCCGTTATTACCCCTAATCCCTGCCTCTTTCTGCGGAGGTCCAGACAAAAAGGAACTGGTCATTGAGATAGCAGAACCAAAAAAAAAATTAGAGGCATTTATGCCTCATAGTCTAAATTTGTATGATCGATGAGGTATAGATGATTGCAATGTTAATAATCTGATTTTTTTTTTTATAGTTTCACACAGTGTGGCGATGTTTCAGTTTCAGGACGATGATTGAGTGTATGAAAAGTCCACGGTAAAAACTCAGGTTTCGACGGATTTGAATAGTTTGTTATCCGCTGCGAGTTTTCCCCTCCTCTTGCCAGTTGTCTTTTACATAAGCCTGTGTTTTGGGTTTCAGATCAGTGTTGTGGCACTCCTGGCAGTTGTCAACCTCCTCGTTGCCTCGAATGCCCACATGGCTGGGGAACCCAAACAAAAACTATTTTGCATCCATCTGATTTCAAGGGGTGTACAGTTCGAATACATTCACAGTTGAGGGTTCTTGAGATTAAGGCCGGTGTAACGTGATGAAAACTGCCCCCCTTCCCAGTTTAACCCCGGGAGTCAGTCTCGGAGTCCCAGATTAACTCCCGGAGTTATCTGGGTTTTGCGCCAAATCAGCCCCCCAACAGGATTAGAACAGCCCCCCCCCCCCCCCCCCCCGAGTTTAAATTCCCATTGCCCAAACAACCCCCTCCCCTTGAGGGTTAAACGGGACCTGGCCCAGAACGCCCCCTAAGACATCTGGGGAATTAATCTGGCACCGATTGGAACAGCCCCCCACTTAAGAGTTTTAACTAAACTGGCCCAGAACAGCCCCCCTCCCCTCCTGGAGAGTTAAACTGGCCCCGGCACAAAACAGCCCCCCCCCCACGTCCCTCCCCTTCCCCTTTGGGAGTTAATCTGGGCACCAGCCCAACAGCCCCCCGGAGATTAAGCTACACCTGTCCTAGAACAGCCTCCTTCCAGGGAGTTAAACTGGCACCGTTAGGAACAGCCCCCAGGAGAGTTAAACTAGAAAGCCCAGACAGCCCCCTCCACCTCCTGGGAGTTAATCTGGGCACCGGCCCAAAACACCCCGAGTTAAACTGCAACCTGTCCCAGAACAGCCCGCCTCCAAGGGGGTTTTAATCTGGCACCGTCATGGAACAGGCCCCACCCCCCCCACCCCACCCCCGGAGAGTTAAACTAGACAAGGCCCAGAACAGCCCCCTCCCCCTCCTGGGAGTTAATGTGGAAAACTGGCCCGAAAACAGCCCCCCCCCCCCCCCCCCCCCCCCCCGTCCTCCTAGGGGTTAATCGGGCTCAAGCCTGGTGCGACCTCCCTGGAGAGTTAAACTTGCCCAGGCATGAAACAGGCCTCTCTCACCACCTCCCCCTTCCTGGAGCGTTACTCTGGCATCAGCCCACAACACCATCTGGAGAGTTAAACTTTACCCTGTCCTAGAACAGCACCCCCCTAGGGGAGTAAAATCTGGCACCGTTATGGAACAGCCCAACCCCCCCGGGGAGTAAACTAGACAAGCCCAGAACATCCGCCTCCCCCTCCTGGGGAGTTAATCTGGCACTGGCCCAAAACAGCCCCCCCCCCCCCCCCCCGCCTCAAACCCCCCCCGGGAGTTAAACCACAGGGGGAAAGCCTGGCCAAACACCACCCCCCCCCCCCCTCTACTGGGGATTAATCTGGCCCTAGACAGCCCCCCCCCCCCCCCCCCCCCCCCCCCCCCCCCCCGGGGTAATCAGGCCGCCTGCCCCCCCCTTGGATTTAACTGCACTGGCCAAAAACGCCCCCCCAAAAAAAAAAGTGTTACGGGGAAGGGGTGGAGATAGAATGGGCAGGTACTTATCCCTGATTAGCAGAAGCTTGTTTAGACGGGGAAGGGGAAGGGGAAAGGAGTATGAAACTACGATTTAGTGGTGGTATGTATTGAAATAAGCGCTGCAACTTCACTGTGTTTTGTTTTTCTCATTCCCAAGATTACTTTTGGTTTCTATTTCCATTCGAGAGGAGGCGAATACGGTGTATGAAGGGAGCGCGGGTGAGGCGAGTTTAGGATGAGAAGGGTGAAGATGTAATGTATCTAGAACCGTATTCCCCCAAAGTAGTGGAGGGAGGTAGAGAGACAGATAGAGCGAGAGAAGAGATGAGAGAGAGAGAGAGAGAAGAGAGAGAGAGAGAGAGAGAGATGAGAGAGAGAGAAGAGAGAGAGAGAGAGTGAGTGAGAGTGTGAGTGTGTGTGTGTGTGTGATGTGTGTGTGAGTGTGTTGTGTGTGTGTGTGTGAGTGTGTGTGTGTGGTGTGTGTGTGTGTTTGTTGTGTGGTGTGTGTGTGTGAAAATCAATGGTCTTGTGTTTATGCTCTTTTCTTTTGATAGAAATAGAAACATGAATAGTGTATAACCAGGAATATCAATAAGGGGGGGGGGGGAGGGGGCAGGGGGGGGGTGAGGGGGGGGGGGGGGGGAGGGGGGGTGGGGGTGGTGGGGGGGGACCAGGTGTAGAGAGATGAATGGGTTCAGCCATGGGTGGTGTGATGGGGGGATGACATGTCAGGTTTTGTGCAAGCAATAAGCTTTGAAAGAAAAAAAAAAATAATACAAAGACGATGTGCACATCTCACCATGATTAATTTAAGATAAAAGAATTCGACTATGGAAAACCAGTGGATTCAATCAAAATATTTCTCTTATTGGTCCAGTACTGTCTCAATCAAGGGGCAAGGACATTGCTATTGAAATGAAATCTAAAGAGTTTTACTAGCATGTTGCAATGATCGGAAACATTTTTTTCTCATAACTAATTTTTCTCTATATCTATAACATAGAGCTTGATCTTGCTCATGCAGACTTCAAGGCAGGACGTGTTAGACTCGCTTGTGACAAATAGAGAGTTTATAACGTATGTCTAAAATAAATTAAAATCAGCGCGACACAATATCAACAGCATACCTCGTAAATCACACTACACACACACATCACACACGCACGCGCATCGCACGCACGCCGCACGCACGGCACGCACGCACTGCATCACCGCAACGCACGCACGCACGCACCGTCACGCAACGCATCGCACGCACGCGACGCACACACACACACACACACACACGCACACACTCACACACACACCCACACACAAAAAATCAGACTCACACTCAACAGTGGCACGTTTATCATCTCGTGTCTGTTCTATGTCATGAAAATCTTTTTCTCCCAGGTGTGCAATGACAGACTGAAACCCCTTCGCCCCCGTCCCCCCGCCCCCCTGTCCCCTTTACGCCAAAGGGCCGTTATTACCACCCCTAATCCCTGCCCTCTTTCTGGCGGAGGTCACAGACAAAAAGGAACTGGTCATTGAGATAGCAGAAACCTAAAAAAATTAGAGCATTTTATGGCCTCAAAAGTCTATATTAGAGTGATCGATGAGGTATAGATGAATGCAATTTCATATCTGATATTTTTTTTTAGTAGTTTCACACAGGTGTGGCGATGTTTCAGTTTTCAGGACGATGGATGAGTGTATAAAAGTCACGTAAAAACTCAGTTTCGACGGATTTTGAAATAGGTTTGTTATCCGTCTGCGAGTTCCACTCCTCTTTCCAGTTGTCTTTGACATAAGCCTGTGTTTTGGGTTTCCAGATCAGTGTTTGTGGTAGCAGCACGCTGCTCCCACTGGCAAGTTGATCAACCTCCCTCCTCGTTGCCTCGAATGCCCACATGCTGGAACCCAAACAAAAAACATATGTGCTCCATCTGATCTCAGAGGGGTGTACAGTTCGAATACATTCAGCAGTTGAGGGTTTCTAGAGAATAAGGCCGGTGTAACGTGATGAAACTGCCCCCATCCCAGTTTAAACTCCGGGAGTCAGTCTCGAGGACTGTCCCTGATTAACTCCCCGGGAGTTTAATTCTGGTTTGCGCAAATCGCCCCCCAACAGGATTAGAACAGCTCCCCCCCCCCCCTCCCCCCATCCAGCGGAGTTAATTTACCCATTGACCCAAACAACCCCTCCCCATGAGAGATTAAACATGGACCTGGCCCCAAACCAGCCCCCTAAGACATCTGGGAATTAATATCCTTCACCGGATTGAACAGCCACCCCACATTAAGGAGTTGACTAAACTGGCCCAGAACAGCCCGCTCCCCCCTCCTGGAGAGTTAAACCCTGGCCCGGCACCAAAACAGCCCCCCAACAGCCCCTACCTCCCCCCCCGCCACGTCCCTCCCCAACCCTGTGGATTAATCTGCTGGCACCAGCCCAGAACATCCCCTCTGGAGATAAGCAAACACCTGTCCCTAGAACAGCCACCTTCCAGGGGAGTCTAAACGGCACCGTTAAGAACAGCCCCCCAGAGAGTATAAACAAGACAATTCCCAAACAGCCCCCATCCACCTCCTGGATTTAATCTGCACCGGCCCAAAACAGCCCCAAGAGATTAAACTTCACCTGTCCCAGAACCCCTCGCCTCCCAAGGAGTTAATCTGGCACGTCCTGGAACAGGCCTCGCACCCCCCCCTACCCCCCCCGTAGCAGTTTTAAACATAGAACAAGGCCCATAAACAGCCCCCTTCCCCTCCTTGGGATTTAAAGTGAGAACGGCCCGAAACAGGCCCCCCCCCCCCCCCCCCGAGAGTTAAACTGGAAACTGGTACCTTGACCTAGAACACCACCCACCCCTTCCCACTCTCAGGGGAGTTACTACTGGCTCCAGCCTGTACAAGACCTCCCATGGAGAGTATAAACTGGCCTTGTCACATAAAACAGCCACCCACTACGCCCCTCCCCCTCCTCAACTGGGGAGTTGCGAATAGCTGGCACCAGGCCCGCGGAACAGCCCCTCTGGAGAGTTTAAAACGTGCACCTGTCCCCCAAAACAGCCCCCCAGCCAGGGGAGATAATCTGACAACGTCATGGAACAGGCAAGCTCCCCTCCCCCCCCTTCCCGCCCCCCCTCCCCTGACCCGGAGAGCTAACTAGAACATGGCCCATACAGCCCCATCTTCCCCTCCTGGGATGGTTAATCTGGCACTGGCGCGAACACAGCCCCTCCTCCCCCCCCCGAAGAATTTACTCAGGACCTGGCCTAGGAGTCCCCCCCCCCCCCCCCCCTCTCCTGGGAGTTAAATCTGGCACCAAGGATGGTACAGGCCTCCCTGGAGAGTAGAACTGGCCCTGGCATAAAAAACAAGCCATCCCCCACTCCAGGGAGTTAATCTGGCACCACCTACAGAACAGACTCCTCTGTATATTTTAAACTCTCACCATTCCCAGAACAGCCCTTTCCAGGGGAGTAAATCTGGCACCGTCCCATGGAACAGCCCCCCCCCCCACACCTGACCACCAACCCCCAATGAGAGTTAAACTAGACAAGGCCAAACACAGCCTCCCTCCCCCGCCTGAGGAATTAATCTGGCAGCGGTCCAAAACACCCCCCCCCCCCCCCCCCCCCTCTCCTAGGGTTATCTGGCTCAAGCCTGGTGCAGAACCACCCTGGAGAAGTTAAATCTTGCCGCACATGCATGAAACAGGCCTCCTCTCACCACCCCCCCCCTTCCTGGATCGTTTTACTCTGGCATCAGCCACAACACCCATCTGGAGAGTAAAACTTGACTGTCCTAAACAGCACCCCTCTAGGGGTAGTTACTCAGGCACCGTAGGAACAGCCCAACCCCCCGGAGAGTTAAACTAGACAAGGCCAGAACATCCGCCTCCCCCTCCTGGGAGTTAATCTGGCACTGGCCCTCAAACATCCCCCCCCCCCCGCCCCCCGAAGTAAACAGGACCTGGCCCAAGAGCAGCCCCCCCCCCTTCTCCAGGGGGTAAATCTGGCTCTCAGCCCTGTACATGCCTCCCTGGGATAAAACTGGCCCTGGCACAAAACAGACCAACCCTCAACCCCACCCCCCTCTCTACTGGGAGTTAATCAGCAACTCGTTTATGGAACAGAGCGCCCCCCCCTGAAGGCCCCCCCCCCCCCCCCCCGGAAGTTAAACTAGACAGGCCCAGAACATCATGCCTCCCCCTCCTGGGGAGATACTCTGGCACTGCGCCAAAACAGCCCCCCCCCCCCCTCCCCCAAGAATTAAACTGGACCTGCCTAAAGCAACCCCACCTTCTCCCTGGGAGTTAATCTGGCTCCAGCCCTGGTACAGGCCCACCCTTATGGGAAAAGCTGTCACCTGGCAATCAAACAGACCAACCCCCCCTCCCCCCCCCCCTCTACTGGGGATGTAAATCTTGCACAAGCCCATAACAGTCCCCTCTGAGAGTTAAACTGCATCCTGTCCCCAAACACCCCCCCTGCCATGGAGTTAATCTGGCAACCCGTAATGAAACAGACCCCCCTGGAGATTAAGCTAGACAATGGCGCCAGAAACAGCCCCCCTCCCTCACCTGGGGGGAGTATAATCTTACACTGGCCCAAATCTGCCCTCCAAGAGAGTTTAAACTGACCTGGCTTTAGAGACAGGCCCCGCCCTCCGCATGCCTTTCCTGAGAGTTTAAAATGATTCCAGCCTGATAAGCCCCCCTCCCCTGGAGAGCTGACCACTGGCATGGCACAAAACATCCCCCCCCACCCCCCCCACTCTCCTGGGGAGTTAATAACTGGCAACCGGCCCCATAACAGCCCCTCTGAGAGTTAAACTCACCTGTCCTAGAACAGCCCCACCAAGGGAGTTAAACTGCACGTCATGGGAACCACACCCCCCCCCCCCCCCACCCCCGATAGTTAAACTAGACAAGGCCCAGAACAGCCCCTGTTCCCTCCTTGGGAAGGTAATCTGGAAACCCGGCTCCAAACAGGCCCCCCTGGAGCGTTTAGAAATGGACCTGGGCCTAAAGCAGGCCCCCCACCCCTCGCCCTGGAGACTTAAACTGGCCCAGAAGTACTCCCCCTAAAGTTGATATCATACTCGTTTTCAAAGTGACTCAGATAGAATTTCCAAGAGAGTTATATTAAGGACCAGTAAATAACAACCCGAACACTTTAAAAAAGGAGATATGCGAGGGGGGTACTTCTGGGACAATGTGCCCAGAAGAACTCCCCCCAAAAGTTGATTCAGACAGCTTTTTCAATGTTGATTCAGGTAAATGTCCATGTGTGATCTTAATGACCATTAAATAACACCCTGAACTCATTTATAAAGGAAAAATGCAAGGGGGTACTTTTGGGACTTGGACCAGAACAACACCCCCCAATAAGTTGATTCAGACAGACTATATTATTTCAATGTGAGTAAGGTAAGAATGTCATGTGTGAGTTTATAACACAGTAAAATAACAACCCTGAACACATTAATAAAGGAAATATACAAGGGGGCACTTCTGGTACCGGCCCAGTAGTACTCCCCTTAAAGTTGGTTCAGACTCTATTTCAATGTTGATTCAGAAGAATTTCCCATGTATGAGTTTAATAACAGTAAAAAACAACCCTGAAACACATTAATAAAGGAAACATGCAAGGGGTCCTACTTCTGGACCGGCCCCAGAACAACTCCCCTAAAGTTGATCCAGACTGGTTTTCAATGTTGAATCAGATATGAAGTAATGTCTGAGTTTTAATGACCATTAAATAACAATCCCTGAAGCAGCATTAATAAAGGAAAATGCGAGGGAGTACTTCTGGACCGGCCCAGAAGTACTCCCCCTGAATTTGATTCATACTCGTTTTTCATGTTTGATTCGGTAGAAAATCCATGTGTGAGCTTAATGATCTCATTAAAATAACAACCCACAGCTCATGATAAAGGAATATGCCAAGGGGGGGGGGGGTCCTTTTGGAAACTGGTACCCCAAGAACAACTCCCCCTGAAAGTAAAATGAGGAACTAATATATCAATGATGATTCAAGGATAATGTGCATGTAAGACTTATGACTAATAACTAACAACCCTCAACACCTTAACGAAGATATGCGCGAGTGGAGGGGAGGGGGGGGATACTTTGGTAAACCGGCCCAGAAAGACTCCCAGTACTTTATGAAAACAGGGTTCCATTTTTTAAAAACCCGACCCCATATGTACTCTTGGAGTCATTCAGGTCGCGGCCCCAGGAGTGCCCCTCGTGGAGGCCACTTCTGGACTGGTTAGGTAACTTTTGGGTTGTACACCGTAAACCGCTGTTATAGAGCACTTCCCGCCGTTTTTCGCACAGATACAACACCTGTGGACCTTCAGCCGCTGTTTTGTCGCTATCTCCCGCCTTTAGGCCATGTGTGACAAAACGGTAGGTGGCGATACAAACAGCGGTTTACAGGGGGTGCTGTTCTGGACCAGGTCCAGTTTTAACTTCCAGACTTCCGGAGTGTGTGTGTGTGTGTGTGTGTGTGTGTGGGGGGGGGGGCTTATCAGTGCCAGACTAGCTCCCCAGAAGGGGCAGTGACGAACCAGGTCCAGTTTCAACTCTCTGGGGGAAGGGGGGGGGGGCTGTACAGGGCCAATGCCAGATTAGCTCCTTAGGAAGGGGGCAAGTTTTCGGAATTCAGTTTAACTCTCTTTGGGGTTGGGGGTGGGAGAGGTTTGTTCAGGCAGTGCCACAATTAGCTTTCGCTTGTTGTGCACCTTGTTGTGAGTTCTGCTGCAAATGTATCCAGTTGAATACTGTTTGTTTAATAAAAAGCAAAGTGAAGTCTCTCCCATACGGAAGGGGGGGGGGTTGGGGGGGGGCGCTGTTCCTGTTCTGGCTATTAGGTCCTATTTAACATAATTAACTCTCTTGGAGGTTGTTCTGGGCCCGGTGGCAGATTAACTAACGTTTAACTTCCTTCCCCGGTGGGACAGCATCTCGGCAGATCACCAAATCACTCTCCAGGAGTCTGTTCAGGGCCAGGTCAAAGTTTTAACCTCTTCCTCTGGAATGGGGGGGGGGGGCGCTTCTGGGCTAGTACTAGATTAATCCCAGGAATGGAGCTGCTTTGGCCAGGTCCAGTTAACTCTCATGGGGGGGACTTTTCCGGCCGGTGCTTAGATAAACTCATAGGAGAGGTGGAGGGGATGTTCTGGCCCAATCCCAGTTTATCTCTTATACTGGGGCTGTTTATTGGGCTAGTAACACTCGGGGGGGGGTGGGGGTGTCAGTTTTCTGGACAGGTGCCCGATTAACTCCCCAAATAAGCTTTCGCTTGTTGTGCTCCATGTTCTGATTGTTCGAAGCACAATGCTCCTGTTGAATATTGTTTGTGTTTATAGCAAAGTCTCTCCACAAGGGGCTGATTTCTGGCCAGTCCAGGTTAACTCTCTGGTTGGTTTGTTCTTTTATTTTCCTTGGCCGGAGCTAGATAACTCTCCACCGGAGCGCTTAATATGGTCAATTTTCTTTATAATTGAGAACAGACGGAGGGGTTTTAGGTGGGGGGGGGGGCCTATCTTGGGCCTAGCGGCCTGCTCATTCTATCATCCCGCGGGGGGGGGGTGGGGCTTCCAGGCCTTCCATGGAATACACTCCACCTGCGGTAGTTGACTCCCAGGGAATCATTTTGATGTGCAAAAGTTTGGGCCCAGAAGAACTCCCGGGAGTTATGTTGAACAGCGCGCAGTTTAACTCTCCAAGGGGGTGGGGGTGCTGTAATTGGCACTGCCCCATATAACCCCGGGAGATAGTTAATTAGTCAAACATTTGTCGGTTCAAAACAACTCCGGGAGTTTATTCTAACTGGTAGGGGTTTCATTTTGAAACAGCACTAATAAACGAAAAAGAAGATAAAGTGGGCCGTTCTGTAACCTTTGGGGCTGCTTTTGATGCAGACCCAGATTAACGATCCCCGGGAGTTACTCTGAGAAAATGCCATACTGACTTCCCGGGAGTTTTAACTGGGAGGGGGGCGGTATCACAACTGTTACACCGCAAAGCTCCAAGGTTGACGATAGTGGTGAACATGTGCTGCTGCTGCTGATGGTTGTGATTGATGAAGATGTGGAGATGATGAAGATGAAGAAGATGATGAATGATGATGAATGATGAAGATGGATGATGATGAGACGACGACGACGATGGTTCATCCGTTTCTTCATCCGTCTTCTTTCCGCTTTCATTTCTTTCTCCTCGCTCCACCTCCTCCTCCTCTCTCTACCTCTGTCTTCTTCTTCTGCTTCGTCTTCTTCTTCTTCTTCTTCTTCTCTTCTCTTCTGTTAATGATGATGGCGTGATGATTATGAATGATGATGATGATTTGGGAGGATGGAGGTGCATAAGGAGGAGAGGTGGGAGGAGAGAGGTGAGGAGGAGCAGGAGCAGGAAAAGGGGAGGAGGAGGAGTGAGGAGGAGGAGGAAGAGGAGGAAGGAGGATACCGATGAGTTGATTTGAAGTTTAATTTTAGTGTCTAGACAACATGACGATGGCTGTACGTGACGGCTGCTGTAGACAAAACATCCCAGTATCAGACCACATCAAGAATTACTGAAAGTGCAAAGTTGTCATATTATTTGAGTCCACTATCTCTCAGACATTCAACTACTAAAGCATAGCTTAAGTGCAATGGGCTTTGAATCTGAGTTCATAGCACACTAATCATCTCTAGTTCTGAGACTCAACAAGTGCCAACAATCAGACCCGTGAACAAATACCTCTGCAGGCTCATACACTGTGAGCTCACAGCAGTACCTTTGCATTCACATTATATTGCACAATAGTGGAATTCAAAGATACTGACTACGCTTACAGTCAGGGACGTGGGAACATACTCACATGTCTGCTAAGTTTGTCAATGTTCCAGCGACGAGACTATGCTTTCTCAGAATGTCAGTGAGAAAATGTAGAGCAAGATGCAGTGACTGCCAAAACTTGTCAGTTCTAAGCAAAAGCATAAAATGTGATTGTGAGTGTGTGTGTGTGTGTGTGTGTGTGAGTGGTGCGTGCGAGGCGTGCGTGCGTGCGTTGCGTAGCGTGCGTGCGAGCGTGCGTTGCGTTGGGGGTGGGGGGGGTGGGGGGTGGGGGGGTGGGGGGTGGGGGGGGGGGTTGCGCGCGCTTTGTGCATCATTTACTTGTTTGGTCAGATTTTATGTTACAACAAGCCTTTCGCTTCTCTCTCACACCTCACCATTAATCTGTTTATTGTTTTTTTTTATTTTTATTGGTGACGAACTGTTCTCAGGTATAATCTATCATTGAAAACAGAACAAGCACATTGTAAAATATGTTACACGAAGCCCATAAGAGATGATTTTTTCCTTTCGAATAAGCATTGTCTATTTTCTATTTGAACTGACATCAAACGGTTGGAGTGTCGATTTTGAGATCGACTGAACAATCGTCCCCAGTTGTGAAAAAGGGCCATTTTTTTTGCACTAAGCGCAGTTCCTAATTCTTATTTACCCAGTACAAATCTCAATTACCATTTATTCATCTTTTTAGTATGTATGTATGTATGTATGTATAGTATGTATGTATGCATGTAAGTATGTAATATATTATGTATGTAATGTATGAATGTATGTATGTATGTATGTATGTAATTATGTATATGTGTATTAAGGAACGACGTACGTATGAATGCATGTATGTAATTAAGTGGACAGTTCAGCCAGTGTAATTCCTTATTTCCTCAGTGTTTTGGTCTCTCAGTGAGTAATTTCATGACTCGGTCAACTCTGAACTAACTATCCCCGAGACAAATGGTTTATGTTCCTAAGAATCTTTTGGAATCACATCTAGCATTCAAAATCCATGTAGGAACTAAAATGTCCAGTCCTCACTGACAAATCCGCACCAGCAGTGAAATGGAAAATGGCCACCGTATGAAAGGAAAATTTAAAATCCATTACCGCTTATTAACACCACAATTCCCTCGTTTAGAAACCTAGCTAGTGTGCCAAAACGATTTACCTGTTTACTGAAGAATCGACGAACGTCGCTGTTAACCAGCAAGGTTCCCTGGATGGCACATTCCGCTGCTGTACAGAACGCAAAATCCTAGAGTGAAAATGGCGAATGCGACATTACTAGTACATGCCTAATTGCACCCGTGTAGTCCTTTGTGATAAGGACAGAGAGTGAAATGCTAGAACGAGGGAGCGGGTGTGACACTTGCGGGGTAAAACTGAGTAGGGTGGTAGTTTATGACAAAAGGAAGCGTCTGAAGCTTTTGACTTCGTTATGGTGAGGTAAGTGGAGAATGGGCTTTCGTGTCTCAAGGCGAGACGATGGTTAACCACCATCGGAAATACCGCTCCCTGGACGAATTCCCTCTCCTCAGTTTCCCTCTTGCGGCTGGAGGAAGGAACTTAGGGAACAACTTTAGTTGGACAAGGAGTACGAGAGTAAGGATTTTATTATTCTTGGTAATTATTTTGTTTTTTTTTGGTTTTTGTTTTTGTTTGTGTTTGTTTATTTGTTTGGTTTTTCACATCTCCGTCCCTCTTCTCCTCCCCCTCCCTCCATCTGCCTCCCTCCCCCTTCATTTGCAAGGTAAAGGACCATACTCACGATAATTTGTACGTGTGTGATGAACCAACACAAGAACAGTGTTACTTCTTGCTCAAGATTATAAAATGTCGTATTAACAGTGCGCGCCTGTGTGCAATCTCACGTTTACAGATATGTGCATCTCCCTCTCTTTCCTCTCACTCTCTCGTCTCACTTCTCTCATCTCACTCTCTCTCTCACCCTCTCCTCTCTCCCCTCTCTCTCTCCTCTC
>CM031596.1:98583206-98590706 GCA_018398815.1 Conus ventricosus
CGAAGTTTTTGTGTGGCTAATGCAGTAATAAGACAGTCACGTGGATGCCCACTCGCTTCCGCCGTAGGAAGAAGCCAGTGTCAACTCCCGTACCTCATTCATCGAGGCCTGCGCGCAAGGTAACCCCAGAACCTTGGCGCTAGTGGGGAAGGCAGGGCCGGGCATTAGAGTCTGACATGGTAAGTATACTAGCCAAACAGGGAGTATAATACAAACTCCCATTTTGGCGTCATATACTGTACCATGTCAGACAATAGCAGAATTCATAGGAAAAGGAGGAGGGCGAGTGCCCTAGTGGTTCCTGGGTTACCCGATATGGATGCATAGCCGCCACAAAGGATATCCCATTAGAACCATCAGCCCTGGTCATGCGGATGTCCCTTAAATAAAATTTTATGAAGGGATTTTCCGAACGCCAGAAGGCTGCCTCCTGGAGGTGGCGCATGGGAACAGAGTGCTGGAATGCTGCCGAAGCGGCGAGCGCTCTGAGCTCATGAGCCCGGGGGGACAAGACGGGGAGGTCCTTGGATGTCTGGGAATAGGCCGTTTTGACCGTCTTGGAGAGCCACCTGAGACAGTGCCAGCTGAGATGTCTTCCGTGTTACTGGGATTGATGGAAATAAGGAGACATCTTTGCGAAACGCGCCTGGGGGCGCGAGCGTTCCCAGTAGTGTGTTAGAACCTCGAGAGGGGCAAAGGGCTATGTCCGAAGAGGTGTCTCCCCCTAGTGTATCCGCCAGCGGGCGGATGACGAGGTAAGGAGAGGCAACTACCGGGTTCCTGGTTCTTAGCTAGGAATTCGGGAAGGAACTTAGAGAGACGGAGCCGTCTCTGTGGAAGGCAATGTCTCTGGGGTCCCGCTAAGGGCATGGATCTCGCCTCGCCTTCTGGCGGAAGCGAGGGCGAGGAGGAAGGTAGTCTTCATAGAGAGAAGGTCGAAGGGAATGGAGGAGACAAGGCTCAAAGGGGGGTTTCCTGAGGACGTCAAGTAAGTGAAGATGTCCCAAAGGGGAACACTTCTAGGGGATTGGGCCTCACGAAGAGCAGCCCTCTGGAGATCTCTCTGAGAAGGAAGTCATTCTCAAGGAAGGCCGCCATTTGGCGGATGGTCGTGCAGATGGCCGACCTGTAGCCCCGGATGGAGCTAGCAGAGAGGCTAAGGTGGGACAGGAAATTTCCTATCTGGATATTGGAGGGGCGATTGTGAGAGACAGAATTGTCTTCGCACCATGAGAACCCATTTCCCCCATCTGTAAATGTAAAGGGACTCTGTGCTAGCTCTACGAGAGGACATGGCTAGGTCTCGGAGTTCCTGAGAGGCCCCAGCGATAGAGAGGATATTGAGGACGGACTGGACCTGTCCGTTCGAGAGGTGGATTTAGCTGCTCGCAACCGGGCTGGCACAGAAGCCAGGCGTGGAGGCGAAGCATCTGGGGATTGGCGTGAGGGCGACCCGAACGGGGTTGCCTGAGCATGTCCCACCTGGTGTTCAACCGAAGAGGGGGTGCGTGAGTGAGGGACTTGAGGTCCGGTAACCAGGACTGAGTGGGCACCACGGGCTATGAGAATGAGCCTGGGTCTCTCGAGTCTCGCCTTCCTGATCACCTTGTTGAGGATCGGGAAGGAGGGAAGGCGTAAGCTATGAGGCCGGACCAGGGAAGGGATAGGGCGTCGATGGAGGAAGCCCGGGGGTCCGGGACCGGAGACACATACACTGGCAGACGATAGTTGAACCGTGTGGCAAACAGGTCGATCATGGGTTTGAACCAATGTTCCCACACGGTTGTTAGGGTATGCCTGCTGAGGGTCCATTCCATGTGGAGGACAGACTTGGAGAGGCTGAGAGTGTCTGCCAGGATAATTGTGTGTCCCTGCTATGTGTCTCGCGCGAAGGGTGACCCCCTGCGTGTGACACCAGTGGAGGAGGCCTCTGTACGGAGGGAGAGGCCGATGGAGTGGTGTGCCCCCCCCCCCCCCCCCTTTGTTGATGTAACAAGCTACCGAAGTGTTGTCCGTGAAAGGAGAACGAATCGGTGGGAGACTATGGACTGGAAGTGGAGGAGGGCGAGCCTGACCGCCTCCAGTTCCAAGATGTTGATGTGAAGACGAGCAGTCAGAGGATCCCAAACCCCGAGGCGTGACTGCTCTCCAAATGGGCCCCCCAGCCGAGTTGGAGGCGTCTGTGTAAAGTTCCAGGGCCTGGGAAGGGAGGGAGGTGGGAACTCCGGGGGCCAGGGTGGAATGGGCTGAGCCACTCCTCCGTGGCCCAAACGAACCAAGGCCCTAGGGGAATGGTCTGGTTCCAGCTGTCGTTGGTTGGGACCAACGACGGCGGAACTCCCCTCTGAAGCTGTCGCTTGGGAACTCTGCCTAGGGGAATGAAAGGAGACAGGGACTCCATCATCCCCAGAAGGGACGAAAGTGTCCTTGCCGAAGTAAGGGGAGAGAGTCGAAGGTGGGAGATGAGGTCCACTAGGCGAGCGGAACTCTCTGGGGTCGGGGAGACTACCATGGAGGTGGTGTCGAAGCTCATGCCCAGAGAGGTGAATCGCTTGACTGGGCGAGAGCTCGCATTTGGAGGGGTTGGTGACGAACCCCAGAGAGGAACAAAGGTGTAGTAGTTTGGAGATGTGGATTGGGCCAGGGCCTGAGTGGGAGCCCGAGTTGGATGGGTAGTGTAGAGGTTGAACTAGTGTCACTCTCCCTACCATCAGCTTGAAAGACTGGAACAACGAACGCGCGTGTTAAAAAGATACTGAGCCATGCGCTTGTGTGGCCATAGTCAGCATGAGTGTGTTGTTTTCGAGCCCATAGATGCCAAATGAGGCGATCTTTTGCACACTGAACATAGAACGTAATGTTGTTTTTGGGGATCCTTAGCAACCAGTACTGCTTACTTGACCCCAGGTCCTGAAATGCACACTTTCCTGACATATCGATTGCCTGAGCACCGAGGGAAAATGGCGGAAGCAAGTATCGCGTCTTGACGCGAAACGAGACTATGGGAAACTAGGACGAGACCTTGAGAAAAATCAATACTTCAATGCGAGCGTCGTCTGCTAGGCTAGGGCCGTTTGTCGGAACCCATTGCGAGCAGATTTCAGTGCAAGTACAGACTGCTTCCAGTTCTCCGGGACCGTGTCTGCTGGAGAGAGGGGTATTAGGGCGTTTGGCGGGCCGTGCGGTGTGGGCAGGTGACTGCTGGGATAGGGTTTGAGCGGGAGTCAGTCTCCTGGTATCGCAGTCGAATAGCAGCCGAACAGCGACTGGTCCTGCCCAGGGATGCACCGCAAGGCCGACTTGAGCGCCTGGGAGGGGTTGGACCATGACAGCACGGCCTGAGAGATTGGCCTGTGATAGTACAGCATCTCTCACTGCCAACAGGCAGTTAAAGTGACTCCTGGCTGCGCTGTCCGCGCAGCCGAAAAGTGATGCGATATCTTGTGAATAAGAAAGTGCATCAGGGGGTCGCCAAACAAGCTAGAGTTTTTCTCAGTGTCGTCAGCGTCTGAAGACACAGAGGCAGTGCCGTAGTCCTTGAGGAAAACTCCTACTGGAGCTGCGTTAGGGGCTGACAAGAAGTCATCCCCGGCGGAGGGACGGCCTGTGCACCCTGGCGAAAGATGCCGATCTGTCCCACCAAGGGGATGAGGGTCTGGGGGGCGACTATCCTTGGCCGTGATAGCTGGGCAGGGGGGAACCCAGCCGTAACGGCAAAGGAGAAAATGTTGTCAGAGGGAGGGGATTCCTTAACAACAAGATCTGGGCGCCAGCTTTCCAAGGTGGGAAAAGTCACCAGACTGGGGGAGGGAGCCCTCAACCCGTCCTCAGCTGTGGGTCAGTGTTCCTGAAAGGGATGTTCAGATCCACCTTCAGGGGGCCAGGACAGGGGTGCGTGGGAGTCCCGCCATCGTTGGGTAGTGGGGGGGGAATACGAGGACGGGTCCCTGGTGGCTCCATACTCGGCAGGCAGACTAGGGGATCGCCGATCGGACAGCGCCCGAGAGGGAGGGGGACCCAGGTCGATCCAGCTGAAAGAAGCCAGATGCCACATGCGACCGGAGATGGAGTCAGAATGGGTGTCAGCCCTAAGCCACTGGTTCCTCTCGGGGCATGTAGCCACTGGTCCCCGGGGAGTACGCAGGGCTGTGGCGGCCCTGGGGCAGGGTTTCCTCGGGGACCCGGGTAACCTGGAGCACCATGGGGTGGATAGCGAGAAGGCGAGCTCTCTCGTATCGCCCCGGGGAGAGCACTGCCTCCTGCGTCTCCCGGGTGCGGTCCATGCCGGCCCCCTGCATGGCAGGGTGGCCGGGGTGGGTGGCATGGTAGTCGAGCCCCCTGGCTGCGTGGAAGCGGACTGGGAAGGCTGCAGTGACGAGACCACCTCAAGGGACCAAAGGTTACCCCTAGTCCCGCTGGTCGATCCTCCCACCGGAGGAACGGGACTGCGGACGTTGCCCAATAGGGGAGGCGAAAGAAGTCCACTCCCAACGTCCTGTACCCCTAGGGGAAAGTGCGACAGTCGATCGGGGTGGTTCGACCGTCGGGGGTAGGGCGCAGATCCGACCTAGTCGATGCCTGCGTCCCTGACCCGGAGTTGTGGTCAGTGGGGGAGACCCACCAAAGACTGCCCACAACTCCTCCACCGGAGTGATGACGCTCCTCGTGTCCGAGTGGTGGCTGCACTCGGACACGGTTGGGGAGAGCGTGATGGGACAGCGTGACGGTAGTGGGGGGCAAGCTAACGCCACGAGTCTCATCTGATCGAGTGACGGGCGGTGATTCCGGCCGCGAGTCTCACCCGTGCCGGTCCGCGCCTCGGTAAGGTTCCCCGGGGGCAGAGGGTCGCGGGACGCAGCCTGATAGGATGAGTCTCTGTGTGCGACCGAAGGCGAACAGGGCGATTTGGCCAGGGAGCGGGAAGATTTTGAACGGGCAGGTCCTTTCAGGGGAGCCTTGCCTTTGGATTTCTACAGTGTAGAAAGAAAAAACCGTTGGCAATAAGGCCGATTGCCTGTTCGCTTCCGAACGCAACGATCGTGTGTCCGCCGGACGGCAGAGGAGGTATCGTAACGATTGTCGCGCGTCCCCTGCGCGGAACCCTCCTCCACACCGGCCGTACGCTATCATCATAGGTGCGAGCGGATTGTCCCCTGGAATCGACATGCGGGTCCTCCAGGGCAAGGGAGCGACTCCCGAACAGAGGAGCGGCTCGACCCGTAATGTCCTTCACCATGTTGGGCACTGGTGGCGAGACAATCACGGAACGCACGATCGCAAAGAGGAGACAAAGAGGTGGATCGAGGGATAGAAAAGAGCTCGAACCACCTCGTGAGGGGCACTGGGAGTGCGGTAAATGAAGATGAAAACGCGAGTGCGAGAAGAAAGCACAAACGCGAGAAACATGTGATCGAATAACTAATGTTACTAATGGGGTAATACTAAGTGTGCACAAGTTGGTAGAGATCGCAAGACAATCTCTATACCTGTAATAATGATAAATAAGTACAGGAAAATGAGCCCGGGGAAGCCGGTAGTACCGCCGAACAAGGTGTGTGAGGTCAGGCAACATGGCGGAGACGGCAACCGGCGTGGCACAATCGAGATGGCGGATCGATTGACCGGGAAGGGATCGATCGTCAAGAGTGACGCGCAATGGCGCACAAGAGTAAATACCCCTGGTGTACCTTGTAATAATGCTAAGGAGGTACTAATAAATGTGCACCAGTTAGTAGATGAGGAGATCGTTTACCAGTGATAAATTTGGTACAAATAAATGCGCACCAGTGGGCAGATCAAGAGGTCGTACTTTCGAAGATCGAAAGAACGGAAGGCGAAGTCGCGAGTGCCGAGACAAAGGCACAAAGGCGAGGATGGCGCGGTTAAATAGGTAATAAAGCGCACCAAACCAAAGCCCCACTGGCTCAAGAGTAAAAGGGTGAAGCGAGCAAGCCACAACAAAATAAGCAAACACAAAGCTATCTTAACACAACGGCAAAGAGAAGGCGAGACAGAGCACAAGACTTATCTTGCTTGGACGGCAGGCCGAGAGAGAATGAGGTACGGGAGGTGACACTGGCTTCTTCCTACGGCGGAAGCGGGTGGGCATCACGTGACTGTCTTATTACTGCATTAGCCACACAAAAACTTCGGCTGGCAGAGCTGACTAACTGCCGTAAATGCTATTGTCTGACATGGTACAGTATATGACGCCAAAACATCATTACATACACATGCATAAATATACATTCACGTTATTGCAATCTGCAGGCCTCTAAATGCTTGATAATATAAAGTGCCAATTTTCTACTGTGTTACTGTTCGTTGAGGCCAACAGAGAGATAAACGAAAACCCATGTGGATTATGAAAGAGCTTTTGAACTATGAACTTTTCTCTTATGCTATTGTAGATGGACAACATAATAAGTGCATTTCGTTTTCGACTGCAACTTTACATAGTTACAAATTAAGTCTTGTGGCCTATGGTTTATATACCTATAGTAGAGAGAGAGAGAGAGAGAGAGAGAGAGAGAGAGGAGAGAGAGAGAGAGAGAGAGAGAGAAGAGAGAGAGAGAGAGAGAGAGAGAGAGATCAGAATCTTGTCATATCACTTCAATCGTCAATTCAACATTTTCAATTCTGGTTTGAAAAAAAAGAAGACTAATACCTGGCAAACATTCCAGGAGAGAATGAAGGTGCAATACAGAACCAATAGTGGCATCACTTCGAAACACCACCAGTCCAAGAAGATAGATATCAGAATAACATCAACAACAACAAACATTTTCTACGAGCAGTGATTAACGAATAAAGGAAGGGGGGAAGAACATCACAATAAACGTCTGCCAGAGCTAAGCGCAATACTATAATTTCCTGAAACATTAGACTTTGATCTTTGAGGCATCTAAGGGAAAGGCTGGACCATTTTGGAAACATCAGGGACAATTATGGTCAATTTATGTCTGGTAACTGTAGGCGACACTCTTTCATGTACACACATTTCCGAACAAACACTGCCACGCGATGACTGGCTGCACACCCACGCTCTTCCTTTCCAACACGCACATCTCCATGGCTCCTACAGCCTCTACCCTCCTCACGCTCACCCCCCCCCCCCCCCCACCACACACACACACACTATCTCTGTCTCTCGAAAATACACACACACACCACACACACACACACACACTCACACACACACACACACACACACACACACACACACACACATACATACATTCACATACATGCATACGCGCGCGCACGCGCGCACGCACGCACACACACACACACACACACACACACACACCACACACACCACACACACACACACACACACACACACACACACACACACACACACACACACACACACACACGCACACACACACACACGCACGCACGCACACACACTCACACACACACACACACACACACACACACACACACACCACACACACACCACACACACACACACACACACACACACACACACACACA
>CM031596.1:98595706-98598206 GCA_018398815.1 Conus ventricosus
TGTTGTTGTTGTTGTTGTTATTTTCATTGTTGTTTTTGTTATGAGAGGGACTAGTTCACAGTAATAACAGAAACAGATCATAACCCTGACAGACAACATGCATACATACATACAAACAGAGAGGTGTGTGTGTGTGTGGAGGGGGGGGGGGGCGCACAGATGTGCGTGCAGATGTGGATGTGTGTGTTGTCGTCGGTTTAATGTCCTTCCACTACAGTGATTCAGACAGTTTTATGTGTGGGTGAATGAAGTATGTAAGTGATTGAGTGTATTAATATGTTAATGATAGAATATGACACCCCCCCCTCCCCCCTCCCCTTTATCCCTCTTCCATTTAAATAAAACAAATGTAACTGAGTAGAGATAAGATCTAAAGATAAAGGCCAACTGAACTACTTAACAAACATTTGCAAATTGACTCAAGAACATAAGAACTGTTTAAATACTTGGTAAAGGCAAGGAAGTCGATCCATCAGTGTAACCATCAATACCCGAATTTGTAAAGAGTTCTCTTGCTCTTGGGCATTGGATTAGTAAATGACTAATACTTAAGGTTTCCCCACACATCCACACATACATTTAACGTTATGACAATATTTTGTTTTCAATGCGTTCAAACAAAATCTATGGATTAAGCTTTCAATCTCCCTAGACGAGAAAGAGACTTGTTTGTACGTTTTCCCCTTGTACCCATCACTAAACTTTACACAGTTGTGATAATATTGGACGTCTGAGTTCATCAGTAATGTTTTACCTTTTTCTCTTGACGTTGAATTTATAATTGAAAAACATTCTTTCAAATCTAAAGGAATGTTAAGTGGTATTGCGTAATTAACATTTGAGCTGCTTTTCTTGCTAGTTGATCTACGCGCTCGTTGGGTACAATACCACAATGAGAGGGGATCCAACAAAAGTAACAGTAATGCCTTTCAAGGATAAAAGATGAATGAGATGATGAATTTCTAATACTATATCAAGACGAATTGAAGGACATGCAGACTTAATCGAGTGGATTGCTGCTTTCGAATCAACACCTATCATAATTTGGGAATTATTTATTGGAAAATTTAGGATGAAATCTAACGACTTAAGTATAGCAATTAATTCGGCACTAAATATCAATAACTGTCTACCAAGATAGAAGAGCTTTTCTATTTTGAAACTAGGGATTATGAAGGCTGCTCCCGTGTTATAATTTTCTAGCACTGAGCCATCTGTAAACATTTTCAAATGGGGATTGTAGTTACTTTCTAAATGAGCGTAAACAGATGAGCGTAAACAGATGTTCTTAAGGTATGTGGACATCTTTTTTTGATACATCTGTATAATCTATATCAAAGGAGGCTTTACTTTGTTCCCATTTTGGAATAGGTGAATATGTGGGCTTTTGGGCAATGTTGTTTTTATCTATTTTAGTATCCTTTAGAAGATAGGAGAAAAACGAGTAAATAGAGACCTAGTTGATAGTATATTTTGGGCACGTTTTCCGAAATCCTCCTCTGATTTTAAACATACTTCTTCTGAGCTAAAATTGTTTTGTGAAAAGCTCTTTAAGATAAATTTTGAAGTAGAAGCTTTCCGAAGTTCTGCAAGAGGTAAGATTCCTACCTCATTATACGTCCCTAAGTTAGATGTATGTGTGGGAACCCAAGGGCAATTTTATAAGCTTTGCAATCAGTACTCTGAAGTTTATTTAACAGGTATTGAGGAGCATTAAAGAATACTTCCTGAGCATAAGTTAGTCTTGAGCGTATAAGGGCAGTTGCTAAGATGGATAACGATTTCGAATCCTGTATCCAAGATTGTTTGCTAATTATTTTTAGGAAATTCAAGCTCTTTCTTGCTTTGTTTAAAATATATTCAATATGAGCGTTCCAAGATAACTTACTACTTTTTTGACATTCGTAAAGCCTATGAACAAGTGTGGCACAAACGACTAATGTACAAAATAAAGAATATCGGAATCAGTGGGAACATATACAATTTTATTCAAGATTTTCTACAAGGTAGGCACATTCAAGCAAAAATAGGAAATACGTATTCCAACCCAAGACCCTTACAAATGGGTTTACCCCAAGGTTCAGTAATTTCCCCAATATTATTTAATATTTTAATCTCTGACCTCCCTAAAGGTCTTTCTAAAGATACTGAAGTGGCTCAATTTGCTGATGATATATGCCTATGGACAAAAGTGACAATGAAAAGAAATACACCATCAAGATCATTAAATTACATCAAAATAAAGTATCAACTTGAATTAAATAAGATCAGTGATTTTTTAAATGTAAATGGTCTTTCTCTTTCCCCAGAAAAAGACTAATATGATTCTTTTTAATGCTGGTTACGATCCAGGACAACTTCCTACTTTCACGTTGGATGGCATTGTTTTAAACTATGCAGAAAGTGTCAAATTTTTGGATGTGTGTGTGTGTGTGTGTGTGTGTGTGTGTGTGTGTGTGTGTGTGTGTGTGTGTGTGTGTGTGTGTGTGTGTGTGTGTGT
>CM031596.1:98603206-98608206 GCA_018398815.1 Conus ventricosus
ACCTTACATCACCTTATCTTACCTTACCTTTCCCCAGCCCAAGGAGGGATGATGGGGAAAACATCAAAAGGTCTCACTGGGCTGATCGACCCGTCGTCTCGCCTTCAGACACAAACCTCCATTCTCCACTGAACTCCCCCTACTAAGAAAGTGAAAGTATCAGACGTTCTGTCATAAATCACCGCCATATTCTGTTTACGCCTAGATTGTCCACACCCGTTACCTCTCCTCACCATTCCCCTCTCTTCTCATCGTTGCAATGTAGGAGAAGTCCCACACGCAGAAGAACTATCAGCAAGTACAATAATGTCCGATTTACATTTCACTCTATGACTTCGTCTCTGAGAAGCAGAGAAGTGACATCCACGAATCTTGCAGCGGAGCGTCGGTGTGACACTGTGGATAGGTGAAATGGTTTTGGCCTGGCTGGCTGTCTTTTAGACGGTGTTAAGTCCTGGTAATGGCTTTCTTCCCTTCTGGGCGCCAATCTTCATCTTACTTCTAACGCCAGTAAGGAGACGTCGGGAAGCACCGTGCAAGGATAACACCCTACCAGAATCGAAAGCTGGATGTGCTCTGAAAATGTCTATGCAAAACAAAAAAGATGTCTTCGAGATTTTGTTCAGAGGTTAAGGACTTTAAGATTATCACTCAAAGACAAACATGCACAGAAATAGTCAGATCGAGCAGTTCCTACATACATGCATACATACAAACACACATACAGACATACATGCGTACTCGCGCATCATACATACATACATACATACATACATACATACATACATACATACATACATACATACATACATACATACATACATACATACATGCATACATGCATGCATGCATGCATGCATGCATGCATGCTTGCATACATACATACATACATACATACATACATACATACATACATACATACATACATACACACACATACATACATACACACATACATACATGCATACATACATACATACATACAAACAATCATACATACATACATACATACATACATACATGCATACATACATACACACACACGTACAAGCATGCATACATGCATACATACATATATACATGCATACATACATATATACATACATACATACATACATACATACATACATACATACATACATACATACATACATACATACATTCATGCATACATACATACGTACGTACGTACATACATACATAATACATACATACGTGCAAGCATTCATACACACATACACACATACATACATTCATGCAAAGTTTTGAGCGACTATCAAGCGAACGGATTTAACGGTATAGACACATAATACATACATACATACATACATATATACATACATACATACATACATACATACATACATACATACATACATACATACATACATACATACATACATACATACATGCATACATACATACATAGAAAGATAGTCTGATAGATAAACAGATAAAGAAACTAATTAATAGATAGATAGATAGATAGATAGATAGATAGATAGATAGATAGATAGATAGATAGATAGATAGATAGATAGATAGATAGATAGATAGATAGATAGAGATAGATGGATGGATGGATAGATAGATAGATAGATAGATCCGGAGTGAGTAACATGGGGATACACCAGACAAGACAGCAATCAACAAAAGTGTATAATAAACATGACAATGTAGGAACGATGCTCATAAAGAACAAATCATTGATTGAACCATAGCCTGAATAGTGGTCTGGAATATGAATTTTTTCCAATCACAGTAACAAACAAAAAAATAGCAGCGAAGATTCACTCACGGAAAAACTATAATATAAAGTCATGGAAACAGTATATAATTGACTTGAACATGCACGTGATTCGGGGTTGTTCTGTGCATGTTGAATCATAATACTGCTGAAGAACCCCACCGAAATGATTCAACGGCAGTGGTTGTACCATCGGAGTTTCTCAGTTCAGTTCAGTTCAGTGGTTTATTTAACGTCTTTTCATCGCCAGATGATATTAGACACTTGTTAAAAAAAAAACCACCACCTTATCTAGTACTTGCAAAGCCACATCTGATATGTGCATATTTACATAAGTGAAATACCCTAGTGGTACACAAAGTTGTAATCTTTACAAAAATTTTGCAACCTGTGACTGCGAAATAACCATGGCAATTTCAGCAACACATGAACCGTATAAGACACTATTAACATTATCAAAGTTAATCATCTCAATACCTTTCTCCTGATAGAGCGAGGTCAGCACTGAGCATTCAAACAAAAGATGACGCACAGAAATGTTTTCTCTGCAGACACAAGTAATACCATGAGACTATTTAGTGTTCCAAGTATTCAGCCTTAATTTATGAATCAATCTAACAATGTGCCTTGGACACAATGGTAAAGTAGCCATGTTTTGACTAAAATTCTGCTTATGTATATACTTTTCCATAATTTGGATTAATTCACAAAAGGACAAATCTAAGGGATTTTTGATAATTTTCAGCGTTTCTATTTGCTCCTTCTTTTGCAAGACTGTCTGCTATTTCATTCCACTTTATACCACAGTGAGATGGGACCCAACAAAAATCAATTCTTATACCTAGAGTTATGAAACAATGCAGTAAATGTTTTATTTCAAAAAGCAAATCTCTTCTAGCTTTACAGTCCCAACGCTCAAGTGATTGTAAAACAGATTTGGAATCAACACACAGTAAGATTTTATATAAAGCAATTGGTGTGTTATGTATGTACATCAAAGCCTTTAGTATTGCATTTAATTCTGAGGTATAAATTGAAAACCCTTTCCTAAATGATATGATTTCCTGACATTTAAGGTGGGTATTATAAAGCCAGAACCGCTGTCAGAGGATTGATTTGAATAGCTGTTTTCTAAATGTTCACGAACTTCAGTTGTTAAAATATTTACATTATCACTTTTCTTTAACATAGTGTATTTGTAATCAAAAGAAGCATTTAGGTGCTCCCAAGGAGGCATTGGAGGTACCGCAGGAAATTTTAGTATAGCAGTGATATCAATATTACAATGTGACATAAATTCAGATGTGTAGTTTCTAACTGGTTGGATATATGATATGTTTTAGAACTCTTAGGAAAATCTTTATTGGAATCCATCAGTATTTCTTCCGTAACTGAATTTTCAACAGAAAGACGTCTGCCAATATACTTAGACACATCCAATATTCGTTTGTCATTAAGTGGTAATATATTTGTTTCTTTATAACATTTATAAGTGTTTGTATGAACTGGACTCCGAGAGCTAATTTCATCGGAGTTTCTCGAAGGCCTGATAATGATAGGTTTATTTCAGCCACTAATATTTGAATTGCGATTGCGTGGAGCTCGAAGAATATAGAATAATCGACAGTACTAACGTCATGTCACTGAAGAGATCACAATGCAACACGGGTTATCATCATCATCATCATCATCATCATCATCATCATCATCATCATCATCATCATCATCATCATCATCATTATCATCGTCATCATCATCGTCGTCATCATCATCATTATCATCACCATCATCATCACCATCATCATCATCATCATCATCATCACCATCATCATCATCATCATCATCATCATCATTATGAGCAAAAAGAATGAGAGGGAAATTTTAGAAAAGTAGTTACGGACTCAGAATCAAAAACTTTCTTGGAGAATATTTCGACAGGGTCGCCCTGTCTTCTTCAGCTCACTGTTACTGTTGTGACAGCGAGGCCTGGTGGGACGACTGTAGTGTGTGGTGAACGGTTGTCAGGATCTGGTGTAGATGGGGGGAAGTTCAAAGACTTGATCTCTGTTCAGACTGGGGCGTCTGGTCTTAATTTCGATGGCTTCTTTAACTTTTCTTCTTTGAGGAAGGGCTCTGTAGATAAGATCGTGGTTTCTTGGGGGCTGAAACTCTGGCCTGTGGCTTGTCGATGTTCATGTATGGCAGAAGTAGATCGGTTTGGGTGTTCCTGTAGACGGGTGGTGAGTGGTCTTGTTGTCAAACACCCAGTATCCTAGCAAGTAGCCAGTACACCTCCATTAACCACGAAACTCAGACGACCTTCTGTTCACTTTGAAAGATGATGACGATCTCACACAACTCATGTACTAGGTTCTCATCTGTACAGAAGTGATTGCAGTTTAAGGCGTCCCACAGGGAAGAACAATTCAATGATAGTCCTTGAATGTGCTGACCAATATTAGTCAGTTTTCAAACATGTGTGTGTGTGTGTGTGTGTGTGTGTGTGTGTGTGTGTGTGTGTGTGTGTGTGTGTGTGTGTGTGTGTGTGAGTGTGTGTGTGTGTGTGTGTGTGTGTGTGTGTGTGTGTGTGTGTGTGTGTGTGTGTGTGTGTGTGTGTGTGTGTTCGTGCGTTCATGCGTCTGTCTTTATGTATTCATCGATTTAAGTCATATATCAAGACCAGTCCTATGGGGTGAGAAGACAAGCTCTCTCTCACTCTCTCTCTCTCTCTCTCAGCTCTCTCCTCTCTCTCTCTCTCTCTCTCTCTCTCTCTCTCTCTCTCTCTCTCTCTCTCTCACACACACACATACACACACGCACACCCTAGCCTGTACATACACACATACATTTACACAGCAGGGCCACATATGGCCTCATCACGACTCTCAAGCATCCTGAACAGTTTTACAACAGTTTTGCCAAATGAGCAATAGGGAGAGAAAAGAGTAACAGAGAAAACAAGAAGCGAGAAACGATACTCATCTTCAAATCGGAAATCTCTACCCCCCCTCCCTTTCCATATACCGCACTGCCACTCTCTCCTCCCCCACTGTCGTACTCAATCCCTTCTGCGGGCACGCACAGAGCAGGCACAGTGTCCTCCCATAACTCCAGCAGACAAGACAGACAAAGGATCACTGAGCCTTACTGGGGCGTATCACGCCTTTCCCAGCGTCATACAAAATATCCCAAGTTTAGTACGTAATGGGTACATACGACGAAAATCACAAAACAGATATAAATTCAAGAAGAA
>CM031596.1:98615706-98618206 GCA_018398815.1 Conus ventricosus
AAAGAAAGAAAGAAAGAAAGAAAGAAAAGAAGAGGAATCGGGAACAAAATCAGAACAACAATACTCCCATTCCTTTCTGTTCTCTTTGATTAATCCCCTTCTTACTTCTCGCACCTCAGGAACGAAGATGAAGAAAATACCAAAAGGTCTTACTGGGCTGATTGCTCATCGTCTAGAGAGAAGAAACCCGTTTTTTTCCGCTTGCCTCCCCATAACAAAGTCATTTCATCATACGTTCTATCATAAATCACCACCCTCATTTGTGTACCTCTATGTTTGTCCACATCCCCACGCTTTCCTCACACTTCCTACACAGAAGACCAATCGACTAGTACAATAATGTCTAATTCGAAATTCACGGTATGACATTTGTCTCTCAGAAATACGGAAATGAGATCCTGGTGGAACCTCGCAACATAGCAGCGGAGTGGCACTAGGGACCAGAGTAATGGTTTTAGCCATCGTCATCATCGTCATCATCATCATCATCATTAACAAATAAATAAATAAATAAATAAATAAATAAATAAATAAATAAATAAATAAATAAATAAATAAATAAATAAATAAATAAATAAATAAATAAATAATAAGAAGAAAACGGGACTTTTCCCCCAATGATCTTAAAGTCCAGAATTGTTTTGCCAGGAGAAATAAACAGCCTGTGTCCCAGAAAGCATCCAGTGGACTTCTATTAACCACATCACTAAGGCCACTCTTCCCTTCAGTATGTCCCAACACAACTCATGCACTGGGCCGTCATTCACATAGAAGTTACAACAGCTTAAGGTGTCTAACAAAGGGGAACAGTCCAATGATAGTCATTGATGTGGTGACTAGTACAAGTCATTTTGAGACTATTCCCAATTATTTTTAATTGATTTAAATCATGCTGCCTGACCAGTCAGATGAGAGGAAAGAAAAGCAAAGAAGAGTCTCCGCCTGTCTCTTTCTGTCTCTGTCTCTCTCTCTGTCTCTGTCTCTCTCTCTCTCTCTCTCTCTCTGTCTCTGTCTCTGTCTCTCTCTCTGTCTCCTCTCTCTCTCTCTCTCTTCTGTCTGTCTGTCTCTCTCCTCTGTCTCTTTCTGTCTCTTTCTGTCTCTGTCCCCTCTCTCTCTCTCTCTCTCTCTCTCTCTCTCTCTCTCTCTCTCTCTCTCTCTCTCTCTTCTGTCTGTCTGTCTCTCCCTCTGTCTCTTTCTGTCTCTGTCTCTGTCACTCTCTCTCTCTCACTCACTCTCTCTCTCTGTGCGCGCGCGCGCGCGCGTGTGTGTGGGGTGGGGTGGGGTGGTGTGTGTGTGTGTGTGTGTGTGTGTGTGTGTGTGTGTGTGTGTGTGTGTGTGTGTGTGTGTGTGTGTGTGTGTAGGCGGGTAGAGAGTATAGGAGCTATGGAAATGGGGATGTGGGTAAGGGAGGACAGTGAGTGTACAGCCGGCCATTGCACCCTCTCTCTCTCTCTCTCTCTGTCTCTCTCTCTCTTTCTCTCTCTCTCTCTCTCTCTCTCTCTCTCTCTCTCTCCTCTCTCTCTCTCTCTCTCTTTAGAACACGCACACACACACACACACACACACACACACACACACACACACACACACACACACACACACACGCACGCGCGCGCGCGCGCGCACACGCACACGCACGCACGCACGCACGCACGCACGCACGCACGCACGCACGCACGCACGCACACACACACACACACACACACACGCACACACACACTTACACATGTACACACACAACATGCACACACACAACATGCCCACAAATTGCCTCATGATCTCTGTCAAACATCATCATAGGAAGTTTCATAATACTACCAAACTAGCAGCTGGAATAGAAAACAAAAAAGAAAGAGAAAATAGACTCTGAAAGCCTAGAGAAAATCAAGGAACGAAAAAATGTCACTCATCTGAAAAATTCTGAATTCCACTTCCTTTTCCCCTGTAGTACACTTCCACTCTCGTCTCTCCCCATCTTACTCACCTCCTTCCCCAGCTCCACACAGAGTAAGCCCAGTGTCCTCCCTCACCCCGGCGGGCGAGACAGACAAAGAATCATTAAGTCTTACAGGGGTGATCGCCTCACGCCTTTTTCAGTTCACCTCCAAACATCATACGTTTCCCCGGTCCAGCAAACAGGCGCAAAAGAAGAACTAGCCACCAGGAGAAAAAAAAAAGTCAAGAAAAATTGCAAAAATAAGAAACTGACACCCATTCTTACCTCACCTTCCTTTCAGTATGTCGTCTCCCCCCTCCCCCCCCCCCCCTCCCTCCTCTGCCACGGCCTAGTCTTTATCGACACGCTTCTACATCCCCATACCCATGGGTCCACTTCCTTGGTGTGACTTCAGCAGGCGAGACAGACAAATGCTCAACAAGTCTTGCAGGAGAGATCGTCTCACGTCTCTGTCCATCTACCTTCCAGTAAGGAACGAAGTAAGAGCCATTTCGCAGTCTTCTTGCTACAAGCACCGAATAGACTTTCTGCTGGAAACTGCTG
>CM031596.1:98623206-98625706 GCA_018398815.1 Conus ventricosus
TAGTACAGAAAATTATGTCCAAATGTACTGAACAAAATCTTCTGTGGATTCCCTTACATTGCAACCGTCGATGGAACGAAGAGACAGACTCAATTATTGACCGAACAAAGTCCCCTGAGGAGGCCAATAACGAGTCTACTTCTGGTCAAAAAGGAGCTATTTTTTTTAGTCTGTCACTGTCAGCCCACGAAGATAATGACATAATTCTTGAGCTTTTGTGTACTGTCATTTATAAAGGAAGCATAAAAATCTGTCTTGTTCAAGAAACATTGACATTACCCTCTACAAATAAGTTTAGATGCTGGGAACCTGAGGTATTTCAAAAATGAAGGTAGTGTTTGTTCTGTAAGGTTTCCTGTCCATCGGGATTATGCACACACACACACACACACACACACACACACACACACACACACACACACACACACACACACACGCACGCACGCACGCACGCACGCACGCACGCACGCACGCACGCACGCACGCACGCACGCACGCACGCACGCACACACACACACACACACACACACACGCACGCACGCACGCACGCACGCACGCACACACACACACACAAAACACACACACACACACACACACACACACACACACACACACGCACGCACACGCACGCACGCACGCACGCACGCACACACGCACGCACGCACGCACGCACGCACGCACACACACACACACACACACCACACACACACACGCACGCACACACACACACGCACGCGCGCGCGCGCGCGCGCACGCACGCACGCACGCACAGAGAGAGAGAGAGAGAGAGAGAGAGAGAGAGAGAGAGAGAGAGAGAGAGAGAGAGAGAGAGAGAGAGAGAGAGAGAGATTGACGCATGCATACTCGGTTCAAGATGTGGTGATGATGAAGAAATGCTGTATGATTCTCAGCAATCTATAGCATATGACACTGTAGCCATCCGTCAGCCTTTGCGGACAAACTAGTTTTTATGCACACTATTTGATTTATTGTTAGTGTAAATGTGTGCATCTGTATTATCTGGTATTAGGGCACCTGTTCCATGGACACTTTTTTATACAAACAATTGATATGCGTGTTACAGTGATCAGTTTCTGCAAAGAAATCACCACTTTGTCCTGTCGTTGTCGTCAGTTGACCATTGCTGTCAGCTGTGCAGTTTTTGTTTACAGGTCCAGATACAGATGGACGGTCCGTTTGTCAAAATATAAATTCGAGGACTAGAGGAAGTGGAAGGATCATGAAGGGGGTGTGGACCTTGATGTTTTTCTCCGGTATAGGATATCCGCACTCTCCATCTGCTCTCGAGAAAGTGTAGGCTTTCTTTTACGAAGCTGGCCATCTGCTTCTGTCTTCAGCACAGGGTTCATGTGCTATTTTGAGGCAGTTCTGCCATGCTCCAGGTTGGCTTTGATTCAGTCCTCATCTTGCTTTTGGGGAGGGGGGGGGGGCATTTGTATTGCTATAGCCCGGAACAAGTACCAGTTACATTTGAGTTTAATGTGTCTAACACTCAACAGAAAGCCACTCAGATCTGTTAGAGCCGTTCCTTGTTTCAGCTATATGACACTTTCTCTGTAGATTCTAATCCCCCTTCCTCCGGCGCTTCACTTTCACCACGTCCGCAGAACCTTTTTTTTCAGCAAAGTACCATTTTAATTCTCTGCATCCCTGTTTATCTATAATCGCTCTGATATGTTCCTTCGTGTTTTCTAATCCATAGCTTTCGTTTTATTTTCTATTGCAAAGGCTGGTTGTGGTACCGGGACATGGCAAACACACAACATTAAAGAACAATCGTAAGGGAAGCAAACATTATGGGCCTACAAGATCTATTCTACTAACTTAACTTTGAAATATGTAATCAAACAAGGAATAGAAACTGTGGTACGAAAGCGGATGAACGAAAGCCAAAGGAAAAGTCACAAACAACAATCAACAACAATACCAACACCAACACCACCACCAAAATAAACAACAGCTTCGGTAGCTGTACCAACAACATCAACAAAAACAACCAAAACAACAATAACAAAAACATCATCATCATCATCAACTACAAGAACAACAACAACAACAACAACAACAATAACAAGAAAAGAACAACAATAACAACAACAACAACAACGAAGAGTCCAACCCCAGCGTCGGAAGAGAAGACGTTAACCCCTCCCAAGTGCGTATGGAATAAATGACAAATGCAATGGAACAGCATCTTAACAGAGAAAGAACATGCGATCTATCAAAGAACGGGGAAAAAAGAAGTCCACTTCTCCAGCAGTTTATATTCCCAAGCAGACAGAAGCAGAAAGGAGGGGGAGTATGTCAAGGGGTGAGGTGGGTCATGGAGGAGATGGTAGCGGGAATAATGGGAGAAGTGTCGGGAATCGAAGGTTCAGAGATTGAGAATGGATGAGACAAAACTGTCACGTAATTGAATGAAAACGCCAAACATATAAGAGCAAGACTGAAACTCTCAACGATTTAATGTCCAGTTACA
>CM031596.1:98630706-98633206 GCA_018398815.1 Conus ventricosus
TAAAGAGGGCACAACACATAATAATGACAGTAAAAACGCTCTCAGTACCGGTTTCATTAAACCAGTCGACTGTGTATAGACGGTTTACATTTCAGTCTTTAAGACAAAGAAATTTTAACAAATGTATAGTTTCACTATTTTATCTTTACCCATAAGTTGCACTAAAGGTATTCTTTCCCCCCCCCCCCCCCCCCCCCCCCCCCCGCCCTCACTATTTCCTCTCACATGATCCCCTCCTGGGTAGCCTCGTTTCCGTCCGGCGGCCATTTTGGTCTTCGGCGAACATGAGAAGTGGTTTCTCGTTCTTCGTTTTCACTGTCCTAAATGTTCATTGTTTTTGCCTGAAGAAGAAGACCCAAGAGGTGGAAATGCATTGTGTCTTGTCCTGTACTTTGTTTGCCTATGTCCTTGGCGGTAACTAACTCTCTTCAATTCTTTCCCCTGAATTTCGATCACCGGTCATCGACGGTTTTCTTTCCGGAATAATGGAATTTAAAACAACATTTTTGTTATCTGAAGCAATATATCGCCTTAAAAAAAACCCGAAATAGACACATTCATCACAAAAATATTATTATTTTAGAAATAATGCGCAGAATGTTACGAAAAAAAACAACATCCGTCATGCAAAATGCAAAAATCTCTAAAAATGTTGAGAGCTAACCCTTTCTCTTTCTAATTTATATATGTTGAACAGCAGAGCTGACCACTCAGACTGTTCCGTATCTTTTGATCTCCCTTGCATCCTTGAATGGATCCTCTAGCATTGTAGGCTCAAAGATTGCCCCCTACACTATACTCCCGCAACAAGTTAAGGAACGCCCTACGTTTTTTGTACCTTCTTAAATGAAATGAGTAAAAAAGGCCAGGCCGCCCATTTTGGAAAAAAAATGCAGCAGAACGGTACTTGAAACATTGCTCGACACACCGGTATGATTCCTGTACTCACCACTCTGCCACTCAATGCCTCGCCAGCGGCGGGACATTCGTGCAAATGAGGAAATTGCACTGACCGTGGAACAAGCCCCTGCTGACCAAACCGGGCATGTGCAGCGATTCGGCAGGTTGCACGTGCAAGCACTGACAACTGTGAACACTGATCCGCACAAACTGCACCAAAATGGGTATCAGAAAGGGCATTAAAAACGACACAACCAGACATGCCTCCAAGAAGACGACTGAGTGCAGTGGACTGCGGGCGCGCTCTGGCGTGGCTAGCAGAGGGTGTGTCTTTACGAGAGGTGGGCAGACGTCTTCAGGTGTCGGCCTCAGTCATTCACAGACTCAATGAACGTTATGCGACAACAGGCAGGACGGAAGAACGGGCGCGCACTGGACGTCCTCGTTGCACCAGTCGACGGGATGACCGATTTCTCTACCTGTCAACTTTACGGGACAGGACAGTCACAACACCCATGCTGAGACGTCGCCTCATGCAAGCAGCAAATGTCAATGTCAGCGTTTCCACTGTCCGCAACCGCCTTCATGAATTTGACCTCCAGTCTCGTCGGCCAGCCATCCGAATTCCACTGACTCAGGGTCACCGACAGGCCCGCCTGGCGTGGTGCCGCCTCCATCAGCATTGGAACAGGCAGCAGTGGTCGAGGATCCTCTTTACCGATGAGTCACGTTTCACTGTCTCATTCAATGATGGCAGGAGACGAGTCTGGCGCAGACAAGGAGAACGATTCACTGCCGCCACCATTCGTGAGGTCGACCGTTATGGAGGTGGTTCGGTAATGGTGTGGGGTGGTTTTCATCTCCATGGCAGAACCCCCCTGTACGTCATCCAGGGATCTTTGACTGGTCAGCGTTATCGGGATGAGATCGTCCGCCCCATTGTGCAGCCAGCTCTCCAGGCCATGGGTCCTGGTGCGACTCTCCAGGACGACAACGCCCCTCCGCATCGAGCCCACGTGGTACGAGACTTCTTCCAGCAGCAGGGGATCCAACGCATGGAATGGCCATCGCGCTCTCCAGACCTGGCACCGATGGAGCACCTGTGGGACGTCCTGGGTAGACGAGTTGCTGACAACCACCCTCCGCCCGCTGATGTGGCCCAGCTAACCCAGTTCCTGCAGCAGGAATGGCAGGCCATCCCGCAACAGACCCTTACAACCCTGGTTCATTCCATGCGGCGTCTGTGCAGAGCATGTGTGGCTCAGAATGGCGGCCACACCCACTATTGACTGCTGCTGACTTTTCGAATGGGGGTGTCTCTTTTTTTATTACTCATTGTTCAACGACGTGTGAATGGCTTTCAATGAAATTGTAGCCACAGGTGGCTGAATGACTGGGCGAATCATTCGAGTAAACTGTTTTCCTCTGTCTGTATTAAAACACATTTAACAGCAATTTCTGTAAGCGTTCCTTAACTTGTTGCGGGAAGTGTATATACTGTTTGCATAATGTTTTTTGTTTTTTCAGCGACATTTTTCCTCTCCACACTTTCGTTTTGTTTCATTTACTACCCTTTGCTGGCTGCTTTGGGGTGCTGTTG
>CM031596.1:98640706-98648206 GCA_018398815.1 Conus ventricosus
GGTAGGGAGAAAGAGAGAGGAGAGAGAGAGAGAGGAGAGAAGAGAGAGAGAGAGAGAGAGAGAGAGAGAGAGAGAGAAGAGAGAGAGAGAGAGAGAGAGAGAGAGAGACGTACACAAGTTGAAAATGATTTAGGGTTGTTTCTGTCTATTTTGATATTCACCAAAATATCACCACTGAACAAATGAAAAACAGTCTATTGGCATGACTAACATAACGAGCATGATATGTATTTTAAACTCTAGACTTATTGCTCTGTGCTAAAGGTCCAGTGTTTATGTTGCTTGAACTTGCGATATATCTATCACCATAGCATTGTCTATAAGGAGACCTATCATGAGCTGTCTCTTTCTATGCATCGTTGATCGCAAAACTCTCTCTCTCTCTCTCTCTCTCTCTCTCTCTCTCTCTCTCTCTCTCTCTCTCTCTCTCTCTCTCTCTCTCTCTCTCTCTGTATCTATATGCATATCAGTTTGTTCATTTATTAAATGAAAGATTATCAAAATGAATTGAACACAATAATGTGATAAACGATTGTCAAGCAGGCTTCAGAAAAAATACAGCACTGTTGATCATATTTTTACGTTGTTTGCCATGGTGCAGAAACAATTATTGTTACACAAAAAATTATATGTTGGATTTATAGATTTTAGAAAAGCTTTTGATTCTGTCGCTCGCTCGAAGTTATGGGCTGTCCTGAAGAAAAGGGGTATTCGAGGGAAAATGTACCAGGCTATAATTAGTATTTATAACATTGTTAAAGCAAAAGTTAGAGTTGAAGGTGATCTGACTGAAGCATTCACGTGTCCCACTGGTTTAAAAGAGGGAGAAAAATGCAGTCCTGTCCTGTTTTCTCTGTTCATAAATGAATTGGCGGAAGAAATCATCCAAAGATGAAGACACGGAATTCAGCTTATTCCTGATGTTTTGGAAATTCTTATTCTTATGTTTGCCGATGATATTATTCTAGTTTCTGATTCGATCACAGGCTTGCAAACCCAATTTAATGTGTTGCATGAGATGACAAAAAGGCTTGGTTTAATCGTGAATTTAGATAAGTCAAATATTGTCATCTTCAGAAATGGCGGCTATGTCTCTGAACATGAGGTATGGTATTATGGACGGAATAAAGTACCAGTTGTTAATATGTATAAATATCTTGGTGTCATTATGTCGACTAGGCTGTCATTTACTCACTGTTTGAACGATTTAGCCAGTCGAGCGTAAAAAGGGGTCATTAACATTTTTAAGTTGCTTTGGTCATTAGGAGAAAAATCTCCAGTCATATTCTTTAAACTTTTTGATGCTCAGATCCAGCCTATGCTTAGTTATGGAGCCGAAGTTTGGGGCATCATAGGAAATCTTGATATAGTAGAAAAAGTGCACTTGTTCTCACTAAAAGATTTCTAAATGTAAGCATAAGAACTCTTAATGTGATGATTTACGGTGAGTTAGGACGTTTTCCACTATATGTAAACTTGCACCTCAAAAGTGTTAGATACTGGTTAAGAATTTTGAAGATCCCATTTCATCGTTTGCCTCACAAGTCGTATAGAATGCTACTACATTTTCATAATAACAACAAGAATACATGGGCATCGGCAATTTGTTTCTTCTTGTACAAATATGGATATGGAGAGGTTTGGGAGAATCAGGGGCTTGAGGATGAGAAGGCATTTTTGAGAGCATTAAAAAACAGTGTTATTAATGATTACAAGATGCAATGGTCTCATGATATGGAACAAAGTGATCGTTTCTTGTTGTATCGAACGTTCAAGAGTGAATTAATTCTATCTTCCTATTTGAATGTACTTAATCTTTTGCGAGCAAGAATCAGTTTGATTAGGTTACGGTTAGGTGTCTCACAGCTGAACGTGCACAAGCTACGCTTCCGTAGAAATATAACGGAAAACGATATGTCATGTCCATTCTGTGTTTCGCAGGTGGAGACCGAAGTTCACTTTGTTTTACATTGTCCACGGTATCAGGATTTAAGAGAAAAGTATATTCCTCATAAATACTGTAACCAACCTTCGCAGTTCAAACTAACAATGCTTTTGGCATCTGAGAATAAATCACGGATAGTTCGACTCGCTATCTATCTTGAAAAAGCTTTCAAACTGCGCGGTAGTTCACTCGAATGAGTAATGAAGTGGAAATGTGCATTGTACAGGTGTGTTTGTATGCATTATTACAGAATGTATAAATTGTGTTTCTGCACTGATACAAATTGATTCTGTTTGTAACCACTCCCAGTGACATGGGTCTATGGCCTATTCATTAAATTGTTCAGAGTTCAGAGTTCTCTCTCTCTCTCTCTCTCTCTCTCTCTCTCTCTCTCTCTCTCTCTCTCTCTCTGTATGTATCTATATACATATCAGTTTGTTCACTTATCAATTTTCTGTTGACCCATTTCTCCCTGTTTAGCTTTGTCTCCTTTTCTGATTTCTCTATCTGACAAAACTGATTGATCCTTGCTCTCATTAAAATCCCTACAGCCTTTGGTTCTTGTCAAACCTTTCAGACCACAACCAAGCCTGGAGTCTGAGGGTCCTGTCCAGACCACGCTGACGTGTCATAGTCGGCGTCAGCAGTGAAGTAAAGACTGGCGCCATGGAGAGAGGAAAGCCATTACCAGGGCTTTACACTGTCCTCTTTTAGACAGACAGCCACACCAGAACCATTACCCTTATCCCCGGTAACACTCCGCTACTCTTTCGCAAGGTCCCCCGACGTCACTTTCCTGCTTCTCAAACGTCATAGGGCAAAGTGCGACTCAGACACAACCATAATTGTCAATACCTTGTCTGTAGGATTTCCCTTGGTTTGCTTTAATGAGAGGAAGGGATGGAGGAGATGATACTGATCAGGAGGCGGTTAGCAGATTTGTGGTGTTTTTATAACACAATGTCTGACACATACTGCAATTCTTGCAGGAAATGAATTTGGCAAGGCGTTTCAGAACTACTACCCAGAACCCTGATCATTCAGCTTATGAAGACGTTGTGAATCCTTTGTCTGTCTCATCTTCGGAGTGGAGAAGAGTACGGATTATGGCCGATTAGGCTTGATATGAAGGACGGAGAACTGGTTACTGTCTTGGGTCTTTTTTGTTGACGATTACCGCTCATTTAGAGTAGTGCAATTAGAATATGTTTGTATTTCCTCTGCCATTTCACTTAGGCTAACTGATTTCTACTGACTTTGGGTTTTCTTGTTCTGGCTAGTATGTTAAGATCTCCTTTTGTTTTGTTGTGACCTGGTATGCAGTGCAGTCACCGATGTTCGATGGGTTGGTTTTCATTGGTTCCCTCTTACCCCTTCCCGCCTGTCACCATTGGGATCGGTAACTGATCGGTTTGTACTTAACCTGCAAAGTTATATATTCGTTTCTATGTAATCAACACAGTGCGTCACTCATCTACTGACAAACATGATGTTTTGCTTCATTGTATAGCATCATGGTACGTCGAGCACACTACCACAGTACATTGACAGATTTCATTCAAGAAAACATAACTCCTATTCTAAATTCTAATTGCCTATCATGTTCTTCTGACAATCTGTCACTCAGACTGCCAATGGATTAAATGGCTGGAGTGTCTGAAAGGACAGGAGCAAAGAAGACGTCAAATGTAAAAGCAGCACAGTCATGCTGAGTCTCTGTATACTGGCGGAGGTCTCACAAATTCTATGAAGTTCACAGAGCAAGTGACGTGAGGACACTTCAAGCCAGAGTCCCTGCCGCTTACCTACTAACCTGATTCCGCAATCTCCACAGGTCGTGAGACCCTATTAACTGGCACAGCACGGAATGGAAATCCATGGTAACACAGAACCTGATGACCAGCAGGCCTTCATCAAGTGGTGACGCCAACAAACAGAAGAGAGACCCCTTAGTCTCATTAGCCAGGCAACATCAAAATGCAAGACAGGTCCTCGTTCTCTCACCAGATTGCAACACGTACTGTCTATGGGATGTTTCCTGTCCTCTCTTCAATGATGTCATAAATTTTGAAACGGCCATGCTGACGCTGAACGATTTCTATGTGTTTTGTAGACTACATTTTCATTTTGTATTCAATGCAAAAGTTTCGCGCGTGAAATTGTTCTTAACTTGGGGCTGTGCATTGGTTTTTCCTACGTTATTTCATGTTTGACCCTAATTTGTCACTGTGAGCATAAGCGCTTGTACGTGAATGAGCCTGAGTTAAATTACACTTGAGCCGTTCTAAGTAGGTTTTAACTATCTATCTCTTTGTGAAATATCTATCTGTCTATCATCTATCTGTCTGTCTGTGCACCTGTCTATCCAGTTATCTATCTATCTATCTATCTATCTATCTATCTATCTATCTATCTATCTATCTATCTATCTATCTATCTATCTATATATCTATCTATCTATCTATCCATCCATCCATCCATCCATCCATCCATCCATCCATCCATCCATCCATCCATCCATCCGTCTGTCCGTCCGTCTGTCTGTCTGTCTATCTGTCTATCTGTCTATCTGTCTATCTGTCTATCTGTCTCTCTTTCTATCTGTCTGTCTATCAATCTATCTACCTATCTATCTATCCAAACGTCAGACACCTAGGTACCAGAGGACAAGAAATGTAATTTGTCGATGAAATTAAATCAGTCAGAAAGGCAGTTAGTCCTTACTTTTTGCAAGACCTGACAAAGTTAAAGTAAGTAGATCTCAAAAGGGACAAAAAATAGACAGAGGTAAGACAGCAAGAAAGACAGATGTAACGTTCTTGTGTATAGCCCCTGTGGGAATATCACATTTCCTTTCGGTGTCGGAAGCCTTTTCCTATACAGCGCAGCTGCCCCGGAATGGAGTTCACTTTTGGGTTTCTTTCTTTTTTTTTTCTCCTAAGGAGGTCCTGTATGACAATGAGCGAATCACTGAACAGAACAAGATGCGCGTCCCGGACACCTGTGTCTGAACCTTCGCTTCAAATTTTGGTGGAACTGTATTGAGGGCCCCCAGAGACCCAGCAACATGGTCACATCAAGAAAAGAATGGCTTGAAATAGCCATGCACAACTCATTTCTGTTTAATGTTCCTTTATTCAAGGCCTTCCATGATCTGTAAAACCTTAAAAAAGGCTAATATTTATCGGGTACTGAGCGATAAGAAAAAAAACCACAACCAAACAAACAAAAAAATCAACAAGAAACTTTGTGCTAACTTGCGAATCCAGGAATCAATACGGGAAGTATGTGAATTTATGCACAGATCGTCAGATATGTAGTGAGATTCCAGCAAAGGGGTATCAGGAAAATGTCCATTTAATGAACTGAACTCTCTCTCTCTCTCTCTCTCTCTCTCTCTCTCTCTCTCTCTCTCTCTCTCTCTCTCTCTCTCTCTCTGGAACACAAGTCCTGGAAATATACTGTTTTTTGTTTACAAAACAATGGGAGCAAAAAATAAACCACGGCTGATAGTGAAATGAACGCCATTCACCCCCCAGAAGTTTATAATATATATTTGTTTTTGTTCCCCTCTTCCACAGAGGGCCTTGGCCTTATGGAATAAAGATTTCATTTCCCTCCCCCCCCCCTCTCTCTCTCTCTCTCTCTCTCTCTCTCTCTCTCTCTCCCTCACACACACACACACACACACATACACACACACACACACACACACACACACACACACACACACACACACACACACACACACACACACACACACACACACATACACACACACACACACACACACACACACACACACACACACACACACACACACACACAAATAAAATGAACGACTGAATAGTACTGAGAAAGTACACGCTTAGGTAGTCTATTCCCTTACCTTTCAAGAGAAGGTTTACAAAAAAAGATTTTAAAAACAAAACAAAACAAGCAAAAGAATACAGAATGCACGCGCGCAACCGCTGTGTCTCTTTTGTACCCATACACATCTTGTTTTGTTTTTAGTCTCTCTTTTAATGACTCTTTTTTTTTTTTTCTCTTCTTTTATCTCCCCTCTGTCCTTTTCTCTCTCTGCGTCTGTCTCTCTGTCTTTGTCTCTCTCTGTCCCTGTCTCTCTGTCTGTCTGTCTGTCTGTCTGTCTGTCTGTCTGTCTCTCTTCTAGCAGAGCCTGTAGAAGGCCATATAATCAGAGAGATGTGTATCTACGCGCGCGCGCGCGCGCGCGCGCGCGTGTGTACGTGTGTGTGTGTGTGTGCGTGCGTGCGTGCGTGCGTGCGTGCGTCCGTGCGTGCGTGCGTGCGTGCGTGCGTGCGTTCGCGCGTGCGTGCGTGCGTACGTGTGTGTGTGTGTGTGTGTGTGTGTGCGTGCGTGCGTGCGTGCGTGCGTGCGTGCGCGTGCGTGCGTGCGTGCGTGCGTGCGTGCATGCGTGCGTGCGTTGGTGTGTGTGAGTGTGTGTGTGTGTGTGTGTGTGTGTGTGTGTGTGTGTGTGTGTGTGTGTGTGGTGTGTGTGTGTGTGTGTGTCCGCACGCTCGCGAGCGCGCACGCGTGTGTGCGTGTACACGCCTGCGTGTGTGAGCGCGCATGTTCGTGCCTATGTTTGGAGTGGATGTGCCAAAATGGAACCTTGAAGTAAATCTAACTGCATTCTGTTCTTCAACTACTTTGAACTTCAGTGCAGGGACACGGCTACCAGGCGGCGACATAATTACAGGGACATCTCTATGAAGATGGGATAGTAGCACCGTTCCCATCAGTAAAGCCACTTTCAGTATAGGAAACCAGTAGCGTAAGTACCATGACAGGAAGAGCCGCTGTGAGCAGAGAACATTAAGAGCAGGAAGCTGCGTCAAGTATGGTGCCGCCGCTACTCAGTAAATAGCATTATATGGTGATACATTCTTACCTTTTTTTTTTTATAGGAAATTTGTATATTTCTGAAAGGGACGGCTAATGGAGCCTAAAAAGCTTCCGTTCAGTACGAGAACCTGAAATTAGGCGGAAATGTGTTCCAGAGTAAGCTTTTATGGTAATATAGGTTTGAGTAGCAGACTGGTCATAGGTAGCTAGCTATACGAGTAATTGATATTCTCAGGTTTCTGTGAGTGTGTGTATTTCGTTCTATATTATGAAGACAGCCAAGTGCAGCCACAACGCGGGGTTGGGATGGAGGGGAATGGCAGTGGAGGCATCCAAAAGAATACAGAAGTATTTCTGTATTTACAGCACACATACTATTTAGTGGAAATCTAAGACATTCGATGTTGTCTGATTCATTTCTTCCCCTGGAATAGCTTGGGTTAAACGTATTCTTGTTATATTCGAACAGTAATTTCACAGCTGTGACAATTTGAGAGTTTGCGTCAGTATTACCTCTTAATTCACCGGAAGAAAGAGAACCACACACAAAGGCGATTTACGAAATGCACTACTCAACAAACGTGCCATTGTTCTTACTTTGAGTACAGGTTTAATGATATATCGATACGGACACCCTGCTATGATGTGCAAAAAAAAAAAAAAAAAAAAAACAACACAGGTGATTTGTG
>CM031596.1:98653206-98680706 GCA_018398815.1 Conus ventricosus
CAGGAGAAGGTTGTGCTTGTAATATAGCACAACCACAATCTTTTTTTTTTAAGGCCGTGCACTGTTGATTTATAGGTTTACTATTCTTGCGTTAGTTCGGACATATGTTGTTTTCAGTTGCAAATTCTACGTAGTAATCACTGACTTAAATAAAAAGAACACACACGAAAAAAACTTTAACTGAGTAACAGGAAGGTTCTGTGTGTGTGTGTGTGTGTGTGTGTGTGTGGTGTGTGTGTGTGTGTGTGTGTGTGTGTGTGTGTGTGTGTGTGTGTGTGTGTGTGTGTGTGTGTGTATGTGTGTGTGTGTGTGTGTGTGTGTGTGTGTGTGTGTGTGTGTGTGTGTGTGTGTGTGTGTGTGTGTGTGTGTGTGTGTGTGTGTGTGTGTGTGTGTGTGAGATTCAAGATTCAAGATTCAATAGTTTAATGCCTTTGAAAACCGTAACAGGTTTTATATGACACAAATAAATAGAGAAAAGATAAACGAAACCAAATGACGAAATACACATTTATGCTTGTTGTTGTATCCAACTATCATCATGTTATATCAAGTTGTCCTTGTCATACATTTTACCTTATCGACACTTTGAAATAGCATGCACATATTTTGAGATCTCGCTGATAAGCGTGTCATTTGATATTAAGATAGATGGCAGCGCATTTTGTATATTATATTTGTCTTTGATGTGTTCTAAAAAACTGCCGCCTTATATCGTTATATTTAGTACATTTATCTAAGAAATGAATTTCGTCTTCTACTTCATTACATTCCAAACACAGTCTTCTTTCTCTTGGTGTCTTAGTATATCTACCTTTTTCTATTTTAAGATCGTGACAAGAAATCCTTAATTTACATAGTGCTTGTTTTTGATTAAAGCTTATGAAAGAGTTTACTAAATATGTTTCCATTCTGTAATCTGTAGTAATATTGTCATAATATTTTAGTTTTGATTCTGTTTCTGATTTTTTTCTTTTCCAAAATAATACATATTCATCTTTTAGTTTATTCTTGACCACATAACACAACTTGTTAATATTAAAAGTGTGTGTGTGTGTGTGTGTGTGTGTGTGTGTGTGTGTGTGTGTGTGTGTGTGTGTGTGTGTGTGTGTGTGTGTGTGTGTGTGTGTGTGTGTATGTACGTGTGTGTGCTTGTGTGTGTGTGTGTGTGTGTGTGTGTGTGAGTGTGTGTATGTGTGCTTGTGTGTGTGTGTGTGTATGCGTGCGTGTGTGTGTGTGTGTGTGTGTGTGTGTGTGTGTGTGTGTGTGTGTGTGTGTGTGTGTGTGTGTGTGTGTGTGTGTGTGTGTGTGTGTGTGTGACATAAATGAAAACTAGTGTCATGAGACAACCATGTCTAAAGAATACAGAACTAGTTCTCTCTCTCTCTCTCTCTCTCTCTCTCTCTCTCTCTCTCTCTCTCTCTCTCTCTCTCTCTCTCTCTCTCTCTCTCTCTCTCTCTCTCTCTCGGGGGGGACAGTGAACTGCGGGAATATTGTCAGGACGCTTTGTTTTGACCTCTGACAATCACTGCTGATTGTGGCGGACAAGGAAAGAATTGTACCCCCAGATTCTGCAGACAGGTGTCTGATCAGCCATGCCGTCTGCTGCCATCCACTTTCGATGTGTTTGTGGCCGCTTCCTGCCCGTCTTCATCGGGTTTATGACAAGAAGGGCTAAAGAAAAGGCTGCTGCCCGCATCGCCATTGTCACACTTCGACACAGAGGGGACGGTGTTACCTTTGGACTGCTCCTGTCGTATTTGTTCTGGGGCAGTTTGCTTCTTCGGTGTGGCGACATCGAATCAAACCCCGGACCCATCAACCCTCCTCCCAGCAGAGACTCCACGCGCCAGACACGACTTCATAGTGGAAGTTCCTTACGAAGAGTCAGTCTGGAGAGGTCAACGGACTCTCACACTTCTGGGCCTTCATCTGCCACCACAGAACCTACAATCCGTGATCTCATGGCCACCCTGAACATGAGAAGTGACAAGACGGACTCTAAGCTGGACGCGGTGAAGCAGGAAGTCCACAGTCTTCGGGAGGACCACGCAACTCTTCACGCTGAGCTGAGAGAGCAGAGGGAGGAGGTGACAGAGCTGAAAAGAGAAAATGGGGAGCTGCAGAAGACCAACAACAACCTACGTCAGAAGCTGGACGACTGCGAGAAACGGGTCGATGATCTGGAGGCCCGTTCCAAGCGGAACAACTTGATCTTCTACGGACTACCCAGGAGGGACGGGGAGACCAGTGCAGACTGCGAGGGCCTGGTGCGGGATCTGCTGACGGACAAGCTGGACCTGACGGATGACATGGAGTTCGACCGTGTCCACCGGCTCAGTTCCCGACCCGACTCACCGGTGATTGCCCGATGTGCCTTTTATAAACAGAAGATGAACATTCTAAAAGCTAAAGGTAAACTTAAAGGCTCTGAGGTCTACATCGGGGAGGACTTTTCAAAAGGGGTCAGGGAGATCCGACGAAGGCTAACTCCGCATTTAAAAAGGGCAAGGCAGGAGGGGAAACGAGCCACGATTGTGTTTAACTATTTATTAATTGACGGCAAAAAGTTTTCTGTTGACGCTCGTGACAGACTGGTAGACTTCAAATAGGAAATCGGCCAGCCCAGTTTTGTTGAAGTTTTTGGTTTGTGAGGAACTATCCTAAAAGGGGGGGGGGGGGAGAAGGGAGAGAAAAGGAAAGAGGAGAGAAGAAGAGAGAGAGAAAAGAGACGACAACAGACGACAGACAGAAACACAGAGAATAGAAAGACAGACAATGACAGAAACAGAGAAAGAGAGAGAGAGAAAAGGAGAAGAATCAAACCGCAAGAAAGACAGAAAGATAGAAAAAGGGCAGAAAAGCTTTAAATTTTAATCCTCTTCTAAGCAAGACATTAAGCGGGGGTCAAATATGTTTTAAAATCGCATCAAAACGCAAAAAAAAACGATAAACAAGGACACAAAACACAATCAGATACAGAGTATTGCTGACTATTATGTCAGTGTGGCATGCTTTTTGCCATAATTTGTAATGCACATATGAATTAACTCAACGCGGGGCATCTAACTAGTTAATGCGTTCTGCTCCTGCCCTTTTCCCCCCCCCCCCCCCCCCCAATCTTCCCTCTATACTTTTTCCCCCATTCTAAATCCCCATCCTATCTCCCCCTTCATCCTGTCAAAGAGAGAGAGAAGAGGAGAGAAGAGAGAGAGGGGGGGGGGGGGGAGAGAGAGAGAGAGGAGAGAGAGAAGAGAAAAAGGAGAGAGAAGAGAGAGAAGGATTCTTTTTCCGTGGACAAATAAATGGCATGGGACACAGCATTGTCTTTTTTGTTGTCCTTTGTTCACCTCAAAGCGTTCTTGCAATTTTATTAAAAATTGTTTTTCCTTCACTAAATTGTATTTTTCAAACGATAAAATTGGTATTTATTTGATGGGGAAAATAAAAAATTCCCCCTCTCCAATGATTGAACACCCTTTGGTACAGAAGTTTTTCTATTAAAATAAAGTCTCTCCTTTTCCCCCTTTCCTTTCTTCTTTCTAAAACCTCTCTCTCTCTCTCCCCTCCCCTTCTTTCTCCTCTCTCTCCTCTCTCTCTTCTCTCTCCTCTCTTGTCACACATTTGCTACAAATCTTTTGTGGTAATCATGTACTCTAAATCCGGCTTTGCCTTTTTTTTTTTTTTTTTTCGTTTTCTTGTCTTAAAAATCATTGCATAATTTAAACCTAGAAGGACATTGGAAGAATGGCCTGCCTAAAAATCTCAATTTATCGAAAAAAAACGTTTTTTGAGGCGGGCCTCTCCTCTCCCCCTCTCTCTCTCTCTCCTTTTCTCTCTCTTTTCCTCCTCTCTCCCCTTCTCTCTCTCTCTCTCTCTCCCCTCCTTCCCCCTCCCCTCTCTCTTCTCTCCCCTCTCTCCCCTCTCTCTCTCTCTCTCTCTCTCTCTCTCTCTTCTCTTTTAAATGGAAGATCCGCCATCATAATGGAGATGAATAAAAACCAAGTAAAACACCACTCTCCATAGTACGGGGCACCTGCCTCAGGGCTGTATGTCGAACCCCTTTTTGTCCCCAAGAATAGCCAGCCATCTGTTTTTTTGGTCAGCATCCGGGGCCGCCCCAATTAGGGCCCCATCAATACAGGCCGTGGAGGAACCGTTTTTTGATTGATTTCCCGGGTTTTTTTGCTGTCTTTTTTTCTTCTGCCTATTTTCTCTGTCTTTTGAGGGTCTTTTGTCGTAGTCTCTCTTTATCTCACTGTCTCTCTCTCTGTCTGTCGCTCGTCTGTCTGTCTCTGTCTCTGTCTGCTCTGTCTGTCTCTGTCTGTTTTGCCCCCCTGTCTTTGTCTCTGTCTCCTGTCTCTTTGTTATGACAGGAAAAGGGTTGTGCTTGAATATACCCAAAACCCCCACAATCTTTTTTTTTTAAGCCGTGACTGTTGATTTATGGGTTTTTACATTCTTGCGTTGTTGGACATATGTTTTTTTCAGTTGCAAATTTACGTATAATCACGACAAAATAAAAAAACACACCAAAAAAAACTTTAACTGAGTAACGGGAAAAGTCTTGTTGTGTGTGTGTGTGTTGTGTGTGTGTGTGTGTGTGTGTGTTGTGTGTGTTGTGGGTGTGTGTGTGTGTGTTTTGTGTGTGGTGTGTTGTGTGTTGTTTTTGGTGTGGGGTGTGTGGTGTGTGTGTGGTGTGGTGTGTGTGGGGGGTGTGTGTGTGTGTGTGTGTGTGTGTGTGTGATTTTAAAGATTCAAGATTAATATTTTAATGCCTTTGAAAACCAAACAGGTTTTTTATACCCAAATAAATAGAAAAAGATAAACAAACCAAATGAAAAATAACTTTAGCTTGTTTTGTATCCAACTATAAAACTGTTATATCAAGTTGTCCTTGTCATACTTTTTCCCTTACGACACTTTGAAATACGCACATTTTTTAAATTCGCTGATAAGCGTGTCATTTGATATTAAGATAAGGGCAGCGTTTTTGTATTTATTTTGCCGGGGGGTTTTCTAAAAACGCCGCCTTATATCGTTATATTTATACTTAACAAAGAAATAATTTCGTTTTCTACTTCATTACTTTCCCCAAACACAGCTTCTTTTTTTGGGTGCTTAGTATATCTCCTTTTTCTATTTTAAGATCGTGACAAAAAATTTCCTTTAAATTTACATAGGCTTTTTTTTGATTAAAGTTTTATAAAGAGTTTACTAAATATTTTCCATTCTGTAACGTAGTAAATATTTTAATATTTTTTTTTTGATTCTTTTCCGATTTTTTTCTTTTCCAAAAAAAACAATTCTCTTTTAGTTTATTCTGACCACATAACACAACTTGTTAATATTAAAGTGTGTGTGGTGTGGGTTTGTGGGTGTTTTGTTTGTGTGGGTGTGTGTGTGTGTGTGTGTTGGGGGTTGTTTGTGTGTATGTACGTGTGTGTGCTTGGGTGTGTTGTGTTGTGTGTGGTGAGTGGTGTTGTGTGCTTGTGGGGTGTGTGTGGGGTTATGCGTGCGTGTGTTTTTGGGGTTGTTGGGGGTTTGTGTGTGTGTGTGTGTGGTTGGTGTGTGTGTGTGTGTGTGTGGTGTGTGTGTGACATAAATGAAAACTGTGTATGAACAACCATGTCTAAAGAATAAGAACAGTTTCTCCTCTCTCTCTTCCTCTCTCTCTCTCTCTCTTCTCTCTTCCTCTCTCTCTCTCTCTCTCCTCTCTCTCTCTCTCTCTCCCCTCCTCTGGGGGGGGACAGGAACTGGGGGAATATTTCGGGCGCTTTTTTTTGACCTCTGACAATCACTGCGATTGTGGGGGGACAAGGGGAAAGATTGTACCCCCTTTCTCAGACGGGTGTCGTCCCAGCCGTCTGCTGCCACCACTTTCGATGTGTTTGGGCCGCCCCCCTCCCGTTTTCATGGGGTTTATACAAGAAGGGCTAAAAAAAAAGGGTGCTCCCCCGCATCGCCATTGTCACATTTCGACCGGGGGGACGGGTTACCTTTGGACTGCCCTTCGTTTTTGTTCGGGGGCAGTTTGTTTTTGGGTGTGGCGCATCGAATCAAACCCCGGACCCTAAAACCCTCCCCCCAGCAAGACCCCACGCGCCAGACACGACTCATAGTGGAATTTCCCTTACGAAAGTCGTCGGAAAGGTAAAACGGACTCTCACCCTTCTGGCCTTTCATTGCCCCACAAAACCCCAATCCTGATCTCATGGCCACCCTAAACATGAAAGTGACAAGAGGGACTCTAAGCTGACGCGGTGAAGCGGGAAGCCACATCTTCGGGGGGGACCCGCAACTTTCACCTGACTGAGAGAGCAAGGGAGGGGTGACAGGCGAAAAAGGAAAATGGGGAGCGCAAAAACCCAAACAACAACCTACGTAAAAGCTGGGACGGGAGAAAGGGGTCGATGATCTGAGGCCCTTCAAGCGGAACAATTTTGATCCCTACGACTCCCAGGGGGACGGGGAACCAGTGAGCGCGGGGGGCCGGGGGGGGTCTGCTGACGACAAGCTGGACCGACGGAGACAGGGAGTTCGACCGTGTCCCCCGGGCTCATTCCCGACCCACTCCCCCGGTGATTGCCCGATGTCCTTTTATAAACAAAGATGAACATTCTAAAAGCTAAAGGTAAACTTAAAGGCTCTGAGGTTACATGGGAGGGACTTTTCAAAGGGGGTCGGAGATCCACGAAGGCTAACTCCGCTTTTTAAAAAGGGCAAGCAGAGGGAAACAGCCACATTGTTTTTAAACTATTTATTAATTACGGCAAAAAGTTTTTTTTTGCGCTCGTGACAGATGGTAACTTCAAATAGGAAATGGGGCCAGCCCAGTTTTTTTTGAAGTTTTTGTTTGTGGGGGAACTACCTAAAAAACACGGTTTCATCCCCCAAGTTACCCAGAATGAAAGTGACATGCACGGATTTGAATGGGATGACACGAGTGTGTTGAATCGGCTGACGAGAACTCTCGTAGGTCAATTTTGGAATGTTGTCAAGTTCCGTAAGATTTTGGTGAACACGGGCGCGGGGAAAATGTACAGAAAGAAAGAGAACAAAAGGCCGCTCTAGGCCACTTTCAGTTTTCATTTTTTTCCCCGTTTTTCGATCATTTCAATAACATCATTTTCGCGCAGACAGTCTTTTTCAATACATCATTTTTGCAGAGCAGTCCCCAAAAACTAAATTTTGGCTGAACACTGTCAAACACCCTAAAGGGGGCTTGGGGTTTGGGGCGGGCAGTCCCCGGACGGTTTCCTTGACCTTAATATGGCGCCATAAGGTGGGCGGGCGTCACCGGGCCTTTGGGGGCAAATTCCGCGGTAAAAACGATATAGACATGTTTCTTACATCACCTATCATAATCAAGTTAATAGTGATATTTAGAAAGACGTACATCCCCCCCCCAGCACTTAGTGTTGTACAACGGGCCCTTTAAGTTTCTGTCTTTGGTGTTGTGGGCTGTGGTGAACGACGTTTTCAGTGATAAGTGTTTTGCGGGTAAGATTTTGTTTAAACGAAAAATATCTTTTCCAAGACAGCTTTTCCCTCAAATTAGAGAAAAAAATCTGGAATTGCAATTGCTCATCAAAATTTAGTTTTCTCAACACGCCATAAATTTTTTAATTTACCGACAGGGATCAACTTCTACTTTCAAAAAGCCAAAATCTTCCATTACCACCGCCAAAACCAAGGGAATTTGTGACAGGGGAAGAAATCTCATTTTGCAAGGAATAAAGACTATTTTAAAAAAATGACAGAAAATTAAAAAATTAAAAAGGGGAAAGGGAAACCGCAATTTGCCAAAGAAGCCAAAAAAAGAAAGTTTAAATTTTTTAAAAGAAAAGAAAGGAAACAGACTTTAAAACCCCACAAAATTACATACTATTTTAGGGCAAATCGGGCGGACATTCAATCAGCTATTTCCAAGAAGCTTTTACTGATCAATGTTTTCTAAAACAGCAAAGAAGCTGAAATTGTAGAAAGACTACAAAAAGGGGATGAAAATTTGAGGAGGAAAGATCACATCTTTTTAATTTCGTTAGTTTGGTAACTTTTTGATTTTGTGTAAAAATGGCAGAAAATGAAAGGAAAAAAGGGAGAACAAAGGGAAACAGGGGCTGTTGGTTTAAAAAGAAAAAACGGGGTATTCTGATTTCAGCACAAAAATTCGTCCCTTTTGCGAGCGTTCTTTATGATCCCGGGGTTTTATGTTGTGGGCCCTTTTCCCTTTTCTTTTCTTTTTGGCAAGCTGAATGAAATTTAAAAGCTCTGCAAGTGCCGGCTTTGCACAGTACGGAAAAAAGATCCCACATAACAATGACAAGCCAGCTCCAGCAACCCCCGAAATTTGTTAACGGGGGAAGGCAACTGCCAAAGCACGGCCTAAAAATGGGCCGTTCCGCGTGAACGGGGGCCTATTTGGGGACTCCTCCCCCACAAAGCCCCGGGACATTTTCTAAAAATAGTTCTTACCTCACCTTTTTGACGTCAGCTTGCCGTTCGCCCGTGAAGGGGGGCCTACTTGCTGGACTCCTGCCCCTACTCCTCTATGCAGGCGGAGTTTGGGGTTTCCTAATTTACTCTTGCGGATTGCTGTCTGACCCAGAGTTTGCTTTAACACAGAAGAAAAAAAAAAAAAAAGTAGGTCGCGAAAACCCCCGTACCCCAAAAAGGGTCAACTATATTGGAACACTGTGATTCCGGCTTTTCACTGCCGTCTTACGCTTCAACGCCCGTTCAATTTTTTTTGGCTGCCTTCGGGCGGCCACAGAGTGTACTTAATTCAACTGTCTTGTTTTTAAATCAACTTTTGATTGCACTTGGCGGCTGCTTTGAACTGCACAAAAGAGCCAATAAATCACAAAAACGCAAGCACCGTCTTCACCAAAGTGGTTTTTACACATAAACAAAAATAAAGCTCTGTTAAAACACACACCTCCCACCCCCAAGTCCCCCCAAGTTCTTAATTAATTTTTTAAATTTAAATTCCCAAGTTTTTAATTAAGTTACTTCAAGTTCTTAAAAAGTTCTTGAAAGTTTTTAATTAATTTTTTGATCAAGTTTTTAATAAGTTCTTGATTAAGTCATCCTCTAAGTACAACCAATTTCGTATTCAATTCTTTAATTATAAAAAAAAATAAATCTATTTTTTAATTTAAAAGCAATGTCTCATATAGACACACACGCCCAAAAAACGCGTCCTTTAGATTCTTGCTCACGTTCTCTGCTAATTTAAAGGGAAGGGTTTTTACATCCGAGAAAACCGCATTGATTACAATTTGGTCTAGGAAAGTTTTTATAGACTCATTCTTTTTTATTGACACCATCATTTTATAATACCCATGATCTATTTTTAAAAAAAATTTTTAAAAATTTAATTCTAAAATATTATTCCATTTGAAATGGAAAAAATGTGCTTTGTTATTGGGGGTTTTTGGGCTGCTGGTGTTTTTTTCTCTTTTAGGGGCTAGATTTTTTGATTGCGGGCCACTTATATATTTTTACCCGAAAAAAAATGCCCCCAAAAGCACAAGGGCGCCAAAAAGGGGCAACATTTTTAATTTAAATTTTCCAAAAAATTTTTGGGGCCCCTTGTACAGGGTTTTTATAGCGGGCATTGAATCAACTGTTCGGGCGTTGGGGGGTTTATTTTTTCATAATGCTAAATTTTTTTTTTTTGCTTTTCCACTCTCAATTTTTTTTCCTGCTTCAACCCCCCGGGTTTTTTTTAATGGTCTCCCCCCCTTTTTCAGCGTTTCCGATTTTCTAGCTTTTAATTTCTCCCCTGATTCGGGTTTTTTCTATTCTCGATTTTCAATGTTCTTTTTGAGGAAAATAAAATCTATATTTAAAAAAGTTAAATCCCATGTTTAAGGGCGTAACAATTTCCCAAATTATTAAAAAACCCCCTAGAGACTCTAATGACTTTTTTAAAACTGATCTTGCTTTAAATTACGTAAATCTTGTTCAGAATAAAGGGGAGCAAATCTACTGACTATTTTATGTAAAAAACTAAAACCTTTTCCCCACTTTTCACCATTCTAACCCCACTGCGTTTTCTACCGTTATGATATTTTTAAAATGTCTTTGTGGCGCTCTTTGAATCTGTTCAATGCTGAATTAGTTCCGAGGAACTGTTTTTTTTTTCCACACCGCCAAAGAATACACCCTCCTTTTTGGACATAATAGCTTGGGGTCAAAACTGGCATTCATAAGTTCAGGAAGGGTTTTAGGCCGCCTTGTAGTTTTAGGAGATCTCACTGTTATGTTTTTTAATTATAATTATTTTATTTTTTAAAATGACACCGAAAAATATTGCTAACCTTGATACCATTCTCGGGTATTGGAGGACTAATTTGTAGGATCTCAATGCTTGGTAAACCCTGTTAAAAATAAAAGGGCAGATTTGGCAAAAAATTTTGGGGATTCGCAAAGCTGATTGCTAATTGCAGCTTCTTTTGCTACGAAAGATTTCTAGTTAAGAAAGGAATAATTTTCCAGACAATATAAATTGTAAGAAAAAAAAATACATTTATAAAAAATGGCTTCACTCGCAATAAGATGGCGGCCTGTGTGAATGCGCTTTTTTTAGGGGCATAATTTTGCATTTATAAATGCGGATACAGCGAGAGAAAAAGACATAACAAACTAGGGGGCAATAGCGGCTGCACAAGACGCCTATGAAAGGCAAGATTTGAGCATTTTAATTTTTTAATGACACCCTGAAAGAACGGGGCATGCAGCTTACACATTTAAAAATTTTGCCCAAAGCAATAAAAGAATATATCTATAAAGGCAAACCAGCCCAACTTTGCCCCCACCAAAATTCAGTGACTTTTATCAACCACAAAAAACAAAAATGCAAGAAATCGCTTTTATTGCGTTGGTATGCCCGTCGTGTATTTTGTTGCACTAATATTGGCTGAATAAAAAATGAACAAAATCTATTATTCGCCTAAAGGGATATTGGGGGGGATCACAGCAAACAAAACCCAAGCCAAGGGGGCGGGGGTCATGAACAAACGAAAGGAATGGTTATCTAAACAAGCTTTTGGAAAATTTTATTTACCTCCCCCTGGGCAAAACAGAGACCACATTTTGTCAATACAACTCCAAACGACACCCATAAAAGGGATCTTCTTTTTTTACCCTCTGATGGGGATTAGCGAAAAAGATTTAAGAGCACTCACATCATTGACTAGCTTCAAGATAAAAAGATGCGGAACTTAACACAAAAGAGTGCTTCTCTTTTGCTGTTGCTAACAACTGATATATCAACGGGGCCCTTTAACTTACCTCGATGATTCAAGTCGATGATGGAAAAGAATTTAAAGGGAAATGAAAAAATTTTTGTTGAAACAAGAGTTACCAAAAAAAAGGGGCTTTCCGGAGTTCACAGATCACAGGCTTTAGTCAAAATTTTAACAAACATTACCGAAAATTTTTTCCCCTACCAGTATCAAAGAGCTGATTGACAATTCTCGCAAAACAGAAGGGTTTAGAAGACGCCCTCATTTTTTGGCGCGAAAATGAATAATAAAAAATTAAAAAGGGGCTAAAACCCAACAAGCAATCAAAAAAAAAAAAATGTTGTTGAAGGGAGTCTTCATCGGGCAAACTATTACCTTTTGGGGTTTGAAAAAAGGGGTACCTTATTACCGGGGGGAAGCAGAAGGGACACCCGATCGGGGCAACTGACCCGTTTATTTTTGATCCATAGAAATAAAAAAATTGAAAAAATGAATCCCCCGTGTATTATTTAGAGAAACGACACAAAAAAACAACCACTCCTAAAAGATCTTTTGTAAGGAAGAACTGAGATAATCCCGCCAGGCACCGTTCCGCTTTAATTAATTTTACGTAAACATATTTTGGTTTAAAAAGGGAAGGCCAAAGGGAAGCCAAAACGAAAAAAAGAAGGGAAAGGGAAAGACCATAAAAATGAAGGGGAATCATTTCAGCGTTAATGCTATTAAGGAAACATTTTCGGGTTAAATCAAGCATGCTAAATCATCCAGATCCCTACAACCCAAACCCCCAAATTTGGGGAAAAAAAAATATCTTGAAATAATAAAAAAAATTCGAACTCGTCAAGCAAACTAAAAAGTTTTAAATAAATTTGGGAAATGAAGCAATGATTGATCTTTAAAAAATTTGATAAAAAATATAAAACCCCCTTTTATGCTTTTCTCCAGTCCCCAAATTGCATATAAAAACTCGGGATTAACAAACACCCGTTTTGTGTTTGTTCTATTAATGACTTTTTTGTTACAACTGTTTTGGACTCATGTAGATTAATCGCAGTTTTACGTTGTCAGATGAAAAGTCTTATTCCCAAACAATGCTTCTTTGATTGTCATGTGATATTTTTGACTGAAAACGTGCGAGATATTCCCTTTGTTTCTTAATGTTTTTCCCCTGGCTCGAAATACTGTACATTTTCGCCCTTTAAAAACCAACATACTCCTTGATACCTTTCCAGAAAAATTCTCTTCTCTTTCCAAAACCCTTCTTTTTAAACGGTAAAGAAAAGGGCGAACTTTGGATAATCAATTGTCTACCACCCTGAAACCCCTTAGCCCTTCGGTTTCCATGCTTTATAGATGTTTTCAGTGGGGAAAACTAAACAAAAAACGTATCTTGTAAAGTCTCGGACTCGGATACAGGGTTTAAAGTAGTCATAAAGAAACTCAACATAAAAGTTTGATAATTCTAAAACAGTAACCCAAATAAAACAGTTTTCTAATTTGACTTTTTTTTTCTTCTCATTAGCCAAAAAGCTGATCAGAAATTTTTTAAAGTCCTAAATTAGGTTTGAAGCAGCTTAATTGCTTCTTTCCCTCGGGTGACCAATTAACATTTTTTCGCTTGTGGGGATTCTCCATTTTTTCCAAAAAGCTTTGTTCATCAACTTGAAAAGTTTTTTTCTGAAGCATCGTGGATTTAGTTCTGAGGTCAGTGTTCTTCATGATGTAGGGTTTCATGAACTGTTCTTGATAAAAAGCAATTAGCGAAACAGGGTAACTTAAAACCAGCTTAAATAAAATTGCAAAGTCGTAAGGGGCAGAAATTTTTTTTTGCCCCGAAGTTTGGGGAAAAGTTTAGGGGGCCTTTTGGGATCCACTTAGACTTTCTGCTGTAATGGGTAGTCATTATGTAGGTCAGGATTCAGAGGATTTTCAAAGTCAACTTCTAGAATGAAACCCGCTGGATCTGGCTTTAAACTCCCCAACCACTTTTAATCCTTTTGAATATTATTCTCCCTTTGGACATTTAAAGTTGCGTAACGGAAGTGATTGCGCCATTGCCCAACCATACGATTTTTTGCTCTAAAACATGAGATATTTAGACCTTTTACTGGGATCAAGTCTCCAAGTATTGTTGTTTGTTTTACGTAATGAGCGACGCCTACTAATTCCCCCAGCAATCCTTTTTCAATCATCTAATCTTGGTAAATCACAATAAATCAATCGTACCCATAAACTTTAAAAAGCGCCCCACTCACCCCCGGGTGGCAAAAAATATAATGCCAGGACCAAACGAATGTTTCATGCAGGTCTTTCTTAATTTTCAAGACGCCCGCCAACAAACATACACCCGCCATAAAGTAGGATCTGATAGTCTCCCATCGTTTTACAATCAACTTCTGCCACGCATCTTGAGCTGCGGGAAATCAAGTCATGATTCCTTTTCCTCTAAGGCTAGAAAAAACCCCCTTTTGGGGAAAAAGTTGTTTTCTAAAACCTTCCCAACTGTTCTTTTAACTCATAAGGGAAAAAACACCTTTCTAACAACGTTGGGTAAAAATATTCTTCCGTTTTGGGGGCAGGATTTTAAGACATAGCTAGTGACTCTAAGCCCATCATGTGTTGCTTAGACATAAAAAGACATGTTTTTTAGATTAAAGCACATGTCTTTTCTGATACTGTGAATGCAGCTACCCTGAAGGGTTTGGGTTTACTGCTTGCTTTTAAAGGGAGAGTCAAACCTCGAAAGTTGTGAAAGAATACAGCAGCTTCCATGTCTTTGGATCAAACTTTAGTTAAATTGCATTTTTTATGCCCGCTCCTCTGAACTTCCCACTAATGTGATCATGGTCCTTACGTGGGGTTTACACTTTTGGGGCGTTAGCTCTAACCGCAAATCCAAAATGGTGGCTGAGTCAACTGTTGTTGGTCTTCGGGCGCCATTATGATTTCGAAAGTTTGTTATTAGAACGGGCGTTACGCACTTGCTGCACTTTTAAAAAGTTTTTCAGCATCGGGTCCTCTATAAAATTTCGGGTTCTAAAATAAACGCCACCGACCTGACAAAAGAAGGCAAATGAACAAAAATTTAGATTACTCATTTAAAACGTTTTTCGAAGTTTTTTTGGGGGCTGGCCCTTCATAAGGAACAATGAGTGATTCAAAGTCTGCGTAAACTACGTTTTTGGACTTGTTTGCAGCCGTTTCCAGTTCTTTTAAAACTAACTTTAGATCCTGGCGGGGCGTGTTAGTTCTGTCTTTCAGCTACAGAACTTTACAATGTTTTATATGTTCAAGGGGCGGGTTTAGCGGTTGGAATTTTTGTTAAAAAAATTTTTTACGAATTCTTTTTTATGTTATGCTTTGAAGTATCGCAATAATCTCTCATTGTGCGTATCAATGTGTAATGGGGCCCCTGCGGGGGAAAAAATTAGGGGTAAGTCCCCCGACTTTTTGGGTGGTTTCGCCTATTGTTGGGCGTTCTTTGGGCACTTTAATTGGCACCAAAAATTTTTTCCCCCATCCCATTGTTACATTAACAGTTTTGGGTTTTTTGTTCTTCAAACTTCAATTTTGGGCTACACTAAAAGGAAAGGGAAATTTCCCTTGAAGTTTGACTTTGGCGTATTTTGAAATTTTGTCACTCTTTTTGGTTTTTTTGCACATGAGCCCCGCCCTTTCAAGAACGCCCACATGAAACATTTGTCGCGAATTTTTAGTTAAAACTGCTCTTTTAAAACCCCCCCAGGACGGAAGAAGCCGCCTACAATCGGTCATACTTAGCCCTTTTTTTTCTAATCCTAAACTTCGCCCTTGACCCACCAAGCCTCTCATTTAGCTTTTCGCGGCAGCGTCAAACGTGTAACATTTGCCCCAACCCGGGGTTTAAGTCATTATGAGAAAAATATCGTGTTTTTTTGAGACCCAGAATTTTAGATTTTCTTTTTTTTTTTAATAGTCGTTAAAAAACTAACATTACTTTAACTGGGGGTCTATTTTAGTTTGCCTGGAACTTGAGAAAAGCATGAACAACACTGCCCGTACGTTTGTTGGGTCAATGACTTCTAAATCAATACATTTAGTGCTCTTGATAACCCCTCTCTCGAGATTCCCTTTAAAAAATTGCTTTTCCTTATATTCTTACCAGCTGCTTTCTTTTCTAAGCCCAAAAAAAATTTTTTTAAATTAAAAAAAAAAAAACTTAACAAAAACCAAAATCAAAAGGGCTTTGGCTTGGACTCATAAAAAAAGTTAAAACAACCCTTTGGGGTTGTTAAAAGTGACTGTTTAGAACAAGTTTTAAAGTCTCGTTTACTTTTTTTAGCATTCCTTTTTTTCTGCTCGGGGTCGGCTGTTAGAAAAAAATTTCCCCGCCTTTCTTTGAAGACAAACTTTTTTCTTTTGTATCACAAAATCGACCCGTAAACGATTTTTAAATTTTTCTCCGTGATGTTTTTAGTCAAAAAGCGCTTTATTTATTGCATTTTTAAAAGAACTAAGTTTTTGCCGTTATTAGTTGAACCATAGCTGTGGTTTTTTAGTTTAGTTTTAATTTTTTTTTCCACGCACTTACAGCTAATGAACACAAGCCGAGAGCTAAAGACAAACCTCCTAGCGGTAAAAACGCGGTGCAAACCCATGCCCGTTGCTAAGACCCCAACTCGTTCCTCTGATCAGCACTAAAAAGTCGTGCCCATATTAACATATGTAACGGCATTTAAAAGGGAAAGAATACCTTTGTTTTTTTTTGCTTATTTTGAAAGGGCCTTTCTCTATTTTTGTTGCATTTGCGTAATTTTTGTTAATCGAAGGCTTTTTTGCAGGGGTTTCTAAACAGAGAATTTCCCTATTCTTCTCTTGGGATCCCGGTGCTGTAGGCCCCTTTGGATAAACCTTAACAACAAGTTTTTTTAAAATGAAAAATAATTTATATAATACATATCAATCTGTATTGTTGAATATTTAGCTGCGCACATAAATAAAAAAAATGTACATTAAGAGGTTTATCGGTTCTTTTTCTTTATCAATTTGAATGTTTATACGTCTCTCACTTTTTCTCCCGCTTCCATACAACTCATTTTCCTCTGTTGACCTTTTCAATCCATAAACCGTATTTTTTTTTAAAAAACATCACCTAACATGTGAAGATTAAAAACTTTAGCACTAGTCTGCTGTTGGATTTTTCCCCTCCACCCCCCAAAAAAAAAATTTTTTTTTTTTCGTCAAATGATGATAAAGGGCTAAGCCCGTAGCGTAGATTTGGGGGAGACTACCGTCAATGTACATTGCACTTTGTTTTTTTGGATTAAAAAAAATTTTCACTGCTTTTTGAACGGTTTTTTCTTTCACACAGCAATAAAATACCTTTAAATGAATGTGATGAACACTAAAACTAAAATTCCATATAGTGTCGCCCGCTTCTAGGATATGTTGTATGAGAATCCCTTTTGTAAATTATTATAATGGACTTATTTGATCCCCCCAACATCTTTGCTAATTTAGGGGTTTCAACAAAGTCAAACTCTAACAAAAGTCAGAAAAGCTTACTTTGCTTCGGTTTTTCTGTGATTTGATAAAACTTGTTTCATTAAAATTAGTTTTTATCAATTGTCTTTTAATGCCCTTTAAAGTAGGGGCATTTCCTTTTTTAAAAACTCAAAATCTAAGGGGGATGGAAAAGCGATTCCATACGCAAAATTTTCAGCTGCATACTTTTTACCCCTTTAGTACTGCGGCGCCTATTCATGTTTGTGCTTTTCATTTTCGATTTCCCTTTAAAGCAAATCACCCTTTTATTCCCCTTTTTCCTAGATCAGAAAAAGGTTAAAAAAAAGTCTGCTTGGGTAAAGAAAATATTTTTTGCCCCCCAAATTTTTTAGAAATTTTCTTAACGATTGCCCGCCCCAGATTCTGTACAACTTCCTGTTTTGGGTCTGTTTTGAAGCGAGTTTTTTATTTAAAGTAAGACTGCAGACCCCACAAACCCTTCATCCCCCCCCAGGCTGGGAAAATTTTTCTAAGAATTTTATCCGCACAAAAAAGTGAGGATTATTTTGGGAAAAGTAATATTTCCCCTTTTTTCCCTTACGCCTAGGGGTTCTTTCAGTCTTCTTTTTGGGTTAAAAATCGAGCCCTGTCGTTTTCCATTTTTTATAAACAAAATAAAAATTAAATTTTTTTAAAACAGGCAGGGAAATTGAAGCTGAAGAAATTATGTGTTTTTTACCCTGGAGACACTGAGTGAAATGATTTCCTTTTACCCAGCAAACGCTCAAACATCATTTCGGGGAGAATTAAAGAAATAAGGTTAAATCAGTCCAAAGTTTAGGCCAAGAACCTCCCGAATTTATTTGACCCAAATGATTTTGAAAATTTAAAAAATGATCATTGTTGTAGGAGCGCCAGGACAACTTGTTCCTTACAACTAAAAAAGACCCATCAAAGTTTTTGCCGTGGGGTTTAATTAGAAAAGACTCGTGTGAAAATAAAATCGCCTTGGCCTTGTTAGGGCAAAATTGGGGGGGAGGCAGTTTCTAAACTCAAAACAACTGCAAAACTCCCCCAGATACCAAAGCAAAACATGGGAAATTAAGAAAAATCAAACAGAGGGGAATTAATAAATTAATAGAAGCAGAATCCGTTTTTCAGAAGAAACAGCGTTAAAAACTATACCACCCACCGCAAAACCCCGCAGAAATAACGGGCCCCTTTACATGCTTTTAAAAACCATTAGAGGGGAATTTAAAAAACAATTTTGCAAAAAAAGGGGAAATAGTGGCATATAAAAAAGAAAAAGAAAAAATCGTTTTAGGCGATGACGCCAACTTTGGGCCTAATTAAAAAAAGAATAACCCCAAATAAAAGATCTTGAACAAAAAAGATCAGCAAGCTAGAAGTGCTAAACTAACCGAGACCAAACAACTCAAGTGAAAAGAATAAAGAAACATCAAAAAATTTTTTATAAGACCGACGCTACAGAACGAATACAACGTGTTTTTAAAAGCAGGTCACATTAGCAAGCGTTATAACTGCCTTAGGGTTTGCAATAAGTACACTGGGGATGGGGATTACGGCGGGGTGGGGAGCAAATTCGTGCCTCCCCCCCCATCCCTCCATCCCGCCCGATAAACATGGGGAAAAAAAAAGCTTTATCATCTTGCGAATTTTTTAAAAATTAGCTGGTAAAGCTAAGCCTTTACAGGAATATTGGGGAGTATTTTCAGCTGGCTTTTCTACGCAAGCAAAGTATTGGCTTTATGGCCGAGCACTTATGGACATTAGTTCCAAATTGGGGGTTCTATTTGTAAGAAAAGACCAATAATCCTAGGCTGTTAATCCAAAAACAACCTGTCTTTTATATTCATGGTCTCGGAACAAAACCCCCAGCTTTTCTGAGTCTTCAATACTTTGGGGGGGTTGGGCTTCGGGATTGAGACTTAACTTGGTGTTCTTTTTTTTTTTGAAAATTACTGGGTCGAATTTATTCGTTTTTTCCCAACCTTCCCTTCAGCCGCTTTAAGAATTTCATTATTTTATTTATTATTATTCCTACCTGGAGTCGAGGGCAAAGGCACATGTAAAAACCGTTTCAACAGAAAGTCTACTTTCGATCTTTCGTATGTAAACATTTGGGATCTTTCAATACTTTAAAGTAAATCAACTTTAGAATTAATGGCGTCCTCAAATTTCCCAAGTATTTTTTTTGTGCATCAAACCGTAGAAGGTCATTATGCTTTATCTTGCCTGTGCTTGCGCCCCTAGCAAACCCAAACGTAAGTGCGAATAGAGTCGTTTTTCGTTCTATTCCCCCCCTAGTTAGGGCCCTTAGAAGTGCTAAAATAAATTTGTCCCCTCGTTTTATGCCTTGCGTAGGACCCGCGAACAGTTTTGCCTGAAAAAATTTTGAAAGGGGGATGCCATCATGTTAACTTTTTGTCGTGCCCCGAAAATAAAGGTCGCCTAGACCATGATTTTGATCCAAAAGTTTGTCTAAACCTGTCCCTTTATGTAATATTTAAATTTGTTACAGATCCTTTTTAAAAACCTTCTGTCTATTAGTTGCGAGGGGGTTAAAAGGTTTGTCATTTGGTAAAGGGCCTTGCAATTCAGTCAAAAAACGCTGAAGGTGTAATAGAAAGAAATCTGTACATGACCTACCAAAGGGTCATGGGGATTTAAATGACGGCATACGACACTCCCCACCAGTTTATGCGCAAAACACAGCAAAGTTTAACTGGTTTTGATAAAAACCCCGCACGGGTGCAAACCACGCTTTCTGGAGGCCGGGCAAAGGGGGGGTTTAAAATATCTCTTTAAAGAAACTCACCTTTTTTTGAAAAGGGCAGTCGGGCACAGCAATGTCAAGAGTACCAGTTGCATATTTTTAAGATTTTGTGCGGCCCAAAAAATATTTTGCGCCATATATTTGAATGCACTCATTTTTTTTCGTTTAAAAAAATGTTTGTAACTAACAACCCAAAACCGTCCCCTTTGTTTTTGAACATGCTATTGATAACAATTGCGGGGCCAAAATGGCGCGCTCCATGAAATATTTTACAAAGTCGTATGGTTTTAAAATAAACGAAGCCCCAAAGGGGAAAAAATAAGGTTCTAAAATTGACAAAACGGGGCCCCAAAGTTAGCCCGTTTAAAAATACCTGATGGTTATTCGGGGTTTTTTCCTAAAAAAGAATGGTAATTGACATAAACCCCAAACTTAACATGCAAATCAAAAACAATTAACTTCAAACCTGAAGAAGGGGGTTACTATTTTGATAAAATAGTAAAAAGTTAGGTTTACGCAACAATTATAAATTAGAGTTACAAACCCAAAAATCTTATAGGGGAAAAGTCCGCTGATCTTGCATTTTCATTTATTACTCAGTTTTATTTGGATGAGCAAACCACTGAGAAAAATTATATAGGAAGGCCCCAACTGTTTTAAGAGCTCTTCCGTAGGGAAAGCTGCATATTGCGATTATAAATTTACAATCCTAAATTTCAGTTTAAAAGATTTTTTGTGGAAGGTTTGATCTTTAATATAAAAATCAAAGAAACAGGAAAGTTTAAAAAGTGAAACCTGACATTGTTTTGGAAATAAAAAAAACTTTCTAAAAAATAACGCGTGGGCCAAAAAACCAGATTTTCATTAGGGCCCGTGAGGTGTTTAACTTTAGAAAAAAGACCCGCAGACGTTGCGACTTTGAACAAAAGGCGAAATAGGCGCTTGTATGGGGGTTTTAGTACACAAAGATGGGGGATTATAAAACCCAAAGAGGTTTTGGGCAGCAAAAAATTTCCTAAACAAACAGCTGCGCAAACTAAAGCAAATAATGTTGGCGTATGAATAAAAATAGTTCGAAAGCCTGCCTCAAATGGGACTTAAACCATATTTAAAAGGGACAAAAAATTTTAATTCATAAGCCCATTTACATAAGCCGCCAAAAAATTTCAGAAAAGCATTCAACTCTGGGCCCCTTTCAGTAGTCTTAGCCGGGCGACAATGTCGGAAAGAAATTGAAATAACGCCTATGGGAAAAAGCAGTACATCCTCCCAGAAGAGAAACGGGTTTTAAAAAAATGCTTCTACAAATTTCAGTTTATCCGCAAATGAATTAGGAGATGCGGCACATGAATTTGAAAATTTCTTTTTTAAAAGAAAAAGGAGAAAGGGGGGTTGTGGGGGTTAGTACGTCCTTTTTTTAAGAATTCTAATTAGCGGCAAAAATTAGGCGTTGACAGTCTTAAGTTCTGTTGTCCCTTCTTCACAATGGGAGGATATTAAGGTCATAACAACAACAACAAAATCAATATTTTCAAAAAAAACAAACTTTCACACGAATTGGATTAAAAAAATTTCCACTTTGGCCCAAGGGGTTTATTATCGAAAAAAGGTTTAACAGAGAGCATGAAAAAACAATAACGGGGTTAGATTAATTCTGTATAAAAAATATGGACAGTTAAAATTTAGCAAAAACCCCCATTTTTCTTAATTTTTGACAAACGGGTTTTGAAAAACAAAATTTATCCTTTACCTGTTACAAACAGTTTATCGTTAAATTTTAATCAATTTGTTTTTTTGCCAACACTTAAAAGGAAAAAAGCAATCAGATAAAGGTTTTTATGGACAGAGATGACATATATTTAGTTGATCCCAGCAAAAACTGGTGAGTTTTAGAACAGTTTTAAGACTGGGTTTTAAGGAAAGCCAAAAAACCAAAATTATTATGATGACTGCGGGAGAAAGAACATAGTTAAAAAGAGAAACACTTTGTCAAAACTACTTTTAGCGGGGAAAACAGCTCGGAAAAATTTTGGGTTTTATTCAGAAATATAACCATTTTAAAAGACTTTAGAGAACAGTTAAACGTATGTTTTTTTACATGAAAAAACAGAGACTATTTTAAAAAGTTGCGTAAAAAGATTTATTGAAAACGATCAAAAAAACAGGATTAAAACAAAAACGAAATTAAAATTTAGAAATTAGTATTAAAAAACGGGGAAAACCCCGCCCATAGTTTGTTTGTAGGTCGTTTTTTTTTTTACTTGCAAGGGAAAAAATAGGGGGCTTTTAGGGGCCCCTTTCGCCCAAAAACTTGGGGGAGGAGCAAGTGGCCCAGAGTCGGGCCCTTTTTTCTGTTCTCTAGAAGTAACAAAACCAGATCATTACTTTACTTAAAAGGAAAGTTAAGGGTTGCTTTCAAAAATTTCAGAACTAGATTTTGTCTCATTCTTCAGTCGTTTGATTTATCTGTTTAGTTGAAACGTTTATTGATGAACTTAAAACAAAATATATTTTTGATATGAAATGTTTCTTTACCTGCAATAAAATAACACTAAAGGGAGAAAATCAGGTGGAATTTATTCCGTTAAAAACATTTTGCAATTCAGAGAGGTTTAAATAAAATCAATAGTTTGGTCTTATCATCAGTAAAACATTTTTTGGGTAACAAAGATATATTTTATGTGTATTTATACGACCTCCAGAAGGTTTTCCTTATTAGATGTTTTGACTCCCAGAATGGCATTTCTTTTTTTGAAGATTATTTGTCCCTTTTTTATTAGTCTTTAAGATGTATAAAAATTTTTGGGGGGGATTTAAAAAAGTCTACAGGAGTTTTCACATCATTTTCAAAATTTCCCATATTTTTAATTTTTTTAAATCAAGTCTCCATTGGTGTCAATCGATTTCAGAAAATTCTGTATTGAATAATTATGGCAAACAGTTGTTGAATTTGTTTATCATTTGATTTTGCATTTTCAACGGTAGTGTTATGGCGACCACAAGGTTGCACACTACATATCAATACCGACAGTGAAAAGATTACTTTGTTTTTCCTGTGAATTGAGCTTTTTTGTGATTCCTGCGAATTACGATACTGAGAGATTGACCTGACATATGCCTGTGGAACTTCATTTGAGTTTTTGTGTGACAAAGTCAGTCCGGGGACAAATTCTTTTGTCAAAAAGTTTTACGTTTGGAAAAACATGTATGGAATGAAGATTATGCTAATGTGTTTATGAAAACATTTTTTTCGAAAAGATTCAGGAAAATTTAACTATGCCGTGGGCCATTGAGCAATATAAGAGCTTGAATATTTTCAAACATGTATTAAAAAGGGGTGCAGAGGTATGAAAAAAGAAATAAAAATTTAAAAAGTTTTAAGTCCAAAGACGGTTTGACACTGAATGCATCAAAAAAAAAGAAAAGTTCGAATTTCTTACAAATTTAAACGACACTACAAAAGATCGTAACATTTCTGTAGGCAGAAAAGAGTAAAACATTTGCAAAGGATAAAAACGGAAGCAATTTAACAAACATTCTGACAAAACGATCGCATCATAGAGAATCAAAAAAAATTTTTTGGGAAAAAGGGACATCGGGGTTTTTTAAAAAGAAGCAACCAGCAAAATATTAGTAAACCTGGTATGAAAATTTTACGACCTTCTAACTAAAGATTTTGAGCAAATCGTAAATTTTAGGGAAACAAGACGAAGGGAAAAAGATTTTTTAAACCGTCCAATACCAAAGAGGGGGTAGTAATTGCATTAAGGGAAAATTAAAACCGTAAAGGCTGGGCCCGATGGTATAATTGGTGAATGTTGAAGTATGCATGTAAAACGATTAATTTTGAACTCTTTTTTTCCTTCTTTTAAACTTTATTCAACAAGGGAATTTATCCTGAATTTGGAAATGAAAGTATTGTTCACCACTGTACAAAAAAAACGACGTGAATAAACCTAACATTATAGAGGAATTTTTTTAATAAACCCAGCACAAATTTTACATACATCACAATCATAGGCTGCGGATGGATTGAGATAATAATAAATGGCGAATATCAGCAGGATTTTAAAAGCAATTATTCAAAAGTTGACCAATTTTATTTTTTGCCTTTTTGCAAAAACAGTTTTTTTTAAAAACGAAATTATATGTACTTTATAGACTTTTAAAAGGGATCGATTCAGTGAATAGAACTCTTTTCTGCTATTTTGTTAAAGCTGGCGTTAAGGTAAGCTGCTTTAATTATAATAAGCATTATTCCTGGTAAAAACTAAAACGGTGTGGGGGTAACATGACTGATTATATTCAATGTACATAGGTGTAAAACAAGGGATGTGTTAGTCCTGTTTTATTTTTTGTTTTTTAACGAGTTGACTTTTGAAGTTGTTAAAACTGGAAAACATGGTGCACAAATTTTTGTGATATTTTAAAATTGTTAAATTCTTTTTGGTGACGATTTTTTTTTGAGTCTGAAAAATGTTTTAAAGGGTTTCGACTCAACAAAAAAGTCTGTTTTCCCATCTGCAACTTCACTCCAGTTAAAAGTAACAGTCAAAAAAACAACATTATGTTTGAAAGGGGGGGTATTTAGGAATTAAGAAAAGTGGGCTTACAAGGGGGGGTGAGCCTGTATTAAGTATAAAAAATATTTGGAATATATTTTTCAACAAAATTTAACTTCACTTGTGCATGTAAAGATCTTGCAAGTAGAGCCAACGGCTTCTCGCATTATGCAACAGTATCAAAATTAAAAAAACACTTTTAAAAATTTTTTAGAAATGTTTTACTCTCAAATACAGCCCATCGCACGTAGGAGCTGAACTTTGGGGGCCTTTTTTGTTTTGTGCTTATTTTTGAAAAAGTTCATTTTTTTTCCCGAAGAGTTTTTACGGTGAGCTGCAACACCCCAAAGATTTAATCTATGGGGGAATAAACAGATATCCGATATTTTGAATTTTGCTATCAAGTGTTACGTTATTGGCTAAAAATAACACAAATTTTGGAAAACTCAAGGTTGCCAAGGAAAACATATAATAGTTATATGATTTGGTGCGAAGGAAAGTAAAATTGGGTTTCAAATGTGAGGGTTTAAATTTTGAACTTGGTTTTTGGTTTGTGGGGTTTCAACAGGGGTGTCGGAAATAAAATGATTTCCTCGGATATTTCGAATAGACTAATCGATTGCAGAGGCAAGAATGGGCAGTCAATTCAAGAAAGCGACCGTTTTTTCTTTTTACGACAGTTCAAAAGTTGCATTGTTTCCATCATATCTATCAATTAAAATGGGCAATCTTTAAGGATATTAGACAAAGTTAGATTAGGGATTTCTGAAATTTTTTTCATTATTACGTTTCAGGGAAAATAGCAAATGTGATCTTCCTTCCTTGTGTAAAAAGCCGAAGAAAATGAGGGCCACTTTGTGTTCTGCTGTCCTATTTGAATATCGAAATCAATTGATTGATCAAAAATATTCTAAGCATCCTTCTTTATTTCGCTCTCATTACTTTTGGCTCCCCAAAAAAAAGCCCCCATAAACTTTTGTGTTTTCTTTTACAAGGCGTTTAGGATTAGAAGTTTAAATATGCAGTTAAGAATTAATTGTTGTGTCTGTTTGATATTTATTTCGTTTCCTGTTCACTTTGATGAATATTTGATTTATTTTTTCCGTTTTTTTTCTTTTTTTTTCCCTTTTTAGGGTAGGGCCTATATGAATAAAACATCCCATCCGTATCCCACTCTCTTCTCTCTCTCTCTCTTTTTCTCTCTCTCTCTCTCTCTCTCTCTCTCTCTCCTTTCTCTCTCTCTCTCTCTCTCATCCCTACCGAAGCGCGTCACACCCACCCCCCACTCATGCGCTAGCCAACAGAGAGAGAGACAGACAGACAGACAGACAGACAGACAGACAGACAGACAGACAGACACACACACACACACACACACACACACACACACACACACACACACACACACACACACACCACACACACATGCAAGAAAATTTTGTATCGTTTCTTCATAACATCATAACAAAATGCTGGCAAGATGGAAGTATCCCTTCTGTTTGGAAAGAATCTGTAGTCGTACCGATCTTAAGCAGGGCAAACCTAGATCCAACATAATAGTTACCGTCCGATTTCCCTCACCTCTCACACGTGTAAGTTAATGGAAAGAATTGTTTTAAGTAGGCTTGTATATCACTGTGAGAAACGTGGTATAATTCCGGCTACACAAGCAGGCTTTAGAAAAGGCAGATCAACAATAGACCATCTGGTAAAATTAACGACTCATGTAAAACAACAATTTGCAAGAAGAAAAAATATCCTCGCTACTTTCTTTGACGTCAGAAAAGCGTATGATCATGTTTGGCATGAGAGACTTTTATATAAACTGAAGACCATTGGTCTTTCTGGTCATATATATAACTATATCAAAGCATTTCTGACCAGTAGAAGTATGGAAACAAAGATACAAAATGTTTATTCCAGCAAGAGATATTTACAAATGGGCATTCCTCAGGGATCGGTCATTGCTCCGCTACTATTTAATATTCTGATATGCGATCTCCCCAAAGCATGTATCTAAAAACTGTTCCTTGGTGCAATATGCTGACGATATTTGCATGTGGATGAACGTAACTTTAAAGAAGAAAACTCCAGTCAGATCTTTCAATTTTATTAAAAAAACATATCAGCGTGACCTAGATAATATAGCAATATTTATGTTTGAAAACGGCCTTAGTTTATCGGCAGAAAAAACCCACATGATGTTATTTGACGCTGGTGGAAGTACTTGCAATATTCCTACTTTTAAGGTAGATAACAATGTATTGAGTTATGTCACCGAGATAAAATTTTTAGGAGTAAATATTACCTCTAAATTAACTTTGAACAACCATATTGAACATATTATCAACGAAGCCAGCAATCTCTAAATCTTCTTAAAGTAATCAGTAAACAAAATTGGGTGCAGATACACAAACTTTAGTACACCTTTCGACATCTCTCGTAAGATCAAAATTATCATACTCACAGGAAGTGTTCTTCAGCGCACCAAACTACTTACTTAAAAAGTTGCAAAGCATAGACTGCAAGGCATTTAGACTCGCACTAGGTGTTCCATTTCATGCCAGTGCATCAGGAACGTATTACGAAGCCGGAGTTCTGCCCCTTGACGACTATAGAAACTTGGCCTGTGCTAAATTCATCCTACGTAGCTCATCTGTTCAGAACTCAAGCAAAGATGAATTAGCTTTACGATCAGATATCCATTTCCCGAGCGAGCTAGATCTATTAAATCTAATACAACATAATGACAATATTCCTCAAACTTATTGAAAGACGCTGAGATTGATCCCAAGAATATTGCTGATCGTTTTCCTGTATCCCCGATTCCAAATTGGGGAATTGCACACCGCATGTTTTGATTATAAATATACTGATCTACAAAAAAATGTTAACAATAATATATTGTCCTCTCTTGCCAAATCTCATATTGATAGTAAATATTCACATCACCTTAAAGTTTTCACCGATGGATCACTGTTAAATGAAAACGCTGGAAGTGGTTTTGTTATTCCTACCCTTAAAGTTGAAAAATCTTTTCATCTCGGAAGGGGTATTCTATCTTCACGGCTGAGCTGGGCAATTCTAATGGCGCTTAACTTTCTTGTTGATACTCCACTTACTATCTACAAAACACTTTTCTGTGTGGATTCTAAATCTGTCCTACAAGGCCTTGAATCTGTTGCTGTAAAAAATCGAGGTGAGGTGATTTTAGAAATAAAACATCTTGTCAGTATTCTTATATCAAGAGGTACAACAGTTGATTTTTGCTGGATCCCGTCTCACTGTGGGATTTCTGGTAATGAATGGGCTGACCGGGCTGCCAGAAAAGGAGCACGAAAGTCCGATGAATCCATAGAAATCAACATTCCTCTGTGTTTATACGAAGGATATGGTCTCTTAAAA
>CM031596.1:98690706-98693206 GCA_018398815.1 Conus ventricosus
TTTGGAATGAAGAGAACTAAAGAAAAAAACTTACCTTGAGAAAGAAAGTAATAAGAGAAATACAAAAAGAAGTAGAATTAAGTGGAAGAAGAAGACGAAAATAGAGAAGAGGAAAAGGCGGAATCCCCAAGGAGAGAAACTGTCAGATCCCTTTCGCTCTTTAAGACTGGTACTGGCGCCTTCTCTCCCTTTCTCTCTTTCTTGCTTTCTTTTCTTTGAAAATCAGACCTTCATAAACAAGCGACTCATGCGATTTAAATTACCTCGCAGAGGGGAAATGGCAGTAGACTGACTTCTAATGCAGGAAGGGAGTTTTTGGAGGGGATTTCATTACATTTTTGTGCCTCACGCTACCCTGAGGAAATGTCACACACACAAGAAATGAAGATATGTCTGAAAGCTGTGTTAACTTCTCTCTCTCTCTCTCTCTCTCTCTCTCTCTCTCTCTCTCTCTCTCTCTCTCTCTCTCTCTCTCTCTCTCTGTGTGTGTGTGTGTGTGTGTCTGTGTGTGTTTGTGTGTCTGTCTGTCTGTCTGTCTGTCTGTCTGTCTTTGTCTGTGTGTCTGTGTGTGTCTCTGTGTGTGTCTCTGTGTGTTTGTGTGTATCTCTGTGTGTGTTGGGGTGGTGGTGGTGGTATGTATATATGTATCTATCTTTGTGTCTGTCTGTCTGTCTGCCTGTCTGTCTATCTCTATGTCTGTATCTGTCTGTCCGTCCGTCCATTTATCTATCTATCGGTTTATTTTTTCCATTTCTGCTTTTACATATCCACAGATCTATCTTTCTAGGGGCATGTCTGTCCATCTAAAGAATCATCTTACAGTCATTCCGTCATTTGATCGATCTATGTATCTGTGCCTTTGTTGTCCCCCGTAAAGAGAATGCCCAGTCTCGCATCGAATCGAACCCAGAATCGAACTAAGCAACCTCCTAGACAGGAGTCTGCAACACTAACCACTTACCCACGGTGGCTGGTCCTGAGTACGTACGTCTTGTTCGAACAGGAATTAGTACATCTATGGAAAGGTTATCCTCCTGGTTCAAAATGGTAACGCCATAAAAGCATCATCTGGATCCATTTGTTCCAAGGCCACTTAACAGATGATACTAAATGAAAAAAAGGAACAGACACCAAAAGGCCAGACAGACGGATCCCATGGGTAATTAACTGTGTGCACAAGGTAGGAAGTCAGTGTTGCTCTGAAACTATGAAGAAAAAAAATCGAAACCTTTCTTGCTTGAAATAGTGCTTCCGTCTAAAATTACGTGTTTCACCCCCAAAAGAAAACATCGTTGTGGTATACAGGACTTAGCCTGCCCGGACAGCGTCAGGTGCATTGACATGAGTGTTAACAGTAAATCTGCGTGTCTGGCAGTTACGATGCTGCTGAAGTGAGTTGCACGTGCATCCACCACCCACCCTGCCATTTGTTCACGCTCTGCTACTATATTGATCACTATGCCGGGTGTCACCAAAACTCGATCGCCTCCAAAGCTTCCTAAAAACTGTCAATGGTCTCTCTTTTCTTCTGTGTGAGACAGCTGCGTCTTGGATGTTCCTCTGTCACAGTGATTCCACGCCAGACTTCAGCACCCTCAGCTTGTCTCTTCATCTTAGTTATGATATGATCAGTGGCCGTTTCTGGGTGGTGTTGTTGATATGCTGGACACAAATACGTTCAGGCAATATAATCACCAAGCCACTGCTTTTTCCACAACGGCTGACCTCCGAGTCTGTGATAAATCATCCGCACCGTTCTTATCCGTCGAATCAAGTCTTCTGAAGAACAGATGGTTATCACACCTGGAGTAGACCTCAAATATGCCAAAGTTCTCCTCCAGTCTCCCAACCACTCCTTCACAGTTCAACGCACTCTAAGACTCGCCGTTCGTGTTGGCTGTCTCCTTCGGAGTGCCGTGGTTCTGTCCCTGATGTCACAATGACCTGTGGCGTCGACCGGTCAAAGCTGTTCACAACGATGATGTCAGCTGGCAATGTTTGACTTCGCTGTTCTGTACCCTCCGAAACCATCGAGGCTGGATTGTCAGCAATGTCCTGGACCGTGGTTGTCTATGGATAAAGAAAAAATAATAAAAGATATAGAATACAAATTCACACAAAAAGAAAAGAAAGAAAGTAAAAAACCACACTGCTATCATCATAATCAGCCCTGCCGTGCTTTTTTTTAAAAAAGAAGATAGGTAAAGGGATGCCAGAAAAGGGTGTAGGGAGAATGGAGTGGTGGTGGCGGTGGTGGATGCTTCACCATAAACTGAGTCCCATCTTCTGGAAAATCTGTGACACTGGTTTCCATCGTATGCTGATTCTCTTTTTCTTTGCCTTTTCCATCTTTCATTTTCACTACCCTCATTTGCATTTTTCTACCTCTTTGACCCGCTCACCATATAGAAATAGAAAACTAACATATTTATGTAAGTTGTTTTTTTTTAATCTATTACATGTCAGTGTTTCCATTGTAATACTGCATATGTGAGACTGT
>CM031596.1:98700706-98704522 GCA_018398815.1 Conus ventricosus
GAGGCAGATAGATAGATATATAGACATGTACATACACAGATCATTTCACACATGAATTCTAAACACGCACCCGCAACATGCCACAATGATTCAATGCCAACAAGCGCTTGAATGAAAAACAAAAAGTTCATAGTCTTCAAAATGAAGAAAAATCGAGGCTCGCCATTAGGCTTCTTCCTATCCCCAGAAAAAAAGTCTTTATGGCGAAAGCCTTATACCTTTATTATCTTTGTCTTAGAAAGAGCATTATTCTGCAGCATAGTAACAGCTAGAGAAAGTTTCTTTTTTCCCTTTTGTTGTTGTTGTTGTTGTTGCTGCTGATATTGCTGTTGCTGTTGTTGTTGTTGTTGTTGTTGTTGTTGTTGTTGCTGCTGCTGCTGCTGCTGCTGCTGCTGCTGCTGCTGCTGCTGCTGCAGCTGCTGCTGCTGCTGCTGCTGCTGTTGTTGTTCTTGTTGAAAAGAAAAGCAGTAATATGAATTTTATAGCCTCATTGTTTGATAGTATTCCCATGAAACTACTATTGAAAGGACTTCAGCAGTCAACACATTTTCAATCTGACGATGACGTTTCTAAATAAACAACGTGGAAGTGCATGTCACATGGAACGCACACACACATACACACGCATACACGCGCGCGCGCGCGTACGCACACACGTATTCATAGGTATGTTTATCTATCTATCTATCTATCTATCTATCTATCTATCTATCTATCTATCTATCTATCTATCTATCGATCGATCGATCGATCGATCGATCGATCGATCGATCGATCTATCTATCTATCTATCTATCTATCTATCTATCTATCTATCTATCTATCTATCTATCTATCTATCATCGATTCATTCTTCTTTTCTATCTTTCTGTCGATCCTGTCCACATTATCCTAAATCACAGCACACACCTACTCTGCTGGAGCACATTGAGAACGCCAGGCTAATGAGATTTTTTGCTCAGACTACAAAGAACTCTATTTCTACCCTTCACAGCCACTGATTTCCTCTTGTACAGCTATCAGTTCCCTGAGCTTTCTCTTTCAGTTCCCTCGTGGATGTGTCACCAGCTAATATCACCCCTGCTCTCTCTGGTGGCAAGATCGATGCCGGAAATTGTGTTACGTTTCGCCACACGTGATATCGAGGGTTACGGGCCAGGATGTGTCATCTCGACTTTTTTCACATTTTCAGTTTTTTGCATAAATGGTATAATTGAGGCGTAAGGTTTCATGTGATGATGGCAGTTTTGATGTTTAATTAGTAATCACGTAATTAATTAACAAAGCCTGAATGTATCATCTTCAAAACGAGTATGTCTGCTCTGCCCGGAAAAGTCAAAGTGTGATAGTGTATTCCAACCGTCAGTGTTCAGGCTGGGCTGTTCAGGTATATCCTGCCCGAAAGTATTATCTTGGGGAAAAAACAAAGTGGCGGGTCGGGGTGTGCTGGCTGCTGACCCTAAAATGCACTGCTGCAATAACTCTGCTGGCGCTGGAATGTGATGGCAGGTTGTGATAAGCTCTGGCCCTGGCATCTTTTTCTGGTCTGAGAAGAATCGTTTCCCGAAACACTTTTGCGCTGACAGTGGCCGGCACACTAGTCATCATTTTTACTTCCTGTTTGCTTTACCCCCCGGGAATTCCAGTGTTCCAGACTGCATGTACTTTCAACTCATCCTTTCTCAGTGAAACCACCTGTGTACAGTGATCGTCAGTGCTGTCAAAGGTAAGAACCGTTTTAACTATATGTAATTCAGTTATATTTTATCATAACCAAGCCAAGTGAGCAAACTAATCGGAATGACTGATCGTAAATTTTACACTTGCTGTCTGCATGTGAAATTTTCATAATAAATGTGAAGTTGAAAATTCCACACACACACACGCTTGCACACGCACACACACACACACACGCTTGTACATCACGTACACACACACACACCACACAAACAACCACACACACACACATACACACACACACACACACACACACACACACACACACACACACACACACACGCTCCATAAGCATACACGCGGCCCCCTTCCCATCATCCCCCACTCAACACATACCCATTCACCCATGCAAGCCCTGATGCATGCACCCACACGCACCTCGTCCAACTTTTCGGCATACAACACCACACGTACACAAGTAAAATACAAATACAATCATGTAAAAGACATTGTTATGAAACCCATGGGCAGACATTCTGGATTAAAAAAGATTTAAATGTACAATCAACCATGGGAACAACATATTAGTATACTTTTATTTTTTTAAAATGGGAGGGGGGGGGGGGGGAGAAGAGAACGAGCTTTAGAAACAACAGTGAGACATAAGAAAAGAAGAGGCAATGGGGAGAGTGAGAGCGAGCGAAAGAGAGAGAGAGAGAGGGGGGGGGGTGGAGATTGCAAAGAGGTTGGGGGGGGGGGGGGGGGAACAACGAAAAGAAGGGGGAGATAGAGAAAAAAAAACGAGAGTAGGGGAGAGGTGGAGGACGGGAGAGAGAGTGGAGAGAGAGAGAGAGGAGAGAGAGAGAGAGAGAGAGAGAGAGAGAGAGAGAGAGAGAGAGAGAAAGAGCGGAGGGTGGCGGGGGAGGGGGGGGGGGCAGTGGAAAGAAGAAATGGGAAGGGGCATGAGAAGGAAACAGAAATTAAAACAATAACAAATTTGACTACCCAATGCCCATAAGGGTCATGCAGCCATAAGGGTGATAATAATATCTAAATGCAAAACTATCCCATTTCCCTTTATCCCTGTCTCTTGTGCATAATGTTACTTGCCTAAAGTGGCACATCGGAAGGAGGTCTAGTCGCCACTGTCCGCTGCATAAGTGGCGATCCGGATGAAGGGTTGTACGAGTTTCAGAAATTCAGTAATGAAAGACTTTTAGTAACCATGCCAGGTACTTGCAATATTCAGTGATACATACTTATGACAATGAATAAACTTGAATGTTAATCACAATGCCTTTTTTCAGGTTAGAATTCATTTCCTTTCGTGTGTCCTTTTTTCCCTTTAAAAGCTGTGATTGATTATTGTGAAAAGAGGTTAATTTCTTCATTTTCGCAGGCGGAACAGATTGAGTAATCAGATTTACCTCAAGCTGGAAACTGATGCATGTATTTTATTTGTACATTGTTGCAGGGTGTATGATGTCTTGGGCTGAGTGGGAAGATGATAGCGTATACCTGAGTCTGGCAGCCTCCTTCACTGAAGATATAGACGACACTGCTGCTAGCAGTCACTGATATGATGCGCCTGATGAAACGAGGCAAACTGTGCGTCATGCAGCAGATCAGGGTTTGTCACGTCCGACAACGAGCCCTGATCAACCTGCAGATGGCAAGCCCACTTAACCCGGAAAGATACGCAACGAGAGTACCTAGCATCTGACTCAACATCAAGAAGATGCACGAGCTCTATGTGGTAGGAATGCCGGAAGAAAACATCAAACCAGTTTCTTCACGACAGTATAGAAAGATATTCAATGAAAATTTTCACTGTCCTTTCATAAACCTAAAAAGGACCAGTGTTCCACCTGCACCATCTACCAAATGAAAAAACTGGAAGGAAAAGTTGGTGAAAAAGAGGAGAGTCGCAAAAGCAACATTTGGCCGAAAAGAAAGAGCAAGAGAGGAAAAACAGAAGGACAAGCAAGCAGCCCAGAAGGACCCTTCCAAGCACGTTGTCACGGTTGATCTGCACGGTTGCGGCTCATGTACAAATGTCAGCTAGCTGTACTACAACGAAAGTCTTTCATTTGTCAGGCTCCAGCTTTTTACTGGGGTCAAGGGAAAATTCTGTGAAAA
>CM031596.1:98728022-98735522 GCA_018398815.1 Conus ventricosus
CGTGCCACACGCGCAGAGCTCACACGCCCACACACTAATCTATATAACACTAGTGGCGTGCCCAGATTATACATACCCTGAGGAGAGCGCTTGCTCGAGACAAGTTTGTAGGGTTTTTATTCCATTTTAAAATCATATTTTAAACTGTTATATATAATATATATATATTATATATATATATATATATATATATATATATATATATATATATATATATATATCTTTTGATCTCCCTTGCATCCTTGAATGGATCCTCAAGCATAGGCTCAAAGATTGTCCCCTACATTTTATACTGTTTGCATAATGCTTTTAGTTTTTCAGCAACTTTTTTCCTCTCCACGCTTTCCTTTTGTTCCATTTACTACCCTTCGCTGGCTGCTTTGGGGGTGCTGTTGGATTCTTTTTTGAACCCTTGGTGATGAGAACACCACAGAATTAGGGACTTTGCTGTGTCTCTATTTGACACCAAGAGCACAGACACAATCAGCCGTGTCTCCCTGATGAGTCCGATCCAGCGGACGAAAGGCCTAGGAGCAGGCAATACAAATAGATCTGTCTTTGAAGGAGAGTACGATGGTTCCCTCAGGCAGCTAGTGAAGGGTTTTTCAGATTTATAATATATTCCCCCCATTTTTTTTTTTTTAATAAATTCAAATCTTTGTCAAGTCATTGCTGTAATGACTGAAGAATTGCTAACTTGCACTTTGTTTTTCTCCCACTGTTTAATTGTTCAGCAGTATAATGTTTGGTCAATTGGTGGGAGATTGCATCTCTTAGGAGATCCAAGTAAAGGTTGTTCTGTACAATTCTTAGCCCCTCACAATGCTTGGGTTATTGAACAGCAGAGCTGACCACTCACACTGTTCCATATCTTTTGATCTCCCTTGCATCCTTGAATGGATCCTCAAGCATAGGCTCAAAGATTGTCCCCTACATTTTATACTGTTTGCATAATGCTTTTAGTTTTTCAGCAACTTTTTTCCTCTCCATGCTTTCCTTTTGTTCCATTTACTACCCTTCGCTGGCTGCTTTGGGGGTGCTGTTGGATTCTTTTTTGAACCCTTGGTGATGAGAACACCACAGAATTAGGGACTTTGCTGTGTCTCTATTTGACACCAAGAGCACAGACACAATCAGCCGTGTCTCCCTGATGAGTCCGATCCAGCGGACGAAAGGCCTAGGAGCAGGCAATACAAATAGATCTGTCTTTGAAGGAGAGTACGATGGTTCCCTCAGGCAGCTAGTGAAGGGTTTCTCATATTTATAATATATTCCCCCCATTTTTTTTAATAATAAATTCAAATCTTTGTCAAGTCATTGCTGTAATGACTGAAGAATTGTTAACTTGCACTTGTTTTCTCCCACTGTTTAATTGTTCAGCAGTATATATATATATATATATATATGTATATATATATATATATATATATATATATATATATATATAGATTAGTGTGGTATATATCAGCCGAGCTGTGGACGTTCCTATTGATGCTGTTAAACTTGTAGAAAATAACAAAATCAAAAACATAACGGTGCCACACATTTTGTGAAGAAAGAGCCCCAATAAGTAAATGGCACTATGAAATCAACAATCAGAGTTGACTCTGAAATTGTTTACACTCTCACATTTTGAAGCATTACAATGAGAAAATTTTACGTGTTATGAACTGTAAAAAGATACATTATGGCAGAGGTTTCCCTTTTTATGTGACAAATGGGTCAACAAGATAGAACAATGTGGATAATTAAAAAGATAGATGGAGAGAGAAAGAGAGACGCAGAAAAGGATGGGAATAACTATCAAGAAATTGTCAGAAGATGGGAAACCATTTGTAATGATACATCCACTCCCATCCCTATACTATTCCCTACCTCACCCCTCTCTCTGGCACCTCTGTATCTATGTCCTTGGGAAGTGGCAAGGTTGATAGTGACAATAGCAGTATTGTTTTGATCATTTCATCTCGTTTATTATTATTGTTTCTTTATTCAAAGGCTGCCATGGTCCAGAATATATCTGGCTATTCAGCTTCGAGCATATCGCAGGGAGCAGCACCGCAGATTCAGACATCGCCAGCTGACATCCGTGAGGTCAGTAGGTTTGTCCAGCCAACCCTACATGTCACTGCTGACATTAAGGGCAGAACCACAGCATTATAAACCCTGTGTGAGGAGACAGCAAGCACGAACGGCAAGTCGCACAGGGCGTTGAGGCTGATGTGGAGTAGCTAGAGAGATGGGAGGAGAACATTGGCATATTTGAGGTCCACTCCACGTGTGATAATCTTCTGTTCTTTGGAGAACTTGAAACGACAGATAAGAACGATGCGGATGATTTGGCACAGACTCTGCAGTCATTGGTTCCAGAAAAAAAAAAGAAACCAGTGGCCTGATGGTTATACTGTTTGACCATGTTGGTGATTGGCAAACAGAGACTACCACACAAAACAGGCCATTGGTCATGTTTCTTGAGAAAGTGAGATAAGATGAGAGTACTGTAGGCTGGTCTGGGAAGCGCAGAGCAAGATGACCATCCTGGAGGCGGCTGTCTCACACATTAGTCGTGCTGCAGGATAGCAACGCCATTTCTTCTCCTCTACCTCACGCAGCCTCAAGTCATGTTGTTCAAAGCTCATTCGACTGTGCAGGCTACATTGGGACACCATTCACAGCATCTTCACTGGTGGGTCATTTCTTTTCATCCCTAAGTGCAATATTATGTGATTTTGGTCAGATGGACAGGGAGTCTTGGTGAGTCATATTACTCTTTTGAACTTTTTTTATGGTCTTAGATGTAGGTACTGTCATTCTTGTTGTTTTACTTAATGTTATTTTAAAGATGGAAATGCTGCGCAAATAAATTCATTGTTAGAGAGAGGACCCACTGGCCTCCACAGCCGGCTGGGCTTTACATAACATGACTTGAGACTGCGCGTGGTACAGGAGAAAAAAAAGGTGTTGTTATCCTGCAGCGAGACAAACTAATTACAGGTCAAAACAAAAGCACGACGATTTGCTGGCAGGCGGCCGATAGCCACCATATACAAATAAAAAAGGGAGTCGGTATTTGTTGTCGCAGCTGACGTTAGAGTAACACAACGTTTACCTAAACACACACACACACACACAACACACACACACACACACACACACCACACACACACAACGAGAGAGAGAGAGAGAGAGAGAGAGAGAGAGAGAGAGAGAGAGAGGAGAGAGAGAGAGAGAAGGGGAAATGTGGGTATTAAGGATCTTTAGTTTAAAACTGCAACTTTTCATCTGATGATACATGTAACGTAGTATCTTTCAAAACGACATAAAGATTATGTGTTCTTTTAACCCGTTGACTGCCTTTAGTCAGTCAGCTGACGCGGAAATAAAAGTGCTTTCCATGTGCCTATGGGCCGTCCCCTGACGTCATGCATTTTTCTTTAATTTTCATTCGTTACTATTTCTATCAACGGACTCAAATAGAGTTTGCGTAGAAAGCCTTATATGTCTGTAGTCTTAAAATAATATGTAAATGACCACACGTGAGGGGAAAGCCCATTTTTCTCATCACTGACTGGATGACCAGCCAGCACTTCGTGTCTCGCTTGCAAAGATGGCGGCGCAACCTTCGACAAGCCCAGCGACCAAATCAACGTATTTACACAGCTGAGCAGGCTCTGCTGATGATTTTTGACAAACACAATAATCTTTTATTCAAGACTAACTCGAGCATGAAGGTGAGATGATGATAGTGGTGGAATTGCCGACCATATTCGTCAGTTATTGAGTAGGGCTCTGTGGCCTCAGTGTGTGTTCAGCTGACAGCGTCGAACGAGCCAGCCTAGTGTGTACTCTGCACTGCGTGCTGGTGTCCAGTGATGTGAAAATCAGTGCGAGAGGCAAGCGTGGCCTGCTCGCGGCGTGACACGGTGCAGACGGAAAGGTAGGGGAAGATGAGGGGTGAAAGAGAGGGTTGAAGTCGAGCAAGGGGGTGTGGTGGGGAGAGAGGGTGGGGGCGTGGTCGTGGACTGGTCAGTCTGCATCGAGTGTGAGCGTCTTGATAGACTTCCAAACTGTTTTACTTTCATTTACAGGTGTAGTGTGACAATACAAACTTTATTTTCAACTTTTTGCTGTGTGTTCTTGTTTGGATGTGGTAAATACATATGTTTTTGATCGTGCAAAAAAATCTATCCAAATCTAAATGCCTAAATACTTTTTTATTATCAAAATTAAAACAAAAGAAGCACAGATTCAAAATCTTCATTCAATTTCCTTAAAAAATTATATAGATTTCATTTTTCTATCTTTTGTAGTTTCTGAGCTAGAATTTTTTGTTAATTATGACCCGATCTCCCTGGCACCTGGGAACACCTTTGTTTGTACTATTTTTAGGCACTGAACGGTAAGGTTCTGTTCTCGGTCCTTACCTCTGACTTTTTCTTCATTAGAACGACCCTTGGGTGGGGGGGGGGGGGGGGGGGGGGGGGGGTTGTGGATGAAGTGTAGGGGGAGGTTGCCCGGGTCAGTGACGGTGGGTGTTTGGACACAAGAGTGTCGTTTTCTCTGCAACAGTATGTCATGGAGGACAATATCAAATGCCTTGTTGGAGTCAATGAATACACCACCGGATTGGTGTCCTGCGACCCAGGACTCAATGAGATGGTGGTACGTATTTGAGTTCTACTTGAGTGGCTTGTTCTGAGGGCATTATCTTGATCATTGAGGATGATCTCTTCTAGAAGCTCAGGGCGTGGCGGTAAATAGCATGATTCAATTAAATGCAGGCCTCCGATAGTACGAAACAGGTCTGTAGTTTCAGCCTCCTTTTTATCACCCTTCCTGCATATCTGTTGATGCCTGCTGACAGCAAGTCAGAGGGAAGTCGGACAGTGGCCCAGCATAGTCAGAAGTTGCTGGCTAGAAAAGGTACCAGGGTTCTGGATCAAGCAGGTAGCACTCGGTTTGAAATTCCAATTGCTCCACAGGCTTTGGTTAATGCCCTGTGAAATATTGTTGCAGCACCATCAATGTAGCTGCTTAGTATGTCTCGGGGGGGGGGGGGGGGGGGGGGGAGTGAGGGTCTTAATGGAGGCAGACTGGCTTGAAGTGACTGGGTACAATCGTAATATTGGAGACAAATTCACAATAAAACTTGGTGTCACTCTTTAGGGATGCTGCGCGCTAGCTTGTCGATTTGTGAATCTCCAGAAATGCTTTGCATTATTCGCTTTCATGCCCTACAGTTGTGCGGGTAATATACTGTTGTGCAGCTGTCCTTTCAGATTAGTAAATTCTCTCACGACGGCCTTATTGCACGTCCATGTCTCCGTTTTCGTTGCCTTTCTTGGCAACTTACACTCTCATTTCACTGGTTTGTTATGGTAGGAAAAGCTTTTGTAATAGACAGAATCGCTTTTAAATACTTAATAACTTACATTTTTTCAACTTTGGATGTAGAAACTGGAAAAGGGAGAGACTGCTAAAATCTTACCTTAACTAACAGTCATTACATTTGTTACTGTTTAGGAATTAGACATTTCAAGCGGCCCGTTACGATTCTTTCAGAGGCTGCTCTTCAAGGGAAAAAAAAACTCTGATGACAACACAGACCAGTGACAGTGTTGTAATTGATATGTACAACAGTTGCTTCAGAACTCCAACAAACAAACAAACTGGCCTTAGTGTAAAACGCACAGGCAATCAAATATCATTTTAACTTCAAACAATGTGAGTTTAGAACGCTGGGTACCTAATATGAACCGGTTCAAACGGCACAGCGATCACATTTACCCCCCATTTCTGTCCTTACTGCTTTCCCCATTTTCCATTTTATGACGATCTCTAATGACTTTCTCAGAGTTTGGGCAAAACGAAAAAAGAAAGATCATGCCACAAAATCCTATTAAAAAACAAATATGTATAAAAAATATTCGTAACGGACAACAGACAAGATGTACCACTTTTTGCGGAAAACTAAAAATGGCTGGGTGAGTGGACAGTAAGTCAATAACAGTAACGCCGACCATCACATAAATAATGGAGGTAATCTTCATTGTGTGAACGATGAGCATAAAGCAAATCACTCACTCACCCCTGTGGGGAAAACTGTATGTAATCTATGTAGACCTACGGAATAGTTAATGTCCTGGCAAGGTCTTTTCTTCCAGATACCGATGATCCATGATTACAAACATTCCCTCTAATTGACAACAAATTACAGTGTTGGATCGAGGTGAAAAACGTGACAAAATCATGATATAAATTCGATATGTCACGAAAGACGTGTGTGTATTGTACATGTGTGTGTATCCATTCTTTACCAAAAGTTCGGAACAAACATATATATATATATATATATATATATATATATATATATATATATATATATATATATATATATATATATATATATATTTGTGTGTGTGTGTGTGTGTGTGTGTGTGTGTGTGTGTGTGCGCGCGCGCGCACGCGCGCTTTGTTCTTTGCATGAACAGTGTCACCAGTTATATTATTTTAGACTATCATGAATGACCACCTAGCATTTTCTATACCCATCGCAACGTGTTGTCCTGTGTAGTGTGTGCTAAATGTACTCCCATCCCCATTCCCCCGGAAGAGTTATCCCCCATCTGCCCTATCATTTTTGTGTGAATGCGGACGTTCAATTTGAATGAGCCGATACTTCGAATCCAAGGTGCCGTGGGAAAATAAGAGAATAGACGATATCATGACATATAGATGAAGAAGTAATGAAAACAGATATTATGTGGTTAGTAACTGGTCAAACCAAAATAAGTACACAGAATAACATCTAAACACAAAATATTTCAAGCCAACGAGTGCACGTCTACGACATCCTTCTTTAGTATTATTGAACACGTTGTGAGGAAGCAGAGAACTTTCCGGAGTTGTATCATCCATGCCACAGGAAACTCATGCAATAACAAACCAGGAAGTAAAAAGCTGACTACAGGATAGTACTACTACAATGAACACTGTACTGATTCATTATCAGTTGGGACATGAACAGGTTAAGGACTTCCCGAGTGTTTCTAGATTTTTTTTTTCGAGTTGACTATATATTTTCTAAAACCTTTTAAACAAAAGATAAGGACATGCTGGATATTCTCATAGGTTGTCTGATCTGTGCCGACAGCAGTTTAAAGCACTGCTGATTGTTTCTTTGTTCTCGGACTACGTTTTCAAGGTTGAGTCAAACTTTAAGATTTGTACAGATTTACTTTAATTGGAGTTGGTCCATTGTTTATTGTCAGCTGAAGGTCAGAGAGTTGCTAAACTTTTCTAGTTTCCTTTTCTCTCCTGTGTAGATTTGGTTGTCAAACGATTTGGTGAGTGCTTTTGTGAGTTTACTGTTGACTACAGGTCTAAAAACAACGCGTTTGTTTTTGGAGTTCTGCTACTTTCTATGTTAACCAAATGTTTTAAACGTGTTGACTGTTCCCACAGTCTCTGTGTTCTCGACGAATGTTAACAAGATGATTA
>CM031596.1:98745522-98748022 GCA_018398815.1 Conus ventricosus
GATGCAGGTGATTCCATCAAATAACATTCTGCGGGGTTTTCATGTCCCCCAAGAGGTATTTTTATACTTTCAGATAACACGCTGAATTATTTTCATATCACTCTGCAACAATTTGCAAAGTTTTGTACCCCCTTCTAATAGTTTCAGATGTTTTCATACCTTAAAATATCAATTTGTGAACTTTTCATGCCTTTGAAACATTTTGATATACTTTTAAGTCCCAAAATAACTTCTTTGGTATATCGATATATCCTAGTTTAGGACACTTTCCGAACATTATGCCAGAGGAGAACAATAAGCTGCCAACAGAAATGTTTAATATAAAGCTTGCATACTGATCCAAATGATCCAAGAAATTAAACTGGTATGGTTGCAAATCAGACTAGTTCATATAATTCTACCTACAAACGTAGTGTTGATATGCGTGGACGTCAGATCTGATAATAGACGCACATCCTACAGACGCAAAAAACGGCAGGACGGAACATCTGTTTTTACTATATGTCAAGCTAATACATTAAGGAAAATAATCGAACCTGAGGTCGAAGAAACACGTGGGGATTAAACTTTTTCATCCCTCAACGAAAACGTTACAAGGACCAGGAATCATGCTGTCTATAAGTCTGATATAAATTTAGACTTCATTTCTGTGCTAGGGAATGTCTGCATGTGGAAATGTAAAATAAGGCAAGACGTACCTCATTTAAATGTTTTCAAGAGCCTATTGAAACTCAGGTGTAAAACAGACAAAATACGTTGCTTTTGTATATCCGAGGTAGCTTAGTGCGACTGTGTGTTTAGGGGGAAGGGGGTGGGGGGTGGTAAGAGAGAGAGAGGAGTCATAAACCAAAGTAACATTCCGCCATATTTTCAAAGCTTCAAAAAGGACTTTTCAGCAGCATTTTTGAGAGTTCTCGGAACCCAAAATAAAATCATGTATGGTTTCATAATCTCTCGTAACGCAGGGAGGGCAAGAGGAGAGGGGGGAGGGAAGGAGAATCAAACGCCTTAATAGCATTGGAAGGAAAGGGGGAGGGGATGGAGGGCAGTCATTTCCTCTGATTAGCATCTTTTCATATCCAAGTAAAGCTTCTTTGTGGGTGGCATGCGTATGTGTGTTTGTATAGTAAGAAGCAAAGTGGGGAGCGTAGGAGTGGAGGGAGGGGAGGTGAGGGGGGGGGGGGGGGGGGGGCTAAGTGTGCGGGAAGAGACGTGTGTGTATTTTGCGGGCTTTCAGGCCAAAATGAATTGTGGTCTACCTTAAAACAGAGCAGGTTTTTATTTTTGTTTCCATGTGTCGTTTTCTGAACCTATCCACTCCGACTGATTAGATGTAACATCCTCATCGTTTTACTGAGTAAACTAAGGCAAAATGCTTTATCATTTGCAAAAGGTAAAGGAAGTTTGTGAGCGAAGACACTTGTCATTTCTATTGCTGGTATTGGTTTGATTATTGCACAGCTGACCACAAAGGTCATGTCGAACATCAGGAATAAAAGAGGTAGATCCATGCGGAAATGCATGCACGCAATATACAGCAATTTGTCACATATGAAACACGGATACCTTTAAGGCAAAAAGAGAACTGTGCCGAGTGCGCCAAACATTGTACCTTTCTCCCCATCCCCCCTTCCTTACCCTCCACCTGAGACTCCCCTCCCCCCACTGCACCGAACACTGTTTGTTTTTCTCCAGTTGGGTACCACCCCCCACCCCCGCCCCGATCCAGCTCCCCCCCCCCCCCCCCCCCCCCCCCCCCCCTGAAATAAAATCTATATGGAAAAATACTTCAAACTGTCTCGCACAGAAGAGTACAAATGAGCACTATCTGGGTTAGTAGCATTGTTCTTTCTCCTGTGAGTCGCTGTGTCAGTTCATTCGGGATTGAAACTCGACAAAGCAGGCAGACTTCCTGGACCTCTCCCCCTACCGCCTCCCCCCCCCCCCCCCCCCCCCCCCCCACCCTTTCATTTCCGCCACTCCTCCTAGCTAGCAAACAGTACATGAGATACTTTAGACCTGTTTCCGAAAGGAAAATCAGGGGAAGATAAGACCTACCTTTCCGTCGCAATTAGAGTTACCTTTTCTCAGTTTATGGGTTAAGCAAGTAGACCCAGAGAATTAGATCATTGATTTTTAAGTGTACGCCAGGATCATGGTCGGTCGGGATATCGACTTTCTGTATTATAGGCGCACCGTTTCACACATAATTAAAGCTGACATTTTCTCTCTCTGAGTCAGCTGTTAAGCTGACTGACAGCAAAGGCTTCCAAGGGTGGTGCAGAGTTGACCTAGCTGACTGGTTCGGCACTTAGGGACAATACTTCTCTGGGTCCCACTCGCATTTTCCAGTGTATCTTTCTCCTGACTGATGAGGCAAAGTTGATTTGAGCGTGCACACCAGGTGCTTCTTTCTCACCATAGCATTTGGACCAAGGGGATTTGTTGGATCATCAACCTATCATCTTATGAAACAGCTCGGGGTTTCAGGTAAGAAGAA
>CM031596.1:98760522-98795522 GCA_018398815.1 Conus ventricosus
TTTGGCATTTGCTTACATGTTACACGAGGCAACAAATCATTTTTTGAGGAAAGGCATAAAGGGAGCTGGATCAGAAACCGGGCAGAGGGAGGAGGAGGAGGAGACAATAAACGGGAGGGTGGTGGGAGTGTTAAGGTAGGTGGAGGGAGGTGGATGGAATGGAAAGGCAGATTCATGCACAACAAATCATTACCCTGATATATGCACATTTAGTGTCGAAAATCATTCTCTTTTTCTTTATTTCTCCGGTGGTTGGCTTGTTGTTTCGTTCTTTCTTATTCAGCGTCACGTTTTTTGAGGTTATGTCAAAAAGTCACCGATTTTCTCCTTTAACCTTCATAAGCCAGGTGCAGCAGCACCCCCCCCCCCCCCTCCTCTCTCACTCTTTAATAACCCTTGTCATCTCCCTTTTCCTGCACCACTCATCTCCACCCCCTATTCACTTTGGTATGTTTCCTGCTTTTTTCCCCCCACGCAACCCGCTCGTCCTTATCAACCAAAGAATTCTGATGCCCAACCCCCACCCACCAACTTCAATCTAGCCCTCACCCCACTCTGGCCACCAGCCCAACCATCATACCCCTAAAACCAAATCTCTTTTCCCTCCCTATCAACCAGGCTTGCTCCTTGTTTCGGTTACCCGGTTCCTTCGATTGCGTGTACTGGCCTCATCAGTGCGTTGTCACACAAGTAGAAACTGCTTCAACTGCATTACTCGTGAGATGAACCCCACAAGGGCAAGCAGAAGATCTTCAGCGTCGGGCAGAACAGGAAGGAAGTGTGAAGGGAAAAAAAGGAAAGCAACGAAAGAGACAAAAAAAAATAAAACGACATGAAAAGGAACAACACCGAAGAAATAAAAAGACAGGATAGAAAGAAGAGAACAAAAATACGAAAGAAAGAAAGTTTCAAGCAATGAGGAAAGAAAATGCGGGGAAGGAAGCCCGAACGAAATAAAGAAAACAATCAATGACACACAAAAAAGACACAAGAAAGAAAACGAAAATAGACAAATAGAAAGCAAAAAGTGGTAGGAACAATTCTGATAGGGCCATCTTCACTTTCTTTACTCAGCAATCATACAGACATACCCATCTGATGTTGTAGACCTGTACACCCCCTCCCCCCCCCCCCCCCCCCCCCCCCACACACACACACACACACTCGTTGTTAACACATATACAGAAGCTTACGGTCTTATTTCTTATTGCTACTGCCTTGGTTTCTCAACTGTTTTCTGAACTTCTTAAACTGTTCCTAATACTGTGGAATGCAATCACTAAGAAAATACAAAGTGGGAAATGTTATTACTCAAAGAGTAAAGAGTACTCTCTCTCTCTCTCTCTCTCTCTTCTCTCTCTCTCTCTCTCTCTCTCTCTCTCTCTCTCTCTGCATACACACACACACACACACACACACACACACACACACACACACACACACACGTACGCACGCACGCACGAACGCACGCACGCACGCACGCACGCACGCACACACACACACACACACACACACACACACACACACACACACACACACACACACACATATATATATATATATATATATATATATATATATATATATATATATATATATATATATATATATATATATATATATATAATATAATATATATATATATATATATATATATATATATATATATATGTATTCTCCTTTCCTATCAACCATGCTTGTTTCTGTTACCCGGTTCCTTCCAAACGTGAGAACGGATCGGTTGCGCATAATGGCCTCATCAAAGCATTGTCACACAAACAGAAACTGCTAAAACTTCAACATTCGTGAGATGAACGCCACAAGGGCAAGTGGGAGATCCTCAGCGTCGGGCGGAACAAGAAGGAAATGTGGGGAGAAAAAGGAAAGGAAACAAAAAAATAAAAACACAACACAAAACCAAAGGAATAAAAGAAATGATAGAAATTAGAAAAAAGGAAGAGAGAAAGAAAGAAAGAAAAAGTATTTCAAGAAACGAGGAACCGAAATACAGGAAGGAAGCCTGAAAGAAATAATAAAACAGTTAATGACACAGAAAAAAAAGACAGTAAGAAAGAAAGACAAATACAAGGAAACAATTTTTGGAACAATTGTGATTGGGCCATCCTCACTCTCTTTACTCAACAATCATACAGACACACCCATCTGATGTTGAAGGCCTGTACGTTATTTTCTATTTTTCCCTCTCACCCGTTGCAAAAGGAGATGCAGATGCTCACAGACTTATTTGTGGTTGCTGCCACCCTTGGTTTATCTATTGTGTTCTGAGTCCCATTAACTGCTCCAACAGACAGACAGACAGAGACAAAGAAAAAGACAGAGAGACAGAGGAAGAGGTGGGAAAACAGACAGAGAGAGGTGGAGTGGGGGGGGGGGGGATAAAATGACATTTTCCCTCTTCGGTGTCCATTATCGAGAGGCCCAATCCAGGAAAATGGGGGGTATTTTCCAGCTGTCGACTGCTCAATGAATGACATGTCTTGCATTACCAAATACTTAGTTTCAATTTGTTCTTGGAAAAGTAAAGCTGTGTAAAAATGGATAGGTGACTGAGTGCTCCCCCCCTCCCTTCTCTCTTCTCTCTCTCTCTCTCTCTCTCTCTCTCTCTCTCTCTCTCTCTCTCTCTCTCTCTCTCTCTCTCTCTCTCTCTCTCTCTCTCTCTCTCTGCATCTGCGTTGAGAGAACAAGAACAAGAACAACAAGAACAAAAAACTTTATTCTCTAGGCCACTAGCCCATAGAAATAGGGTCAAAATATACATAATGTTATGTACGTGGAATAAAGCAATTGTTACAGTAAATAATAATATCTGAGAATTACAACACAGTGGACTTAAATCTTTCATCAATTTCTCCTTCAACTAGTTACAATATTCCTTTGACGGAGAGCATAGAAAATATACATGGCAAGTTTTTTTTTTATCGCATCTACTGACCCCTTGTGAAGTGTATCGGTATACGGTTGTTTAATACCTTTCAGATATCTGTTTCTTATTTCATCATATCTAGGTAGTACCCCAGTCTTAATTTCACACGTCTGTCACGGAAGCATCTGATATCTAAAAACTGGAAATAAGGTTCGCTTTCGATGGTTGTTTTAAAAAGCCGATAATTTTTGTATATATCTTTATTCATAATATATTCCCCCCATTCTTGTAAATAATTATCTGTCAGTCTTTGTTTGAATAAAGAGAGAAAAGCCTTTTCACATCCTACACCTTGATTTATCCATGCATGCCCAAACCCCATTCTGAACATAATGTTTCTGATCTGACTTGCCCAACGAACTTTGCCCCTTTCATCTAAGTTCAAAAGCATTGCATATGCCATCCTTGGGATTCTAGTCATGTCCATCTTTAGAATTTTAAGCCAATATTTAACACATCTGAAATAACTATTCACATATAATGGGTGACTCCCTGTTTCCCCAAGAACAAACTTATTTGGTGTTTTTAATGGGACTCGTACAAATCGTTTACATGCATAACTGTGAACCTTTTCAATGTTGTCTAATCTATTCATACCCCACATTTCAGCCGCATACAGTAATATAGGTTGTACTTGAGTGTCAAATATTTTGAAAAAAAACAAGATTTTGAAATATGCAATCTGCCAATATGTTTCACACATTCAATGCAAGCTCTTCTGCCCTTTACCGCCAGAGCATCAACACACTTTGGTATGCTCATTTTGGTTGTAAACACAAAACCAAGATAGTTATATTCCTTTACTACTTCTAAAGAATCTCCATTTATATTCCATTTGTCGTTCTTGCCCAGAAACCCCCTTTTCGAAATACCATAACCTTTGTTTTGTCTTTGTTAATATTCAGAAATAGCTTTTTGCAAGATTCGTTCAGTACATCAATTTGATTCTGTAGACCTTTAGCGGTGTCAGACAGCAGAACTATATCATCACCAAACAAAAGTATACATAGCTCAACATAACCTGGTAACAACTGAATACCATGTATTCCATTTTCTTCCACAGCCATGGCAATTTCATTTATAAAAATCGAAAAACGTTCCGGGCTCAGGATGCAGCCTTGTCTCACCCCAACAGGACAATTTAAAAAATCAGTTACACGCACGATCCTCTATTCTGACGCATGAAAGAGCTGATTTATAAATAGCCCTTATTGCTTTAATAAATTTACCATGAATTCCTGTCTTTATCAGAATCTCAAATAAGGATCCATGTAGAACTGAATCGAACGCAGAGAACAGCATTTTACCAATTCTAACTCACTTGCTCCACCACCAAGTTTTTGGGCGAAAGTGGCCTAAAAGCCGCCTTTTCCTGTGGGGAAGAGAGAGAGAGAGAGAATCACGGCAACCCTGACAAAGCCGTTAAGGTCAAGTTGCCCTCAGAACAGACAGACAGACAGACAGACAGAGAAGAGAGAGGCAGAGAGAGAGACAGACAAACAGACAGAGAGGCGGGCAGACACACACACACACACACACACACACACACACACACACACACACACACACACACACACACACACATACTCTTTCTCTTTCTCTCTCTCTCAATTAAATGACATAAAATCCGCACACTTCTTCTGACTAATTTCTACCTACAAACTTTGTACACAGACAGGCAGACACGGGGCTGAAACCTGATCACTTAATTTACGGCTCGCTGCCTTCGTTTACACAGCGCAGGCTAGGCGCTCTGGTTGCAAACTCACACTCGGCTGGGTTGCACCACATTACATCAGCAAATGATTTGGAAAATTCTAGATTGCTACGTCGCATCGAGGCTGTCACGTGACAAGGCCGGCTCCGCCATTTGTTGTTCAAGATACTGCACAAGAAGGTTGTGTTTTGACTGCGCTCCGGTGTGACCACTGTGTTTTAGTTGTGTTATTTTAAAATGGCTAAAACGTTACTGAAGAACAGGTTTGTGCTATTTGAGACTATATGTTTTACTTTAACTGCATGAGAGAACTGTAATATGCTGCTTTTAACTCGCCTTCGCCCTCAAACCAGTTTTCGGGCGAAAGTGACCTAGAAGCGGCATATTACAGTTTTCTGACAAGTAAGACTTTAATAACAAAAAATAACGATTATCTACAACAGACATACTGTGTAGGGTTATCCTTTTTTAATTATAATTTACAAAACTTACTTGTTTTTTAAAAAACTAAGTTATATTTTTTGACATAAAATCCGCAAACTTATTCTGACTAATTTTTACTACAAAACTATGTGTAACAGATAGGCTGACACGGGGCTGAAACCTGATCACTTAATTTATGCTATGGCACGGCTAGCGCAGACAAGCGGCCTTCGTTCACACAGCGCACGGCAAACTGCGACCAAAAAATAAAATTAAAGGGGAGACTGGGCTTGCCAGGTGAGGGGTGGGGGTGGGGGGGTGTATTCATTTCAGGTTGACAGCGACACCGGCGGCCGCGTTAGCGAATGTTCTAGACTGTTACGTGTCACTCCCGCTTTGTGGCCGCCACGTCAGCAAGGACCGGTTTGTATTGTCATTTATCTTGGTGGCGTTGGACTGTGAAGGTGTGTGGTTTGTAGTGAGAAGATATTTCCCGGGTTTTGTTGCAGGTTGGTTTTGTTTATATAATTTTTGATCATGGCAGAACAAAGACAGTGGGAGTTTCTAAGCTGACAATACTTGACGAGCATGTTGAGTCCCATGCACAATTTGTTAGTGCTTTGGATGAGTTGAGAGCGGCAGGCCCATCATCAAGTAAGAACTACCCGCCTTCCCCTAAACCCCCAAAAAAGAAGCTATCTGTTTGTATGGAGAGCAAGCAAAAAAACAAAAGATGACACAGAAGAACTCCACCAATACTTGAAAACAAAAGAGGTTGATGTGGGAATGACAGTTAGGAAAGAAGTTTTCGTTTTTGGGGCAGAGGAAATAACGTCTATTGCTGTTGCTATTGATAAACTAAAAGGAGGGGTATAGGCAGCTTCAAAGGCAGGAAGCTACAACAATGTGTTTTAACTTGCAATTTTGGTTGGCTTTAGAAACAGACCTTCAAGGCCTTTTTTACAAGAAAAGACAGTGGAGGCATACTCAAAAATGGGATGAGTGGTTGAAGAGCAATGTAGGGATATCCCTTCATTTTTCTCCCCAAAACTAAGAGAAAATTGCTCGTTTTTTTGATCCATATGCTAAAAGGTTTTCTACAGTTGGTCTTTCTTTCATAAAAGTCTACGCAAATGAGGAAGGATTTGAATTTAATGTTTTCAAGCAGTGAGGAGATTAGAAATTTTTGGGGATATCTTGTACAAGAACCAATTAAAAACCCCAAACACAATCCTCTCAAAGTCCGCAGCAGGGAGAGAGAACTAGCGCTCTACCTAGAGCAGTCAAGGTCACAGTGGCAAGCGTTTCTTCAGCGCTCTCCCCTAGAGCGGTCAAAGGTCACAGTGGCAAGCCGTTTCTTCAACGCTCCACCCTTGAGCGGTTTAAAGGTCACAGCGGCAAGCTGTTTCTTCAGCGCTCTACCCTAGAGCGGTCAAAGGTTTCAGCAGTGAGATCAGACTTTTTTTTGCTGCTTTGTCGCTTTGCTGTCTACGCTTCACCTGCTTCAACGTCCTGCTTCTACGCCCTGTTACAACTTTTAGGCTGCCTTTTTAGTCTCCCAAAAGCAGTATTTTACTTTAAAAAACAAAAAACACTAACTTGCCAATGCCATTCCCAGCCTGGATGAAAAAAGAGGAGGGGTGTGGTATAAACATTTTTTTTGTGCACTTGGTGGCTGCTTTGAACTTCCCAACAAAAGACCCAATGCATCACAAAAACGCAAGCACTGTCTTGCACCAAGTGGTGTTACACATGAAAAATAATTTAAGCTCTGTGTACACCACACAACTCCCCCCCCCAAGTCACCCCAAGTTCTTAATTAAGTTTTTAATTAAGTCACCCCAAGTTCTTAATTAAGTTTTTAATTAAGTTACTTCAAGTTTTTAAATAAGTTCTTGATTAAGTTCTTGATTAAGTCACCTCAAAGATCATAAAAAGTCATCCTTTAGTACAAACCAAGTTCTTATTCAAGTTATCTTATAATTATCAAAAAAATACAATCTATGTTTTTATCTTAAATAGCAGATGTCTAATATAGTACACACACGCCTCAAAAAACGCGTCATCGTTGAGGATGTTTGCCAGGTTCTTGCATAGATTCTTAATGAAGTTCTTACATCCTAAGCAACCGCATTGATTAAAATTCTGGTCTATGGAAATGTTTTTTATAGACTCCATGTCTTTATTTATTGACTTTATCATTTTATAATACCCCCATGATCTATTTCTATTAAAAAAATTTTAAAATATTATTGCATTATAAATGGATCAAATGATCTTTTGTTGTTGGCGGTTTTGGCGTGCATTTGTCTTTTTCTGTATTTAGTGGTTCAGGTTGTTTTAACTTCTTTTGTTTTGTTGCCATTGGTTATATATTTTATAACCGTAATAACAGCCCCAGCAGCAGCAAGGGCGCCAAAAATGGCAAACGTTTTAAGTTCATTTTACCATAAAGACTTTGGCGTGTAGGCCTTAAAATCACATGGAGTTTTTATAGCTGGCATTGAATCTAACTTGTTCTGGCGTTGGCGGTGTTTATGTTTTCATGAGAGTCATATTCTGTAACATTAATTTTTTTTGTCTGTTCCACTCTGCTAATTTTTTTCCTGCTTCAACACCCCCAGGATTTTTAATGGTCTCACCTGATTCAGCGTTTTCTGTGATTTCTGGCTTGGTTACTTTCTCCACCTGATTCAGTGTTTTCTGATTCTGCTGATTTTCCAGCTCGTTCATTTTGAAGGGAAACAAAATCTATATGATTAAAAGTTATTAATCCCATGATTAATGGCGATTATCAATGTTCCAAATCTATAGTATAAATCACACCCTAGAGACTCTAATGACTTTGTTAAAACTGGATTTGCGTTAAATCATACGTAAGATCTTGTTCAGAATCATGGGAGCAAATCTACTGACTAGTTTAGTGTACAACTAAGAACCGTTTGCCCCACACTTTTCACCATTCTAGACCCAGCTGCGCTTCATCCCTGTTATGATACTTTAAAATGTCTTGCGGCGACATCTGTTGAATCTGTTAAATGCTGAATTCAGTTCCGGGGAAAACTGTTTGTTTTTCCACACGTGCCAAAGAATACAACCCTCTTTTGGGGCAAAAACAGTTTGGCCATCAACTTGGTCATTCATAAGTTCAGGAAGTTTAGGCCCCTTGTAGCTGTAGTAGTTCATAAATGTTCATGTTTTTTAATAATTATAATTATTTTATTTTTTAAAAATGAGCACCGAAAAAAAACTGTTGCTAACCTTGTATACCATTCTGCTGTTATTGGAGGTCTAAGTGTAGGTACTCAATGCTTGGTAAAAAGCTTGTTAAAAATTTTAAACCAGCAGATCTTGGCAAACTAGACTTTGAGGATTCAGCAAAGCTGATTGCTATTATTGCAGCTTCGTTTCCCACGAAAGATTTTCTAGTCAAGCAAGGAATAATTCCAGACAGTATAAATATGTAAAAAAAAAAATACATTTATAAAAATGGCTTCATCGTAATGATGATGGGCGGCGCTGTGGTTAATGCGCTCGCTTTTTTAGCGGTAGTAATACGCATTTAGTAAACTGCGAGATGAAGGCGAGAGAAAAAGACATAACAAAGCTGTGGAGCCATTTAGCCGCAGCACAAGATCGCTATGAAAAGCAGAGAATTGAGCAGTTAGATTTTTTTTAATAACACACTAAAAAAAACAGGGGCATGCAGCTTACACATTTAAAGATGTTGATCAACCCAATAAAAAAATATTATCTTGTAACAGGCAAAAATCGAGACATTGCCCCCACCAAAAATTCAGTGACTTTTATAAACCATCAGAAAAACAAAAGATGCAAGAAATGGGGTTTATTGTCTTTGGTATGCCCGTTGTGTATTTTGTTGCACATAATATTGGCTGAGTAAAAAATGAACAAAATCTATTATTCGCCAAAAGGATATTGGGAAGGGAATAACAGAAATTAAAAAGCTAAGCCAAGCAGCTGGAGTTAGTGAACAAACAGCAAAAGAATGGTTATCTAAAAAAGCGATTTGGCAAATTTATTTACCAGCGCTAGGCAAATCAGAGACCACACTTTGTCAATACAACTCCAACGACACCATCAAATGGCCCTTCTATATTTACCCTCTGATACGATTAGACGAAAAAGATTTAAGTACGCACTTACAGTCATTGACATAGCTTCAAGATACAAAGATGGGGAAAACCATTAACACAAAAGGTGCTTCTGCTGTTGCTGTTGCATACAATGATTACCAACGAGGCCGTAACTTATCCTCGCATTGATTCAAGTCGATGATGGAAAAGAATTTAAAGGGCAAGTGAATCAATTATTGTTGAAGCTTAGAGTTACCATTAAAAGAGGCATTCCAGGAGTTCACAGATCCAGGCTTTAGTTGAAAACTTTAACAAACAGTTATCGAAAAGCTTTTTTCCTACCAGTATCACAGAGGCTTATTGACAATTCTCGCAACACAGAATGGTTTTGAAGACTACCCCAGTTTTGCGCGCAATGAATAATGAAGAATTTAAAGGGCCCAAAAACCAGTACAAGCAATCAAAAGAAAAACAATAAATGCTGGGTGAAGATCCAGTACACCCAGCAAAAATATTACCGTTTGGTTAAAAGTAAGGTACCTTTATTTACCGGGGGGAAACAGAAGGGGACACTCGCATCAGGGCAACCGATCCAGTTTGGGTGTTGCCCGTATGAAATAAAAAGAATTGTAAAGATGAAAACCGCCGTGTATTATTTACGAGAAATGACACAAAAAACAACCCGCTCCTCAAAGATCTTTTGCGAAGGAAGAAATTGCAGTAATCAACCAGACACTGTTCCGCTTTAATTAATTTACGTAAATATATTTGAGCTTAAAATGGAAGCTCAGAAGGAAGTGCAGAACGAAACAGAATGGTAAAGGAAGAGACCCTTTAAAATGATACGGGAATCATTTCATGCGTGTAATACTATTAAGGAAAAAATTTCGGGATTAATCAATGCATGCTAAATTCCAGATCACCTACAACTTAAACCCCCAAATTGGGAAAAAGAATATCTTTTAAATAATAAAAAAAATTCGAACGCATCAAGCAAACATGAGAAAAGATTTAAATGAATTGGATGAAGCTTGATTGATCTTATAACAAAGTTGAATGAAAAATATAAACCCCCCCGTTTATGCGGTTCTCCGTGCCGATTGCATTTTGAAAATTTTGGGGTTAACAAACACACGTTTTGTGTTTTTTTCTATCTAACGACTTTTTTGTTACAACCGTTGTGTTGATCTCAGTAGATTAGTCGCAGTTTTACGTTGTCAGATGAAAGTTTATTGCCAAACAATGCTTCTTTGTAGTTGTCATGTGATATGTTGATGCAAAGCTGCGAGATATTCCTTTGCTTTCTTAATGATTTTCTCCTGGCTCGATTACTGTACATTTTTGACCTTAAACAACAACTCCTTAATCACCCTCCAGATATTCTCCTTTCTTTCCTAAACCTTCTTTTTAGTAATTGAATCAAAGGCGAATCTTTAGGATTAATTCGGACGTGTCTTTCCATTCTGGGATGCCCTTTAGCTACTTCGGTTTCCATGTCTTTATAGATGTCTTCAGTAGGGATATCTATAACAAAAAATGTCTGTATCTGGGGTAAAATACTCTGGATCAGGTTACGAGGGTTTAAAGTAGTCATAAAGAAACTCTAACATTAAAAGCTTTGTAATTCTAAAAAAGGTAAACCCAATAAATACAGGTTTGTCCAATTTGACTTTCTTTTTTTTCTTATTATGCCAAAAAAATGATCATGAAATCTTTGAAATCCTGATAATTTGGGGTTTTTAAGTCAGTTAATTGTTCGTTCTCTCTGGTGACTAATTTTAACATCTTTGCGCTTGTGCGGATTTCCATTGTCTTTCGAAACAGCTGTTGTTCATCAGCTTGAAAAAGCCTTTTTCTGAAGCATCTGTGGATTTTGTTCTGAGACAGTGTTCTTCATGATGTTTTGGTTTCATTAATGTTCTTGATCAAAAGCAATTATGCGATGACTGCTGTCAACTTCAACCCCTGTCTTAAATAAAATTGTAGAAGTCTGTAATGACAGACATAATTTTTTTTGCCTCGAAGATTAGGCACAAGTTTAGGCGGCTCTCTTGGATCCATCTTTAGACTTTCTGCTGCTAATGGATAGTCATTATGCGGTCATGGAGTTCTGAGGATATTCTAAATCAACTTCTAGAAAGAAACCACGCTGCTGACAGGCGTTAAACTGCCAAACCCCTTTAATGCTTTTTGAATATTATTCGGATCGCCGCCTGTGTACATTTTTAAAATTACGTAATGGAAGTGATTGCGCCATTTTCCCCTCCATACAGATTTTTTGCATCTAAATTACATAAGATAGTTAGACCTTTTACTGGGATCATAATCGTCCAAGTATTTGTTGTTTGCTTTACAGTAATGATGCGACGCCATACTAATTCCTCCACGCAATCCGTTTTCAATCATCTGAATCATGGTAAATCAGACAATAAATCAATCTGTCTCCATAAAATTTAAGAAAGATCCCAACTCATCCCGGGCGCAGAAATGTAATGCGCGGGATCCAAGCTATAATGTTTCCCTGCAGGTCTTTCTATGTTTTTAAAGGACGTTGCCAACAAACATACATCGGCCCTCAAGTATGAATCATGATAGTCTCCCATTGTTTTACACTTAACTTCTGCCAGCATTTGAGCATGCTGGTAATCAGAATCACTGTGTCCTTTCCTCTAAGATAGAAAAGAACGCGCCTTTGGAGGAAGTGTGTCTTCATCAAACCTTTCCAACTGTTCATGTACTCATAAGGGTAAAAGCCCTTTCTAACAAGAGTTGAGTCAAAAAATTCTTCTGTTATTGGGCAGGACTTTAAGGACATGCCAGTGACTCTAATGTCCCATCATGTGTTGATTTGAGTCATAAAAAGACATGTTATTTAGATTAAAGCACATGTATTTTCTGATGCTGTGCAATGATGACACCTGAGCATCGTCCACTGCTTTCATTATAAAATGAGAGTCGTAACCCCGCAAGTTATGAAAGAATACAGGCGCTTCCATGTCTTAGGATCAAACTTTAGTTGAAGATTGCATTTACTGTGCGTTTCTCCTCTGAACTTTCCATAATGTGATCATGGTCTCTTACTTTTGGATTTGTTGCTTCTTCACTGAGTTCTAAACCACAAATCCAACAATGTGTGGCTGAGTCATACTGTTGTTGGTCTTCAGGCGTCATTATGATTTCAGATAAGTTTAGGGTTATTAGAACAGTCCCTTACGCACTTTCTGCATTTGGTTTAAGAAGTATTCTGCAGCATTGGGCCTCTATACAATTCTGGTGCTGAATGGGCGCCATCCGACCCGGCAACAATGAAGGCAAATGAACAAATCTGATGATTACCATTAAGATGTTTTTCGAAGTTTTTGTGGCGCTGGCCCCTTTATAAGGAACAATGAGCGATTCAAAAGTCTGCTAAAAAACATAGGACTTGTTTGCATCCGTTTCCAGTTCTTTAAAAAATAACTTTAGATCCGGGTGGAGGTGTATTAGTTCCGTATTACAGTCTACAGAACTTTTACAATGTTTCTTATGTTCGCTCGCGGGTTGAACGATGGCATTCTTGTTACATTTTCTGCAGAATTCTTGTTTGTGCCCATCTTTTGAAGTATGGGTTCATTAGTCTACTCATCGTGCGTATCAATGTGCAATGCGGTAGCCCCGTGGTGAAGCATCGTAGTAAGTCAACATGATTTTTGTCTGGTTCGCCTATTGTTGGATGTTCTTGGACACTTTAATTGGCACCAAATTTGTTTCCCCATCCCCTGTGTATACATTAACAGTTATTGGTTTGTTTTGTTCTTCAAACTGATCAATTTGGTCTACACTAACAGGAAAGGACCCCCACAAAGTTAAGATCATTGATGTAAGGGTGATAGTTAGACACTCTCTCTGCGTTTTTGCGGGCGTGGTATGCAGCCTTGCAAGAACACACCACATAAAACATTTGTTGTCTGTATTCTTTTGTTTAGAACTGCTCTTTTTTCAAATAATGCTGGAGGTAGTGGGGAAAGTAAGCTTACCAACAATCGGCGCACTTTTTGCTGTTTTAATCGTATTCTAGACTTCACCCTCTGACCAACCCGAGCCTCTCATTTTTTGGGTTCTTCAGCCGCAGCCCTCAAACTGTGCAAGCAGTTCGTCTGCCCAAACCGGGTGTTAAGTCATTACGAGAAAGAATAGTCTGTTTTTTTAGTCGAGACCCCGACTTCTAGATTTTTTCATTTATTGTTACATAGTCGATTAAAACAGCTAACATTACTTTAACTGGCGGGTCTATTGTTAGTTTACTTTTGGAAATTGAGAAATAGCATGTTACAACGCTTGCCCGCACGTTTGCTGGATCAATGACTTCTAGATCAATATTATTCAGTGCTCTTGATAAACGCTCTCTCTCAAGCATTCCTTCAAACAATTCGTCTGGTCCTTTCATATATCTTAGCCATGTTGAGCTTTTTTTTCTAACTCAAAATATTTATTTAAATTAAAAAAAAAAAATTAATCGAATCAATATCAACGGTCTTTTTGTGCTTGGACTCATTTAAACTAAAGTATAAACACCCTTCGATGTTGTTACTGTGAGCTGTTTAGAAAAGAGTTTTAATGTCTCGTTTACTTTTTTTAAGCATTCCTTTTTTATCTGCTCGGCGTCTGGCTGTTTAGAAAAACTTGCCCCCGCCTTTCTTTGAAGATCAACTTTTGTCCTTTTGTAGTCATTAAAATCGGCTGGGAAACGATTAAATTCTTCATCCGTGATGTTTGAGTCAACAAGTGCTTTATTTATTTTCAGTTTAAACGAACTAAGTTTAGCCGTTATTAGTTGACATAGCTGTGTGTTTTGGAGTTTAGTTTTTAATTTTTTGCCAGCCGCACTTATAGCTAATGAACACAGACCGAGAGCTAAGACAAACCTCCTAGAGGTAAAATGCGGGTGCGCCTACGCCCGTTGCTAAGAGGCCTACATCGTTCCTGCTGATAGGGCACTTTATAGTTGATGCCCCAGTATTAACATATGTAACAGCATTAAAGGCAGCAGAATACCTTCGTTTGGTTTTGCTGTTTTTGAAAGGTCTTGCTCTGTTTTTGTTGCTTTGTGTAATGTTTGTTAATCTGAAGGTTTTTATGTTAGGGCTTTCTACTATCCTTCTTTTGGCGGCGGGTGTAGGCACATTTGGATAAACCTGAACAGACATTTTTTTTAAAAATGAAAAAAAATTTAGTATTGTATATCTTTTAATCTGTTTTCTTTAATATTCAGCTGCGCATCATATATTAAAAACAAATGTACATTAAGCGGTTTATCGGCTTCTTCTTCTTTATCAATTTGAATGTTTATTACGTCTCTCAAAGTTCTCCCGCTTCCATGCAATGTTTATCTCTGTTGACCTTAGGTCAATCCATAAACCCTATTTTGTTGTTAAATAACATCAAGCTAACATTTTGAAGTGTAAATCTTTAGAACAAGGCAACTGTTGGTTTCTACACCTCCCGCCCCCAAACAGTTTTTTTTATTTCATCAAATTTCTGATAAAGGGTTTTAAGGGCCCCCTTGCGTAGGATTTGGTTAGGGCTACCCCCAATCGAACATTGTACTTTCGTTATTTTTTTGGATTAAAAAACTTTTCACTTCCTCTTTTGAACGGTTCTTCATCTTCACACAGCAATAAAATACCCTTTAAGCGGGTCTTGCTGCGACCTAAAACTAAAATTCCATATAGCGTCTGCCCTGCTTTGGGATATGTTGTATGATGAATCACTCTTTCGTAATATATTGCTAATTTTGACTTATTATTGTTGCTCAATCAGCCTTGCTAAGTGAGGGTTGCTAAAAACGTCAAACTCTAACGAGATGTCAGAAATGCCTGTATTTTTCTTCGGTGTCTGATTGATTTGATAACGCGTTTGTATTCATTAAAAGTTAGTTCATAGACAATCTGTCTTTTATGCTCCTTGAAAGTACGGTGCATGCGCTTTTAACAACTCAAAATCTAAGGGAAATGGAAAAGCGATTTCCATACGCAAAATTTCGGCTACATATTTTTTTCCCGTCTTTAATATCTGCGGCGCCTATTCTATGTTTTAGTGCTTCTTCTTTTTCGATTCCTTAAAACGCAAGATCAGCCTTTCATTCCCGGTTAGCCATAGATCAGAATAGGTTAAATATGTCTGCATTTTTGTAAAGAAAATATTTCTTGCCCTCAAGTTTTATAGAAATTTTCTTAACGATTGCCCGCCCCAGATTCTGGACAACTGTCCTGTTTGTGTCTGTTGTTGAAGCGAGTTCTATTTGAAAGTAAGACGCGCAGAGCCGGGCACAATCACTTCATCCGCTCCTAGGTCTGGAAATTTGACAGTAAAAATTTTTGATCCGCATCAATATTTAATGGTTTAATTTGGAACAGTAATATTCCGCTTATTTCCCTTCACCCCAAAAGGGGGCTCTTTCAGTCTTCTAGGGGGTCAAGAATCGAGCCATATGCTTGTAACATTTTTTTATAAAACAAAATAAAAAAGTTAATTAATAAAAAACATGGCAGGCATTGAAGATGAAGATTTTTGATTTTTGATCCTGGAGACGACATGAGTGAAATGATCCCTTTGGTACAGCATCGCTCGGGCTCTCTTTGCGGCGTAAATTTTAACAGAAAGTAAGGTCAGATCATTATACCAAGTTTAGGCCAAGAACCCCCCCCGAATTTATAGACCCAATGATTTTGAAGTAAAAGATGACCATTTTTTTGTGAGGACGACCAAGACAAACTTGTTCAGCTTACATCAAAACCCAGACTCATAAAAGTTTTTAAAAAAGGTACAATTAGACACAGCTCAGTGTGAGCGATCAAAATCGCCTTGGCATTACAAAACCCAAAAATTTAGATAGGGTTTGCAGTTGCTAAACTTCAAAACACACTGCAGGAACTCCCAACAGATAACCAAATGCAAAACTTGGAACTTAAAGAATTAAATCAATCGGCAGATGAATAAAAAATTCAATAGAGGCAAAAACCAGTTTTTCAGAAGAAACAGCATTAAAGACTATACACGACTCACGCAACCCATGCGAGAAAAGCGGCCCTTGATCATGTTTTAAGAACCATTAAAGGCGAATTAACAAACAATTTAGCAAAACTGGGTGAAATAATGAGCATATAAAAAGAGAAAAAGAAAAACTCGTTGGGGCTGATGACGCCAATTAGGGCTGATATTAAAGAAAGAATAACCCAAAGACTAAAAGATCTTGAGCAAGAAAGATCAGCAAGACTAAAGCGCTGTCTACAAACCCGAGAACAATTATGAACTCAAGTGAGCAGAATAAGAGAAACTATCCAAAAAATTTTATATGAAGACACAACGCTAGCAGAAAAATAAGAACACTGTTTAGAGAGCAAGGAGTCACATTAGCAAGCGTTAAAAACGGCCTTAGGATTTGCAATAAGCACACTGGGTTGGCTATTACAGGCGGCGGTGAGGTCAAAGTCCAGTGCCTCCGCTACCAAACGCCTCCACCTAATAAATCATGGGAAAAAAAACAGTTGATCATCTTGCGATTTTAAATTAAAAAAATTAGGCTGGTAAAAGCTATAACTTTCCCTTATATTAGGGGGGTATTGTTAGCTGGCTTTTGTCACTGCAAGCAAAGTAGTTGGCTTTATGGCCGAGCACTTATGGCATTAGTTCTCTTAATAGTTGGGTTAATATTTAGTAAAATAAAGACCCGAGTAATCTAGGCCAGTTAACCCAAGAACAAGCGCTGTCTTTTCATATTCATGGTCATTATTTTTGATTTTCGCGACAATTTCCACGTCTTCAACGCCTTCGGGCTTTGGACCGCGGGATTGGATGACTTATTCTTGGAGGGTCATCTTGTTTTTTTTACTGCTTGCAATATTACTGGCTCAGAATTTATTTCGTTTTTTCCGACTTTCTGTTCATTGCCTGCCACAAGGATTTCATTATTGTTTTTATTATTTTTCCCCTATCTGGGCCTGAGGGTCAGAAGGCAGCATGTATAAACCAGTGCCAACAGCAAAGTCTACTTTCGATCTTGCGAATTGTAAAACATTTTGGTACTTTTAATACTTGAAGGTAAATCAACTGTAAAATTTAAATGGCGCCCCTCTAAATTTGCTAATACTGTTTTTGTGCATCAAACCCGGGTAGAAGGATCAGTATGCTCGATCTGTTTGTGCTTGCGAGCCTACAAACACCAAACGTAAGTACGAACAGAGTCGTTTATTCGTTCTTTTTCCTGCTTTAGTTGGGCCCCTTTAGAAGTGTCTAAGATAAATGTTGTCCATGCTGTTTTATGCTCTTGCTCTAGGGGACCCGAGGTGAACAGCTGTGCCTGAAGAGAAAGATGTGTAAGGAGGATTCCAATATACTTATACTTTCTGTGCACGCCCCAATAATAAGGGATGCCTAAAGCCATGATTAAGATCCGACTTTGTCTAAAGTTGTCTTGATGTTAATATTGAATTCTTTACAAAATCCTTTCAAAAGCCTTCATGTCTATTCTGTTGCTGAAGGATTAAACGGTTTGTCATTTGGCAATGGAGCTTGCAGTTCAGTCAAAATACGCCTGAAGGTGTAATAAAATGAAATCTGTACACTGACCTCACCAAAGGATCAGGGTGATTTAGATGATCAGCATACGATACTCCACAGCCGGTTGATGCACAAAACACAGCAAAGTTTTTAATGGTTCTGATAAAACTGCATCGGATGAATGAACCACACTTTTGCGATGTAGTCTTTTTACAGGGGGGTTAAGATATCTGCTTAATGGAGTACTCCCTTTTTATGAAAGGCATCAGACTGAGTCACAGAAATGTCGAGGGTGTCAGTTGTTATATTTTTAAGATTGAAATGCGGCCCAACAGAATATTTGCATCAGTATATTTGAATGCACTCATTTTTAATTTGTTTTAAAAAATGTTTGTAACAAAAACAACTCAAGACCGCCCTTCGTTTTTAGAACATGCTATTAAATAACGAATGCGGAACCAGAACGGTCGCGCCCATGAAATATTCTACAAAGTCGTAAGGTTTAATATAAGCAAAGCAAGGAGAAAATAAGATTAAAAAAGTTAATAATAGAGGCCTATTGTTAGCCAGTTAACCATACCTGATGGTTATTACGGGTTTTGCTCGCTAAAAGAAGCAATGAGTAACTTTGACATTGCTCTCAAACTTTAAAAATGCGAATCTGAAAACAATGTTGACCTTCAAACCTGAAGAAGAAGAAATAGGGTACTATTTGATAAGAGCTAGCTAAAATGTTAGGTTTACAACGCCAATCGGGCCGTTCATAGTTTTAGAGTTACTCAAACAAAACTACTTATGAGGGAGAAAATCCGCTCGATCTTGCATTACATTCAAATTTCTCTATGTTCAATTTTACGAGCTTTAGCACTGATGAAAACTTATATGATGGGAAAGGGCCCCCAACTGTTTTAAGAGCTCTTCCATCAGGGAAAGCTGCATATTGCGATTATGGGAAAATTTTACAATTCCCTAATTTACAGTTTAAAAGATTAGTTTGTGGAGGGTCGGGATCATTTAATATAAAAATCAAAGACAAAGCGGGGGAAAAATTGTGAAATGTGATAACCTGCACATGTTTTGGAAAATAAAAAAAATACGTTACTAAAAATAATGGTCACGGGGCCAGAAGAATCAGGAGTTACATTAGCGCCTGTAAGGTGTATAACCTTAGAATTAAAAAAACCTTGCGAAGTTTTGCGGACCCTTTTAAAAGAACGGAGATAGGCCTTGTATGGTTTTGAGTACACTAAAGATGGTGATTATAAACGCAAAGAGGTTGGCGACAGCAAAAAGTTTCCTAAACTAGAACAAACTGCGCAATCTAGAGGCAAATAATGTTGGCCAGTATGAATATAAAATAGTTCGAAAACCTGACCCAAATGGCACTTAGAACCATTTAGAATGGGAAATAAAATTTGAATTCATAAAGCCCTTTTCATATTTTAGCCGCCAAAAAATTTCAGAAAAGCATTCAACTCTGGGCCCTTTACATGTAAGTCTTATGCCGGACGACAATATCGGAAAGAAATTGAAAAAACGCCGTATGGGAAAAAACAGTACATCCTCCACAAAAAGAAACATTGTAAAAAAAGCTTCTACAAAATTACAGTTCTTTTCCCAAACAGAAAATTAGGGGGACACGTTCACAATAATATTTGAAATTTCTGTCTTTAAAGATGTGGAAAGGATGGGGTTGTGGGCGTTAGTGACGAAATTATAAAAGGAATTAATATTAGTGGGAAAACTTAACGTTAAACGTCTAACGTTACCCTTGTCGTTCTTCACAATGGCGAGGATATTAAGATCATAACAACAAGCAACAAAATCAATGTTGACTTAAATAGAAAAAATCTTACAGAAAATAAATTGGATTTAATCTTACACATTTAGGCCTCATAGGGTTTTATTTTACTGAACAAGTTTTGACGGAGATATGATAAAAATAATAACTGATTAGATTTAAATTCTGTTATAAAACTATGGAGCAGTTAAACCCTTTTTGATAAAATCCCTCATTGTTCAATGATTTGTGGGCAGACTGGTTGTGGAAAAACAATATTTGTCCTAACTTATACAAAAAAGTTTTCGCTATAATTTTGATCATATTGTGATTTTCTGTCCAACACTTAAAAGGAACAAAGCATATCATGATAGAAGGTTTATTGGACAGACAATGACGTATATTTGTTAAACCTAGCATAAACTGAGTGAGTGTTTAGAATGCTTTTATAAGTGTTTGAAGGAACGCAGACACTCTTTATTATAGATGACTGTTCGGCAGAAAAAGATATAGTTAAAAGAGAAACACTTTGTCAAAGCTGGCTTTCAGCGGAAGACACGATGGGTAAGTGTGTGGATTTTATGCCAGAAATAAAATGGGTTTTAAAAGACTTTAGAGAACAGTTTTAAAAACGTAGTGTTATTTCACATGAAAGAAGAGACTCATTTTAAGAATGTTTGCGCGAAAATGATGTTATTGAAAATGACCAGGAAAAACACAGGATTAAGCAAAAACTAAAATCTGAAAAGTTTAGTAAATTAGTATTTAAAAACGGTAAACCCTACACAGTAATGTTTGTTTGTAGATAATCGTTTTTTTTTTTGGTTATTGAAGTCTTACTTGTCAGAGAACAGGGAAAGGCGGCTTTTAGGCCACTTTCGCCCAAACTGGTTGATCGCGAAAGTGAGTTAGAATTGGTAAAAATGCTGTTCTCTAACGCTTTTCTCAGGTCCACAAAACATGCAAAAAAGCTTCCTCCTTTTTTTGAAAAACATTTTTGAATGATTGCATTCAAGGTAAAAATGAGGTCAAATGTAAATACCCCTTTCTGAACCTGCTTGGGACTCTGTTAGCTTCTTATTTGTTTCAGTGAAGCTCACTAATCTCTTGTTGAGAATATTAGTATAGCATTTACTCATTAAACTCAATGATGACACACCTCTGTAATTATCTGTTACTGTTTTATCACCTTTCTTAAAAATTGGTACTATAATGGATCTTGTCCATTCCTCAGGATATTGACCTTTCTCGAAAAGATTATTAAATAATTTTGTCATGAATTTGACTGATTGCTCACTACATAGTTTTAGCATTTCTGAAGTAATTCCATCAATACCGCATGCTTTTCCAGTTTTCAGTTTATGAACTGCCTCATAAACATCTCTTTCATAAATAGGTGAGTTTAAATCACTGCATTCTGATTCATAACTTTCAAAGCTAAAATCAAATGTTTTTATTTCTGGAACATTGAATAGGTTTTTAAAGTAGTGAAGCCATTGCTGGTCAGAAATTTCAGGACAAATGCGAGCCCTTTTCTTACCAGACATGAATTTAACTTCTTTCCAAAATGATTTACTGTCTTTGGCAAAACTTGCAAGTTTTCTTGCTTTTTCACGTGTAAAGCTGCCCTTTTTTCTTTTTATCAGCGTATTGTACTCCTTCCTATCCTGAACAAATTGTCTCCTTTCCTCTGATTGTTGTGTCTTTGACACAGTATATGTTACGTGCCTTGCTTTGTTTGATTTCCTCAGTATCATCAATGAATTCCTTGCTTTTATCTTAAACTGTCTACATTCAGCATCAAACCACTGTGGAGGTTTAATCTCTTTATCAATACAGACACATTTTTTCATGCAGTTACTGCTTAGCACCAAAGTTCTAGAAAACAAGGTTACAGCTTGATTTATATCATTATCGGTATGTGCTAGAGCTTGTAAGTACATATCTCCCATTTCCTTTGTATTGACGTTTTCAAGGAACTGTTGTTCTAATGATTTATCCCAACATTGCTTTTCCATCCACTTTTTTGCTTTCTTACCTTGGCTGTCCACGTTTGCCTGAGAATTCAGGGTGGTTAACAGTTTGATACAAACAGGTAAATGTGATGAATCAATTGGTCAGCAAAAATTTACTTGGCAGGGAGATTGCGTGTTCAGTCTGTCTCGGAAAAAAATACAAATTCGGGTACTAAGAAGAGTTGGACTATAACGAAAGTTTGCAAGATGGTGTATGAAGGTGTGGTGAAGACGGTGGTACCAACGGTTTAGTTCGACTGAAAGTGGCACAGACGGTACTTCCTACTAATTAATCAATACACAAAAGAAGAAAAACAGTGTGATGTGACAGTAATTCAGGACTGGATCATTTTCCGTCGAGGCAGCCACGTACAACATGCGCTTTGCACGTGCACGTTTTTTTCACGTCAGTGGGCAGGTAAGGTTACAGGCACAGGGAATTAAACTCTCCTGGCCTTTGACTCTGCCTGTGACAATACTGTTGTGTTCACTGCTGACGGTAGTTTGTTTGTCTGGAGAGAACAGGAGCACAGGCGTCTGCGATGACTTTTCTTCTTTCTTATTCGACACACACAGCAAGGAAAAACCTGCAACTTTGAAAGATGCTTTTTCTCGGCTGAAACGTTGTTTTGGCATGTGGGCTGTTGCCTACAGGTTTCATCAGATCACATTCCAAAGACCTGGCGCTCTGAGGCTCCGGACAGTGTGCTGTATGCGAGTGAGGTGCAGCATCGAATCAACCATCATCAAAGACATGTTTGTTTTGATATTTTTCCTGTCATGGCTGCTGCTTGTTTCCGGAGACATAGAGAGCAATTCTGGTCCAACAGATGTGTACAATCGTCAGTATAGACGAGACCACACCAAGAATTTATGTGACTACTCAAACTACAACCAGCTTTCGACCCAGTCCAGCAACATAGTTCAAACAACACACAAGGTTCTGACGTCTGCCCTGATTTCTCTGTAACACAGGTCCAGAAAAGAATGCTGCACCTTGCAGGTTACCCATGGACGCGCAGGGAGGCCAACTATCATCAGGGTGCTTACCCACCCGAAGATGGGCTTGCTAGTTCAAGAGCGGCATGAGAAACTGAAACAGCAAACAGAACTTATTCTGAGGAGATGCAGATTTCTTGAAGAGCAGTGTGATCGCTTGCAGCAATGGAACGATTACCACTGTGACGCTAGCAAGAAAGCTGAAGAGGAGATCGACCACCTGGAATCATTCTCGAGGCGAAACAACTTAAGATTTTTCAACGTATATGAAGGCCCAAATGAGAGCCCCCAACAGTGCACCCGCAAAGTTGTTCAGCTTCTGAACAGATTTTTCCCTGACATGAAACAATGGACAGTCGATGACATTGAACGTGCCCATCGCACGGGTCACAAGACCGAGGACTGGAACAACCCCAGACCCATCATCGCCTGCATCCATCGCTGGAACGATCAACTCAATATTCTTCAGGCAAACGAGAGCAGGAAAGAAATGGCTGTCTCCATTGGTGTCAGAGTGGCCGCCGACCTGACTCATCGACAGAGCCAAGTTCTCAAGAAAGAAAAGGCAGCAGGAAGAAGCGTCTATTTCTGGAAGGGTCGTCTGCATCACAGACAGTCTCGGCAGCAAGTCAGGAACCATAGGAAATCACTTCCTAAAGACAGCGCTGTTGACTTTGCAGTCAGAGGAAGAAGGAGCCCAGCAGAAGCTGACAGCAGGAAGACAATGGGAAAGAGACAGTCAGATCCAGAAATAACTGGTGGTATACCCCAAGGAGAGGACCTGATTCAACTCACGTCCAGTCACCTCCATGGAGAGCAGACCAGTGGTCAGACCAGCCAGGTAATCTGCAGCCTGGACAGCCATCCACCCCACCCCTATGACATGAACGCACTTCCGACACTCCAGAGTCAGAAGCCGAAGGTCAATAATAGATACCCTTCACCTGCAGAGCATGAGAGTACCACAGACAGCACAGCTGGAAAAAGACTTGATGCACACCAACAAGAAGAGGTCATACTCAGCTCAACTGCAACTGACAAAGACAATGTTCAGACAACATATGTTACTGTGGACAGCAACCAGAAGGCTCACCCATCGACCTGTCAGTCCCAAATGTCTTCCACGCCCGCAAAACCCCAGCCTCAACGTAACCCCCAACCAAGTTACCGGCGAAAAATCGACCAGTGGGGAGTGAGACTGGTAGAGGAAGGTAGAAATGACCTGTCCCCCAATGACTTGGTATCCCCTGTCAATGTGTCTCCTACAGCCCCATCCCACAGTGATGATGTCCGTGTAGGGAACACGCTGCTGACTGACAAAACCCCTTCACACCAGGATGTTCTTCAAGCGATAGACGTTGAGCACTCCAACTCCCTGGTACTAACTGATTGTACCCCAGGGGGTCATTCTGCTCAGATTCCACAAATTGTGTCAGAACCTGTACCGACTATACCCTCACCCTTAGACACTTCAGACAGCAGTTTGACCCTTGTGAAACAGGCAGTGGCAGTGGGAATGAAGCAAGGTGACGTTGAGAGCCAATCACCTGCCATTTTGCAAGCATGTAGCTTGCCACAGGTGAAGTCCACGGCACAAAATTGTTCTGTGGTGACTGAAACTCCCAAAACAGCAGGTCGTCTTACTCGAAGCAAAACGAGGTGCAGACAAACGCAGGTTACTGAGAGCTTTTATCCGCATCAGTACAGTGGGAATGGGGAAAGGAGATAGTATGATGGCGGACAGAGGAGAAGGAGGGAATGGAAGAGGTGACAGTGGTGCAGGAAGGAAAGGGGGACAGGGGAGGGAGAGGGGTGAAAGTGTTATGGGGAGAAGAGGGGCAGGGAAGAGTGAAGGGGAGGAAGGGGTGATGGGAGGCAGAGGGGGAAGGCAAGTTGAGAGAGTGGATGGAGAGATGGGAGGCAGACAGACAGACAGAAGGTATCATGGAGGAGACAAATGATGGTGGGGGAAGGGAATCTGGCGGGGGTGCAAAAGGGGGAGATGGAAACACTAAATGACGGGGAGGCCGAAGCCATAACTGTATCAATATATGTACGTGGAATTGCGAAGGTTTGATGCAAAAACTGGATATATACCAGACGTTGTGTCAACTCTTTTGTCTTTTGATATCTTTTCATTGAATGAAACATTCATATACGTGGATACGATTTCATTTTTGCCTTTTATTGGTTATAATGTATTTGCGTCAAAAGCTGTTAAATTGTCTAATCAAGGACGTAGTTCAGGTGGAGTGTGTGTGTTTGTGCATAAGTGGTTGTCACAATTTGTTAAGAGCATTGATACACATTTGGACCATGTTATTATTTTGCAACTTGATCGAAAGTTATTAGAAACAGATAAGCCAATTTTTCTTATTTGTACATACATTCATCCATATGATAGCAGATACTGGACACAGACAGAGCAGGGGTATGGGATTGAAATCATTGAACAATGTTTGATGGACTTGTATGAACGTTACGAGGATTTCTACATTATCATATGTGGTGACCTGAATGCAAGGACAGGATGTATGAATGCATCCTACAGAATGAACTGTTTACGGACAATGTATGGAAAACGGATAAAGAAGTTACAGATCAGATGATTACTCGGCATTCTGAGGATAAATAAATAACAGGTTTTGGGCGAGATTTATTGAATTTATGCACAACGTTTGAATGTATAATTCTCAATGGTCTACGTAATTATGATTTTGATGAATCACTCACTTTTGTATCGAGCAATGGAGGGAGCACAATTGATTACTTTATAACTTCTAGTGGTTTATGTTTACAGAATTATATTAGTTCTTTAAATGTTCTGTCCTCTGCATTGAGAGAGAGAGAGAGAGAGAGAGAGAGAGAGAGAGAGAGAGAGAGAGAGAGAGAGAGAGAGAGAGAGAGAGAGAGAGAGAGATGGACAGGCAGTTGATCGAACAGACAAATGACAAGATCGGACGAAATGCAAACCTATTTGCATTCTGATCAGTTCTAGAGCTTGGTGATGTGAATAAAGGGAGAGGGCAGAGGAGAAGAGGAGGGCAGGGGTCTACTTTTTTGTGTGCAGAGTTCGTTATTGAAGACAACATAGAACTTCCATTGCAGGCAGTGTAGAACTAGGCAAGTGGCACTGATGAATATATTAATTCCGAGTCCGCCTTGTTCCTTGACATCTTCATACAGGTTACACAGCATAACAAATTAGCCTGGAAGGGACGACAATAAGAGAGGAAATGAAGGAGGAATGGATGATAGACACGGAGAGGTAAGGATGTCATATGTGTCAGCGTGGGGTGGCAATGCAGATCAATTCATAGGAAAATTGGGTATTATTGTGTAGTGTGCAACATCGTTGTCGAAAAGCATCCTTTCTATTACATTTATACAGGAACACTTTTTTGTTTGTTTTGTTGTTGTTGTTGTTGTAGTTTCCAAGCCTCTGTCAAAAAGTCACCGGCCTTCCCTGTTCAGCTTCATCTGTCAGAAGCACTTCGGGTCTACCCACCCCACTCTCTAACCCTGCCCTTTCCTTTTTCCTGCCCCACTTCGCTCCATCTCGTTTCCATTTGCTATGCCTCTCTCTTGTATGTATCCTCCAAAGAATCACTACAATGCCCAACCGCCATCCCCACGCCATTGCCCATCCCGTAATCCATCCACCCTCGTTCCATTAGATCTACCTTTCTCTCCTTTCCTATCATATAGGGTCCCTTCACGTTTTGTTACCCGGTTTCTGAAAAACGTGAGCACGGATCGATTTGCGTATAATAGCCTCATCAGTACATTCACACAGAGCAAAAACTGCTTCAGTTGCATTATTTGAGAGACGAACGCCACAAGGGCAAGCGGAAGATCTTCCGCATTGCGAGAACACGAAGAAAGTAAAGGGAAAATAGCAGAGAGCAATGACAAAAAAGAAAACCAAAGGACAAAAACGAAACAAATCAAAACAAAATCGTCAGAATTACAGAAAAAGACGGAAAAATAAGAAAAACAGAAAGAAAGGAAGAAAGGAAATACAGGAAAGAAGCCTGATAGAAATAGAATAATGAATGACAGAAAAGAAAGTGGTAAGAAAGAAACAAAAAAAGAGAAATACAAAGAAAGAAATGACGTTCAGGAAAAATGCTGATCCAGCCATATTCACTCTTTCGAATCTGCAATTTTGCAGGCCTATCCTTCCATCGTTGTTCATTTGTAAACACAGCTGCAGATGCGTTTGATCTTGATTGCTGTTGTTGCTGCCATGGTTCCGCTGTTGTCCTCTGAATCTCATAGAATTTTTTTCTGTTGTCGTGGAACGCCATCAACATTCAGAGAATCGGGCTATATTATTACTCGAAATAAGTCTGTTGAACATATATTCATTTCATGACTTTGAGATCCATACGTTTTATTTACGTATTAGACGTATCCAATAGTGAATTGAAATCCCATCCATATACCAGTCAATAGATCCACTCCACCCACCCATCTATCCATACACCCCCTACTCCTACTTCCTCCTCCTGCCGACACCCGAACCTCCCCCCCCCCCCCCCCCAAGATATGTGTGAGATATGATCATGTCTTTGCCAGATACATTTGCGATGGAGCCTCAGTAAACCTGACCAGTTCAGCAACTAAAGGTGTGGCCTGTCTTCCTGAATCCATCGTTGAACACTTCAAGAACGCACAGATCATTTAATTCTTCTTCTCGATTTTTTCAAAATAGTGGAGATTGCCAAAATTAATGTTGCCAGCATTCTGTCACATTTCATACTTCATGAGTGTCCCTTAGAGCAGATTGCATGGAAGTAATGTGAAAACTAACATTTTCTGTCATCATCTTGACATTTTTAATTGTTGGATTTCAGCGTTCTCAGCTTTACAATGTCAAATACTAGGCCTTCCGAACATAGAGTTCAAATTCCGAAAGATGTGCTCAGGCTATGCCAAGCAATGGGTCCCTTCAGGATACCACTGCTTAGGTCCACAATAGTTTTCACCTTAGAGTAAAGATGCATGGTACTGATCGAAGTCATTGCCTCTGGTGGAAATGTAATGTTTCCATACCAAGTAATGGAATGAAGGGAATCAGGAAAGAACAACGGAGATGATCACTGTGACATAAGATGCGCTGGCTGCAGCGTCTGCAGTCCTCCAAAAACAAAGTAAGAAGCCATTGAACAATTCGCTGGCCGTGGGTGACCTGCCGCTTTGAAATGGGATCAGCTCATTACTCCCCCGCTCGTTACTCCCCCGGCTCTTTACTCCCCCGGTTAGGTTAGGGTTAGGGTTAGGGATAGGGTTAGGGTTAGGGTTAGGGATAGGGTTAGGGTTAGGGTTAGGGATAGGTTAGGGTTAGGGTTAGGGATAGGGTTAGGTTAGGGTTAGGGATAGGGTTAGGGATAGGGTTAGGGTTAGGGTTAGGGATAGGGTTAGGGTTAGGGTTAGGGATAGGGTTAGGGTTAGGGATAGGGTTAGGGTTAGGGATAGGGTTAGGGTTAGGGTTAGGCGAGCCGGGGAGTAACGAGCCGGGGGAGTAACGAGCCGGGGAGTAACGAGCCGGGGAGTAATGAGATGCTCCCCTTTGAAATTAACTGGGTAGTTTTTTGAGTGGTCGAGCACAGAGAGAGAGAGAGAGAGAGAGAGAGAGAGAGAGAGAAGAGAGAGAGAGAGAGAGAGAGGCAGGCACATTGTTTGACACCATTCCATTTGGGGGGGGGGGGGGGGGTTGGGTTAAAATTCTATAAATAAATATAAAAACAGATCAATAAAAAGAATAAGGAGTGATGCACAAAAGCGAACAGCACCGTCGTAACTATTGAGATAGAAGCCAGTTAAAGATGAAAACTGATAAATATCTACCTAATTGCAAGGACCCTTAGTCTATATATATATATATATATATATATATATATATATATATATATATATATAAATAATATATATTATATATATATAAATAATATATATATATATATGTGTGTGTGTGTGTGTGTGTGGTGTGTGTGTGTGTGTGTGTGTGTGTGTGTGTGTGTGTGCGTGCGTCTTGTACTTTCGGGTTGTTGTTGTTGTTTTTTACTTTTTACAGCCTCTTGAAGAAAATTAAAATCGAAGTCATTGTTGCCAAGTACTGTAGCTGACAGTGAGGTCTTGTGGACAAAACAAAATCCTGCATATATTGTCCAGAATGGGGGAAAGAAGGTCTCCCTATGAATGTGTGCTTTGCTCAGCATGCTGGACTCCAGTGCCAGTAAATGGGCAGGCTGAGGGGTTGGTGGCTTGGATGATGCCAAGTCTAGAACAGTTTCAATATTCGAAATACTTGTACACTCAGTTGACAGGTCTTGTACCATTTGTCATATCCACCTGAAGTTCTGTGAGAACGTACAGGTCCTAAGGAGACATGAAGCATGCAGGGGAAGTGCCAGGGCGAAGCAAAGCAAAAAGCACAATGAGAAAGAAGTGGTCATGATGAAACACAGGTAAAAGAGAAAATATGAGCTCTGATCAAAAACAATGTAAATGCAGAAAGTGCATGCCTCATCAAACACAAAGTAGAAAGAGAGGAAACGCATGGCCTGATCAGACAGGAAGTATAGAGAGAACACTCCTCGCCTGATCAAGTATGAAGACTGGAGAGGAAGAGTAGGGTTCAATCAAACATGAAGCACAGAGAGAAAACTGGGCGTTCAGCCAAACATGTGGCACGGAGAGAAAACACAGGGGCCTGATAAAACATGAAGCACAGAGAGAAAACTGGGCGTTCAGCCAAACATGTGGCACGGAGAGAAAACACAGGGGCCTGATAAAACATGAAGCACAGAGAGAAAACTGGGCGTTCAGCCAAACATGAAGCACAGAGAGAAAACTGGCGTTCAGCCAAACATGTGGCACGGAGAGAAAACACAGGGCCTGATAAAACATGAAGCACAGAGAGAAAACTGGGCGTTCAGCCAAACATGTGGCACGGAGAGAAAACACAGGGCCTGATAAAACATGAAGCACAGAGAGAAAACTGGGCGTTCAGCCAAACATGTGGCACGGAGAGAAAACACAGGCCTGATAAAACATGAAGCACAGAGAGAAAACTGGGCGTTCAGCCAAACATGTGGCACGGAGAGAAAACACAGGGCCTGATAAAACATGAAGCACAGAGAGAAAACTGGGCGTTCAGCCAAACATGTGGCACGGAGAGAAAACACAGGCCTGATAAAACATGAAGCACAGAGAGAAAACACCAAGTCTAATCAAGCTGGAAGCACAGAGAGAAAGCACGGACCTTGTCAAACACGACGTACAGAGTGAAATTACAGTGCATTATCAAACGTGAAGTGGAGAGAGAAAGCACAGGAATGAATCCAACATGACGTACAGAGTGAAAGGAGAGTGCATTATCAAACGTGAAGTGGAGAGAGAAAGCACAGGAATTAGTCCAACACAAAGAACAGCGTGAAGTACAGAGCCTGATCAAAGCGAAGTGCAGACAGAAAGCACAGGAATTAATCCAACACGGTGTACAGAACGAAAGCATAGGAATTCGGCCTTATCAAACATGAAGCGCAGTGAGAAAGCAAGAAGCCAGATCAATCAGGATGACCAGAGGAAAAGCACACAATTTGATCAACCGTGAAGTGAAAGATGACTGTACAGGGCTTGATCAAACTGAATTAAAAAGAAGTGAACACAAGGTGTGAACGCAAATGAAATAGAAAAAAAAGTACAATTTTGATATAGGCCACAAAAAAGAGTGCAGGGACAATAAGGAGAAATGGGGAGGGGAGAAGGAGGTGGCAAATGCCAAAACGGTTAAAAAGCAAAGGTCTGATTAAACATGAAGTCGACAAAAAAAGGACACAGGCCTGGTCGAGTATGAAATAAAGAAAGCAGAGCACAAGGTCTAATCGAAAATGAAATACAGAAAACTAGCACAAGGTCTGATTTGAAAAAAAAAAAGTTACATCCACTAGGACATGTGTTGAAATTATTCTCTCTCTCTCTCTCTCTCTCTCTCTCTCTCTCTCCTCTCTCCTCTCTCTCTCTCTCTCTCCTCTCTCCTCTCTCTTCTCTCTCCTCTCTCTCTCTCTCTCTCTCCGTGTGTATGTGTGTACATACATGTGTGTGTGTTTTGAGAGAATGAGAGAGAGAGAAAGAGAGACAGAGAGAGAGAGAGAGGGAGAGAGAGAAGAGAGAGAGAGAGAGAGAGAGAGAGAGAGAGAGAGAGAGAGAGAGAGAGAGAGAGAGAGAGAGAATATGGTGGAATGGATTCAGAGGAAGAATTAAGAAAATATGTCCCTTGTAATCGCATACTTACAGAATTTGCTAAAGTATGAAGTGAAGATAAAAACTATAGAGTATCAAAAGAGAGAGAGAGAGAGAGAGAGAGAGAGAGGGGGGGGGGAGGGGAAGGGAGAGAGAGAGAGAGAAGAGAGAGAGAGAGAGAGAGAGAGACAGACAGACAGACAGACAGACAGACAGAGACAGAGAGAGAGAGACAGAGAGAGAAAGAGAGAGAGCAAAAAGGAAGCGAATGATGATGAACAACCCCTGGCACATCCCGCGTCTCACTAGAAGAGTCTGGTAACAGGCCCCAAAATTGACGACGTCCTTGTCACTGTTCTCCTCTGCACTGCAATGTCTTATTCCTCCTTCTCCTCCACTGAATTTGCCAACACCATTGGAATCACACAATGAGGGCTGCTGGCAATTGAGAAGATCATGGAGAGGGGAGTTTGATTTGAATGGGGTATGTGCAGGGACAAGGGAAGGCGGGGGGGGGGGGGGTGGGGGGGGGGGGGGGGGGGGGGGGGGGGGGGGGGGGGGGGGGGGGGGGGGGGGGGGGGGGGGGGGGAGGGTACATTATGTATGAAAAAATCTCCAGAAAGGAAGCAACATTTCTGAAGATAAAAGAAAACTGTCTGAAACACGTTCACACACACACACACACCACAACACACACACACACACACACACAGAGAGAGAGAGAGAGAGAGAGAGAGAGAGAGAAGAGAGAGAGAGAGAGAGAGAGGGGAGAGAGAAGAGAGAGAGAGAGAGAGAGAGAGAGAATTTCACCACCCATGAGGTAAAGAAGAACAAACAACCATGACTCGAATAACAAAAAGCAATAAGAATAAGAAATGTTTAGTAGTTTGGCCTCCCATTATGTTCTTCGTCTTTTCGACGATGCCAATCTCTCAAAGATTGCCACAAGAAATATAGACCTACACAAAAACAGGAAAACAAGAAAACCCTAGGCATTGAGGTCGATGAGAGTGCAAGGCAGGGGTTCGGTGGAAAGGAGAAGAAGGTAATATGAAGGTACAAATGGTATGAAGAGAGAGAGAGAGAGAGAGAGAGAGAGAGAAGAGAGAGAGAGAGAGAGAAAAGAGAGAGAGAGAGAGAGAAGGGAGAGAGAGAGACGGGTAAGGGAGACAGCGAGGGAGTGAACAGAAACTTTGAAATAAAAGTTATTAAACTCTTCAATGTCAGCATACGGGGTCGCAGATTATCTCTTGTTTGGAGAGCCGTTTATCCCGCATGATCGGGAATTTATAGTTGCCCACCAATTGTTGTGATCGCCCACTCGGGTTTGAAACGACCTCCACTTAATACTGTATGCTCCTGATCACAACGGACAAAACACAATGAAATATGATTTCTTTCCAAAGCTGCAGGAGGTATTTTTCAACAGGAACGCTTTTGGTGCTTTTTTGTTTGTTTTTTTTTCTGTTGTTTGTTTTTGTTTTGCTTTATTTTTTTTAAGAGGAATGAGGTTGCAGCAATGAAATGTGATAATATGAGCCACATCTGCCGTAATTTTTGGGGATCCCCAAAGGATGCAAGGAGAAATAAAATTGGATATGCAGCACGCGTCCCCTGTACTGTGTGTGTTTTGTGTGTGTGTGTGTGTGTGTGTGTGTGTGTGTGTGTGGGGTGTGTGTGTTGTGTGTGTGGTGTGTGTGTGTGGTGTGTGTGTGGGGCGCGCGCGCGCGCACGCGCGCGTGTGCGAATGGGTATGATTTTTCAGTTTGTCTGTTTGTTTGTCTGTCTGTCTGTCTGTCAGTGTCTGTCAAAGAGAAAGAGAGAGAGAGAGAGAGGGGAGAGAGAGAGAGAGAGAGAGAGAGAGAAAAGAGAGAGAGAGAGAGACGAACAGACAGACAGACAGACAGACAGACAGACAGACAGACAGACAGAGAGACAGAGAGAGACAGACAGAGACAGACAGAGAGAAACAAGTAGACGGGTGATAAATTTGCAAACATATCTGCATCGTAGTTTATTTTCTGAACTCGCAAACAGTAAATGAAGGGAGAAGGCACAGAGGGAGGATAGTAACAGTCAACTCTTCACTGCAGAATTCGTGTCAATGGACACTGCAGTATGTCCACAACAGACATGAAGAAACGGGTTACGTAGCACAGATCAATATACTCATTTCAAATTCGTTATCCTATTCTTGGCATTTTCTTACATTACAGAACATATCAACTTTTTCTTAGAGAGAAGGCAGTAGGGGAGGGAAGGGAGGAGGAAAAGAAAAAGAAAATGAGGGCAACGTTGAGGAAGTCGTGGGGGGAGGGGGGGGGGAGGGGATGGAAAAGACAGATCAATGCACAGGAAATGTGACCATTACCCTGATAATAAATGCAAAATTGATGTCGAAAATCATCCTCTTTTTCTTCACTTCTCTGTTGGTTTTTTTTTTTTTTAATCCAACAACACGTTTTTTAAGCCTATGTCAAAATGTCACCGACTTCCCCCCTTTTTGTTTTCATGTCAAGAGTACCACCACCCTCCCACCCCTCCACCTCTCTTGAACCTTGTACCCTCCCGTCTCCTGCACCACTGTTCTCCCCTCCCACCCACCCCTCCTCCCCCCCTTTTTCCTCCCCACTTTTTTTTTTTTTTTTTTGCTTTTTTTTCCCCTACAAAAGCATCCCCCTCATCTATATCCGCCAAAGAATGCTGATGCCCAACGCCCAACTTTCCAACTTCATTGTAGCCACCACCCCAATCTAACCCCCTATCCAACCCTCATGCCCCTCAAATCAAATGTCTACTCCTTCCCTATCAGGAAGGCTAGCTTGCTTCTTGTGTTTTTACCCGGTTTCTTCCGAAAGTGAGCATGGATCGATTGCACATCATGGCCTCATCTATGCGGTGTCACACGGTGCCAAACCGCTTCAACTGCATTACTCGCGAGATGAACGCCACAAGGGCAAGTAGAAGATCTTCAGCGTCGGGCAGAACAGGTAGGAAGCGTGGAGGGAAAGAACGGAAAGGATGAAGAGACATACAAAAAGAAAACTAAAACGATGGAATCAAAGAAAAGAAAGAAATAAAGGAAGGAAGGAAGGAAGAAAGAAAGTAAAAGTTCAAAAATTAGGAAAGGAAATACAGGAAATAAGTATGAAAGAAATAAAAAAAATACCCAAAGACACAAAAAAGACAGACAGACAGAACAAAAAAAAATCGGACATATTTTACAATGTTTAGTATAAAATGAAAGTCAACATCTCATTTTCCAGTTTTCCCCAAAAAGCATTCCACTGTCAGAATCTGTTAATTTCTTAAAGCCGGCGTAGAACGTTAAAGTTTCGCTTAACTGGTGGGGTTCAGTCTTAAAATGTCATATCAGAGATTTCAGTATTTTCCGAAATGATACCAATTGCTTGAAACGTCCAAAAAATGCAATTTTGGGTTTTGTGTGCAAGAGTAGAATATGTGCACGTTGAAAAGTTTTTTGGAAGTCCACAAATTCATTTTGGGGGGTTGTGTACCTGTGTAGAAGGTTTGGGGTTGTGTACCTGTGTGCGTGCATGCGTTGTGGCATAGATGCTTGTGTGAATTTTGTTGTGGTGTGTGGTGTGTGTGTGTGTGTGTGTGGTGTGTGTGTGTGTGGGGTGTGTGTGTGTGTGTGTATGCGTGCGTGCGGTTTGTGTGTGTGTGTGTGTGTGTGTGCGTGCGTGCTTGCTGCGTGCGTGGCGTGCGTGCGTGCGTGCGTGGGGTGTGTGTGTGTGTGTGTGTGTGTGTGTGTTGTGTGTTGTGTGTGTGTGTGTTGTGGTGTGTGTGTGTGGTGTGTGTGAAACGCAAATTTTTCCAACGCTGCAGAGAGAAGCCCTCTGACAGCTGTGCGAATAAAGTGGTGACACTGCTAACCCACTGAAGAGATATTCCCCAAAGAAGCCTGGACTGATTGATGCACAGTGGATCTTCCACTAATGCAGAACCACTGAGGGCCCGGTGTCGTGTCAGGTTTACTGAAGCGTTGGCAGAATCAAAGTCTTGTCTAACCAGCCAGTTTGTTTCAGCTTCTTAGCAGAGTTTGAGCACCAATGGCTCGATATTGTCTCCCAAAGTGACGGCAAACCCAGGTAGTCATCTTTTTAGGGACAACTTGAAGGAGCGGAGGATAAAGCTTCATCAGACCGGCACAAACTGACGCACAAATGTTGCAGTGAATATCTTTCCATTCCCTGACAATAAAAAAGAAAAAAAT
>CM031596.1:98800522-98803022 GCA_018398815.1 Conus ventricosus
AGTGCCCTTATCTGTGAGGAACTCTGCCACAGGGGAGAGAGAGAGGAGAGAGAGAGAGAAGAGAGAGAAGAGAGAGAGATGAGAGAGAGAGAGAGAGAGAGAAGAGAGCTAGAGGAGAGAGAGAAGGAGAGAGAGAGAGAGAGAGAGAGGAGAGAGAGAGAGAGAGATTCCTATCCGTCATAATACAGATTTTTTTTCTTTTGCTTATCGGATTTGCTTAGCAATATGTTCATAGTTGTCTCGTTTTCCTTTGTTTGATGTTTCCTTTATGTTGTCGATTAAAGCAAAAAAAACTGATTTGTCTATACAGAAAAATACCAGCGCATCAAGAGATTTTCCATTTTTAACTGTCAAATTTTGCATGGAAGGTTGAAAATACTGCGATCTCCGCTGTTCAGAAGCAAATGGCTCGTGCGTTCTTCAGGCAAGACGTGAGGCTAGATGGCATTGTGTTGGTGTTGACCTTTTCAGTTCTCACAACTTTTCAATGGTTATGTTTACACCGGACAGCGCTTTCAAATTAGACGGGAAATGTCAGAGTGACAATCAATTCAAGAAGAAACCATTCTGCGATATTGAGAGAAACCAGGGGTCAACGCGGGGCCTGAAAGAGAATGTCTATGAACTGTTCTTGATAATAAGCGTTCAAAGCCACTGTGTAGAATTGCTGTTGTTGTAGTTGTTGTTGCAGTTGTTCTTGTTCTTGTTCTTGTTGTTGTTCTTGTTTTTGTTGTTGTTCTTGTTGTTTTAGAAACGAAAACAAGATGCATGTACTTTTCCTGTTTAAGCACAATCTGTAGAAATCACATTAAAACACACCCAACAACAGCACAATTAACTACCTCAACAACAAAGATTTTTGTTGTAGACATGGATGACAAAATGATAAACTCATATGTTTTAGAGTAGACTATTTTATGTCATAATGTCTGACCAGTGCTTTGGCTTAATGCATAGGTCAGACATCTGCTAAGTCGTAGCCGCATGAACCCTCTTCTTAAATTCTCTCACCTGCGTCATTAAATCACTTATCAATCAGCTTTAAACCATGCACAATGTGGTCTCAAAACTTAGCGAATGTGATGTAGCGTATATGTACTAGCCCCACGCAGTGACACCTCCTTGATGAAACTGAAGCTGATCCTGTCATAAGATCAAACTGAAGAAAAAAAAATCATAGAAAAAAAATAGTGACCATCCAAATCCGTACATATTCATTTTTCTAGATGTGTTTTTTTTCTGTTTAACAAATGTTGCTTAAATTAACAACAACCAAAAAATGTTGCCTTCCCAATTCATGTGCGCAAATCGAAATGTTTTGAATGACGTTTCTGGTAATTTCTGGCTTTAGACATTTTTTGTTTGGCGAGAAATGGCTGACCAGTAGATCCGAAGAACCGTCCAACCATCGGGATCAATCCCCTGGGAGCAGCTGCAAACTAACTGAGCGATGACTTACAGCCAATTTCTGTTTCTTCTCGTGATGTGGAGGGCATGCGTGTCCTGTCAGATTCTGGGCGTAAGTCTTGTGGGTGAATGAAGCAAGCAAGCAAGCCACACACACACACACACAACACACACACACACACACACACACACACACACACACACACACACACGCACGCACGCACGCCACACACACACGTACACACACACACACACGCACACACACGCACACACACAGGAATAATTTCCAATAAATGTCTTGGTAGATGTTCCACGAACGTGAGCGCACTCGCTCGCTCGCATGCAGGCACACAAACAAACACTACAGATATAACATAGCTACGCACAGATACATGAAAACTCGCGCGCACATGCAACGTTAACACAGAAGACGCGCACGCGAGCGCGCACACACACACACACACACACACACACACACACACACACACACACACACACACCACACACACAACACACGCATAAACAGACACACAAGGAATGATTTCCAACACGTCTGGTAGATTATCCGCTTCTCGGCTCTTTTTTTTTTTTTATGTTTCTTTTTTTTTTTTTTTCTTTTTCTTTTTTGGTCGACTAGACCTCTTGCTCGTTTCTGTATTTCATGTTCGATCAGACCTGTTTTCTGTTTGTCTGCTTTTGTTCGGCCAAAGATTGCGTCTTGTTTTCTTTCCTTTCTCTTGTCTACTTCATATTTGATCAGACCCTTTGCTTTTTTTTTTTTTAAACCTGTTCTGATATTGTGTTGGTGTTGTTTTTCTTATCTCCCTTCTTTGTATGTCCATGTGTTATTTTTTTTGGCAAATTAATGTTAAAATATACATTGTGCTTTTTGTTTGTTTGTTTGTTTTTTGTTTTGCTTCGTTAGTGTTCACACACAGTGTTCACTTCTTCTATTTCAAGTTTTATCAAGCCCTGTGCTTTCAATGTTTACTCATATCTCATCAACTTGTGTGCTTGCTTTCCCCTCTGTGTATCATGTTTGATTAGGTCCCTTACTTTCTCACTGCATCTCGTGTTGGATCAGGCCTTGCGC
>CM031596.1:98808297-98815797 GCA_018398815.1 Conus ventricosus
AATATGTTACTGGCTTAGCCTGTCGACTTGAGTTTTCAAATTTCATGCCTTTGATCGTGCACAGCTCTTTCTAGGATAGTATTCTGTCACAGAGTTTCAATATAGTATTTTTAAGCTCACTAACCGCACTGGTGATCACTGTAGTGTGCGTAGTGTCGCTGAAGTTTGACGTGTTTGGTCTCGCGGTGTCGGAATGCTGTTCAGAAGCGGCAAGTTGAGGTGGAAGTGGCGGCATCACTTGCGCCGTCACCTGCTTTGCCACAAACATCCCCAGTTCCTGAACCAGTTTTTTTCTCTTCGTCATTGTCTTGTTTTCAAAGACTCGTACCACGTCTTTTCCCTGGGGTCTTTCTCGTCATTATAGCGGATGCCCAATAAAAACGTTCACATGGAGAAAAAGTTGTTTGCACTCTCCGCCATCTTGGTCACGTGTGTGTGTGTTGGTGTGTGTGTGTGTGTCGGGGGGGGGGGGGGGGGGGGTGGGGATACAGCCAAGTGGAAGCATGAAAAAGTAGAAAGTGGGTGGAGAGGAGTAGAAGGGAGAAGGAAGCGGGCAGGGTGATAGAGACGGGTGGGTAGGTTGGTGGTGCTCCTGACTGATGAAGCTGGGAATGGGAAGGTGGGTGACTTTTTGACAGTGGCTTAAATAAAAGAAAATGTGTTTTAGGAAAATGAAAGGGAAAAAGACACGTTCACACACAACGATTTTGTAGACATGGTACCTTTATCTGCTTTACTCTCCTCCGCGCCTTCTAAGTCTTCTCTCCCTTTTGATGATCTCCTCTCCTTCCCTGGCTCTCGAGCCGTCCTGTCCTCCAAGTTAATATGTTGTGTTGTGAAACCTGTATGTGGAAAAAAAAAACAACAACAACAACAAAACTTGTAATTATCTGTGTCACTTGCCTATTTCCTCCGGCCTTATGAACACACAACACACACACACACACACACACACACACACACACACACACACACACACACACACACACACACACATCATCTTGCACAGCACTGTACCAGGAAGCAGAATAGACAGATAGAAGAAGAGATGGGAAGACAACATCCAGAAATGGCCAGGCTTGACCTTGGCGATTCCTAGAGAGCAGTAAGACAAAGGAAGATGCAGGAGGAATGTTGATGCAGGTGATGACCCAAAGACGCTTAAGGATTAATGGACAGGCGATGATGTTTAAGCAATGTTAATACAACTTCTAATTTTTACAAATGGGGAATTTCTAGGAAAATGTGAGAATTGGCTCTACAGTGAAACCGATTAGGGATGGTAAATACTACAATTTAGACTACAATTCTACAAATACCAGCGGAGTTAAAAACAATACATCGCTTTCATCAAGGGTATGTGTGGAGGTGGTACTTCACCTCGGTAGAGTCCTTCCAAATGCAATGAAACGAAAACAACAACTCTTCTTGTTATACTGAAATGTGGTCATCATTACTATATTCTAACCGATTCATGGCTTTTGAATTCGCTTAAATACTGGGAAAACATACGCATGCTATGATGTAAAAAGGCTTTTGAAATACACTTCAATAAAAATGGAATACGGAGATATTGACAGATACTCATCGCAATGTGAATTCGGACAAAGCATTCTTGCAGCTAGCGCCAAATGTAAGAATGTTACATTTTGCACTGAGGAACACACACACACACACACACCACACACACACACACACACACACACACACACACACACACACACACACACACACACGCACGCACGCACGCACACACAAACACACACACACACACACACACACACACACACACACACACACACACACACACACGCACACACACACACACACACACAACACACTCACACACACACACGCTCACAACACACATACACGCACGCACACACACACACACACACACACACACACACACACACACACACACACACACACACACACACACACACACACACACACGCACGCACGCACGCACGCACGCACGCACGCACAAACACACAGCTATATAGTGTAAAAAAGCTTTCATGTTGTCTATTCACCTTCATTAAAATATTCGTATTCGTATTCGTATTCGTATTCTCTCTCTCTCTCTCTCTCCTCTCCTCTCTCTCTCTCCCTCTCACTCTCTCTCTCTCTCTCATCTCTCCCTCCTCCTCTCTCCTCTCTCTCCTCTCTCTCTCTCTCTCTCTTGTGACGCTAGGACAAAGATATTGCGTCTTAGTTGTCAAGATCGTGGTGCTTGTGAGTTAGTTGTTGTCTTTTTGTTCCACGGTGATGTCCCGAAGGAGTGCCAGACAGGGGTTAATTTGTATTGGCCAATAACCTAAGTTCTCCGCCTTTAGTACCGCTGTCTCGAAGTGTTGAATCTCGAGTTTTATAGTTTTCGGGGTACAATAAAAGCAATGCCGTTTAGATTTATTATTGTAGTTCTGAACAAAAAACGTACAAGACCACCATTTTTAGAATGTAAGAAGAAGAAATAGCGTGGATTTTTGGGGGGGTCTTGTTTCCTAATGTTATTTCTAATCAATACCTAGAGACTGGCAATAGATGTGGACACCATCCCCCCTCCAGTTCCTTCACACATAAAAGCATACACACACACACACACGCGCGCGTGCGCGCGCGCGTGCGTGCACTCATGCACAATCTACTCACGCACGCACGCACGCACGCACGGACGCACGCACGCACGCTCGCACGCATGCACGCACGCACGCTTGCACGCACGCACACACATATCCTATCTATCTGCCTATCTATCTATCTATCTGTCTATCTATCTATCTATCTATCTATCTATCTATCTATCTATCTATCTATCTATCTATCCTATCTATCTATCTATCTATCTATCTATTTATTTATCTCCACACCAACAGACACATAGGCATTTCTTCTATTTCTTCTTCTTCTTCTTCTTCTTCTCTTCTTCTTCTTCTTCTTCTTCTTTCTTCTTGTTCTCTCCCTCTCGTTTGTGTTCGTTCTGCTCTAAACGCCTATCTGCACAACAAACTCAGAAAAAAAAACATGCAGTGAACAATAATTATGTTTGTTACCGTGGGAATCCAAGGTAATGATATACAAAACGTTGATAGCATTATTGCGCAATAGTTCAGTAAACGACAGCTGAACAAGAATATTGCAAGAGTGCTTCAGATAGGTTCAACTGCGATTTCCAAAGTTCTGAAACGATTTTCCCAGACTTGGTCAGTGAAAAGGCAATGTCAACTCTCAGGCTGTGGTTTTAGATTTACAGTTGCTGCTCGGACAGTTTATTGTCGTTTCTCTTTATTAAAAAAATGCCGCAAAAAGACATCATTGGAACTGACGGAGTCAGCTATCTGATTTGTATCGTTGTTGGAGGATTTGCTCAAAGTTGACGTCATTGGATTGATTTCGAAAGAAGGACCCTGAAATAAAGCTGTTTTTAAAGAAAGTCAACAAAGAGCGCTAAAGAAACAGAATCAGGCGTAACCATACTGGACACTGTATGATCATTGGAAATATGCCCACATCTTGTTCAGTGAGTAAATGGTAATTTGTTCTGAAGAACAATGGCAGAGGAGCGGTAAGGCAATAACCTCGTCTTGTCGAAATTGACTTTAAGAACAAACAGGTGCAGTGTAGTTGAATTGCATGTAATCTGAAATCGTGGTGTGGATCGGTGTTTCATACTTTGGTGTTGGTGATCGGTCTTCGTGGAGGGAACAAGGAACCTTAAGAACTACGTTCATGTACTTTCAGGCCATTGCCATCCCTCTGTTCAGCGATCGTTTACGTAGTTTTCAGGAAGATAACGCCTCAGTTCACATGTTCTGTGAGACACTATAGGGGAAATGGCAGCAGTCCATTCCGACACTACCCTAGTCAGTCAGTTGATCCTTCTCCGCCCAGTTTCAAATATCATTCTGTGCAGTCTAGACAGTCTCGAAAAACAAGGCCAAAAGTCACGTGCACTTTGCATCGCCACTTTAGTAGATTTGAAGTGTGAACTCATGGTGGCGTGGAACGACGTGCTTGTATGGTATCTTTAAAAAATGATATTAAACTTCTGTCTCTGTCTGTGTGTATGTCTGTCTGTCTGTCTGTCTGTCTGTCTGTAATGTATGTATGTATGTATGTATGTAATGTATGTATGTATGTATGTATGTATGTATGTATGTATGTATGTATGGCTATCTGTCTGCCTGTCTCTCTGTTTCTGTCTCTATCTCTGTCTCTATTATTGTCTGTCTGTCTCTCTGTCTCTCTCTCTCTGTCTCTGTCTGTCTCTCTCTCTCTTCTCTCTCTCTCTCTCCAATGACTTTTATAGCTTGTTCTTAGTCAGAAGCCTGCATGACTTGGTGTAGCGTACCAAGATCACTCCCCTCTGAAATCACTTATAGGCAATTACGAAAGCGCACATGCCCAGACTTATTCGCCAAGGAGTAAATCCAGAACACTCTCTGTCTTTGTTCTAACATATCTCCTTCAAAATTCTCAGTTTCCTAGCCTGATCCCAAACAACTGGGCGATGGGGGGGGGGGGGGGGGGGGGGAGGGAAGGATTAGTACTGAACAGAAGTATGGCATACCCTGTTCCACAAACAGTCCCCAGGGAGTGATTCGGGGCACGGTCAACAAAAAACGCCAGGGAGTGAAATATGAGTACGTGCCCATTTTGCATGTGTCTGCTACATAGCACAGGTACCTACATTCACCGCACGGGGGTATCTTCAAACCATGCCACAAATCGCGTACTGGAGGGTCCTACTGGAAAGTTGGAGGGAAGGTCTGGTGTAGGCCTGGAATAACCCCCCCCCCCCCCCCCCCCCCCACGACACACACACACACACACACACACACACACACACACACACACACACACACACACATACACACACCATAACACCACAACACACACACACACACACACACACACACACAACACACACACACACACACACACACACACCTCAAATTCAGGTACAATGTGCTTTGATATGGATTGCAATTTATAAAACTAATAATTTAGAATTTTGAGCGAAGGGAGGATTTTGAATCAAAGGACAAGGTCAGTCTGAATTTTATTTCCAGGTGGTGAGTTGGGAGTGGGGACGTGAGTTATGGTACGTTATACTGACATTCAAACATCGGGGTTTCAAACGATAGAAAGGGACACATTTTGATTGTCCGGTCTGGTAATTATCAGTATTATCGCCATTTTGAAGGTCTCGTAATTTAGAGAGAGACGCTGTTTCACGATCATATCTTGGATACTTCGGTGAAGCAGACGTCTGAGTGTCGAAGGCCGTATGTTTACTCAGCCCACAACATTTTTCTCTCTCCCCATTCAGCCCTCCCGACCCTCCACCCATTTTCCGACCTTACACCTTCCATCTCTCTCTCTCTCTCTCTCTCTCTCTCTCTCTCTCTCTCTCTCTCTCTCTCTCTCTCTCTCTCTCTCTCTCTCTCTCTCTCTCTCTCTGCACCACCAGTCTCTCATCGGATGAGCCAGAGAGTGGCCAGAGAGTAGACAGCGGGTAGAGAGGCTGAAAATGGAATGTTCACGCTCAAAGTCACCTTATTTCCCAGCCTTTCCTCGCAGAACAGGAAGCCTCTTTGTATAAGCTTGGATGGAGCAGTCTGTATTACATCTATCAGTCTGTGAGAGACGCTAGGTGTTGTTGACCCGCTGTGAACTCCACGCCACCTCACCGTCATCTCTCTCCCCCCTCTCTCTCTCTCTCTCTCTCTCTCTCTCTCTCTCTCTCTCTCTCTCTCTCTCTCTCTCTCTCTCTCTCTCTCTCTCTCTCCCCCTCATACAGAGAGAGGGCATAGTGTAAAAAAGCTTTCAGGTTGTCTATTCACCTTCATTAAATATCGTATTCGTATTCGTATCGTACTCTCTCTCTTCTCTCCTCTACTCTCTCTCTCTCTCTCTCTCTCTCTCTCTCTCTCTCTCTCTCTCTCTCTCTCTCTCTCTCTCTCTCTCTTGTGATGCTAGGACAAAGATATTGCGTCTTAGTTGTCAAGATCGTGGTGCTTTGTGAGTTAGTTGTTGTCTTTTTGTTCCACGGTGATGTCCCGAAGGAGTGCCAGACAGGGGTTTAATTTGTATTGGCCAATAAACTAAGTTCTCCGCCTTTAGTACTGCTGTCTCGAAGTGTTGAATCTCGAGTTTCATAGTTTTCGGGGTACAATAAAAGCAATGCCATTTGGATTTATTATTGTAGTTCTGAACAAATAACGTACAAGACCACCATTTTTAGAATGTAAGAAGAAGAAATAGCGTGGATTGTTTTGGTCTTGTTTCCTAATGTTATTTCTAATCAATACTTAGAGACTGGCAATAGATATGGACACCATCCCACCTCCCGTTCCTTCACACATAAACAACACACACACACACACACACACACACACACACACACACACACACACACACACACACACACACACACACACACACACACACACACACATACACACACACACATGCGCACGCGTGCGCGCACACACAACACACGCACAACACACACACACACACACACACACACACACACACACACACACACACACACACACACACAAACACACACACACACACACACACACATACACACACGCGCACTCATGCACAATCTACTCATGCACGCACGCACGCACGCACGCACGCACGCACGCACGCACGCACGCACGCACGCACGCTCGCACGCATGCACGCACGCACGCTTGCACGCACGCACACACATATCCTATTCTATCTATCTATCTATCTATCTTTTATCTATCTATCTATCTATCTATCTATCTATCTATCTATCTCCACACCAACAGACACATAGGCATTTCTTCTATTTCTTCTTCTTCTTCTTCTTCTTCTTCTTCTTCTTCTTCTTCTTCTTCTTCTCTCGCTCTCGTTTGTGTTCGTTCTGCTCTACGCCTATCTGCACAACAATCTCAGAAAAAAAAACATGCAGTGAACAATAATTATGTTTGTTACTGTGGGAATCCAAGGTAATGATATACAAAACGTTGATAGCATTATTGCGCAATAGTTGAGTGAACGACAGCTGAACAAGAATATTGCAAGAGTGCTTCAGATAGGTTCAACTGCGATTTCCCAAAGTTCTGAAACGATTTTCCCAGGCTTGGTCAGTGAAAAGGCAATGTCAACTCTCAGGCTGTGGTTTTAGATTTACAGTTGCTGCTCGGACAGTTTATTGTCGTTTTTCTTTATTAAAAAAAATACGGCAAAAAAGACATCATTGGAACTGACGGAGTCAGCTATCTGATTTGTATCGTGTTGGAGGATTGCTCAAAGTTGACGTCATTGGATTGATTTCGAAAGAAGGACTTGAAATAAAGCTGTGTTTATGAAAGTCAACAAAGAGCGCTGAAGAAACAGGAATCAGGCGTAACCATATGGACACTGTGTGATCATTGGAAAATGCCAACATCTTGTTCAGTGAGTAAATGGTAATTGTTCTGAAGAACAATGGCAGAGGAGCGGTAAGGC
>CM031596.1:98825797-98833297 GCA_018398815.1 Conus ventricosus
CCCCCACCTATTTCCACTATATATCTCGCCACCCTCACCTCTGCACCCATTCTTTCTCCTCTTTCCAAAGACATTCCCCATCCCATCCACCACCCACCCCACCCCACCCAATCCCGGTGAGGTCAATACAGGTGATGTACACGGCTCTCTGTAGTTCTCTACACTTTTTCCGAATGGAGAAAATCTTCTACCCTAGATTTCCCAGCGCGAGAGTCACGTTGTGATTATGACTAGACACGTTCTGTCGGCTTCTGCAGTAGATCAAAATCACTTGAGCTGAGATCGTGCGCAGAGAGAGAGAGAGAGAGAGAGAAGAGCTCTGTGGGTGGTGGGGTCACCGTGTTTCAAACGTATAATCAAAGAGGGCGATGACCAGCGGTGCAGTTCCTCCCGCCTGCAATGACAGACACCTGTTGCAAAAACACAAAAACAAAAAGGTCAGTTTTGCGGTGTTTGAACAGGTCAGGGGGACATCATTGCTGCATGTGGTCATGCTGTCCAAGATTTTGCTCAATTGTCGGCCGATAGCTTGCTTGTCCTCGTTTGTCAGGTACTTAAACAGCATCACAGGCTGATGGAAATGCAACGTACTCTGCGGAGTGTAGGTCGCAATGGTGCTTGGCTCCTTTATTCGCCAGCTGGACTTTGAAACTGATTTTAAAGCTAGGAGACTGAAGGCGGAAATTGAAGCAAATTATTTATAAAAAAAAAAAAAGATATTGGTTCCGCAAGACAATTTGTACAGATAACAGTGTCACGAGTTTGTCACGAGGCCTACGACGTTTGACCCAACTGGGGTGGCGGAATTATTCATTTGTTTATTGTCGTTGCTGTTGTCGTGTATCCGTCCCTTAATGTGGCTTGTGGTGCGGTTGCACCTTGGTGTAGTTCAGCTCATCTTCGGTTTACTTTCTCTCTCTCTCTCTCTAATTCCACTGCCCGTGCATTCATCCTGCAGGTTCACGGGTGGTGGGTATCTTTTTCTTGTACTGGCTGTCTATCGGCCTCTCGCCTGTCTGTTTTACCTGTCGCACGTGCTTCATTTCTTTTAGTTTGAAGTATGCTCACTCTGTGACGTGGCGTGGCATGTTGGCCGCCATCGCTGAGGGAGGTTAGCTCTTGACTCGAGCGGAAGATGTCTCTGGGAGCGCCTGCTCCGGTCTTGGTCTTCACCTTATCCTCGAAGGTACAGTCGGTATCTTCAATTCCTACAGTCGGCCTGTAGGAGAGGGACATCACTTCTTCTTTTTCCGCATCTGCGCTTCTGTCCTCTCGACTGGACAGAGGGCAGAGAGAGTCGTTTGACCCGCTTCTTCGGGGTCACCCACGGGTAGCTGGTTAGGCTAAATCATCATGCAACCGACTATTGGGCACGCGCTGGTTGGGCCACGCTCTGGTTGGGCCACGCTCTGGTGGACCGCAGACTGTTGGTGCCACGCGCTGGGTGGGCCACGCTCCTGTCTTTAGCGGCGGTAAAACCCCCGTTATCAGCTGAGGGGATTGAAAATTTTTAAGGGTATTGTTGCCCTTTGTCGGGTTTTTAACAGGCAAAAATGAAACGACCTGCGGGGGGGGTGCAAATTTTTTTTGTCCCCTGTTTTCTGATTTTAGGGCTGGGGCGGTTGAACTTTTTATAAAAAAAAAAAAATTTTTCCCCAACTTTTGTAAAAAAAAAGGAAAGTTTTCACGGGTGACTTTAAAGGGGGTGGCTTTTCCCTTTTTTTATTGCCGTTCTTTGGGTTTGATTCCCCCCCCTTAAGGGGTTTTTGTGGTGGGCCCCTTTGTTATTACTCTTTTCGGATTTCTCCCCCCTTTTTCCCCTGGTCTTCACCCTTCAAGGGTGGTGGGTACTTTTTTTTTTATGGCTTTTAGGGGCCTCCCCTTTTTTTTTCCCAACTGCCTTTTTTTTGTTTAAAAGGCAAAGTGGGGCCTTTGGCCCCACCGAGGGGGTTAGCTTTACCGGCAAGGCTTGGGGGCCCCCGGGGGGGCCACCTTTTCCCAAGGCGTGGACCAATTTGTCCGGGTGGGGGGCACCTCTTCCCCGTTTGGGCCCCCCCTGACTGGACGGGGAAAAGGGCCCCTTTTAAACCCCCCCCTTTTCCCCCCCCCCCCCCCCTTTTTTTCCCCCCCCCGCCCCTTTTCCCCCCCCGCTTTGGGCCCCCCCCCCCCTCCCCCCCCCTTTTGGGCCCCCGGCCCACCCCCCCCCCCCCCCCCCCCCCCCCCCCACGCCCCCCCCCCCCCCCCCCCCCCCCCCCCCCCCCCCCCCCCCCCCCCCCCCCCCCCCCCCCCCCCCCCCCCCCCCCCCCCCCCCCCGGGGCCCCCCCCCCCCCGCGCCCCCCCCCCGGGCCCCCCGGGCCCCTCCGGGGGGGGGCCCCCTCCGGTGTAAAAGGGATGGAGCGGTTTTATTTTTTTGGTTGTAAAGTGTTAAATCTTAAGAGGTTACCCCATGGGAAAGTTTTTAAAATTGGGAGGGGGTTTGGGAAGCTTTTTTTGGTTGTGAGGGTGTGTTGGAATTTTTTATTTATATGTATGTTGGGTGAAAAAGGGGGTTTTTGTTGAAATTTTTTATTGTTTTTCTTTTTGGGCTGGGGGTGAAACCCTTTTTAAAAGGATTGGGGGTGGGGTGGTGGGGGAAAAAAATTTTGGGGGGGCTCTGGGTTTTTGGGGTTTGGATGCCCCCCCTTTTCCAACCTTTTTGGTTTTTTTGGGTTTTTTACATTTGGGGGTTTTGGGGTGGGGGTTTTTGGGCGTAAGGGGTCTTTTTGTGGTGGGGGGGGGTTGTCTGGGGGTGGGGGGGGCCCAAGGGGGAAGGAGCTCCCCACCCCCCCCCGGGGTGCCTTGGGACGGGAAGACCCGTCCGCCACCTCCTTCCTTTTTTTTTTAGAATTTTTTTTTTTTTTTTTTCCCCGGGTGTTTTTGAAAAAATTGTTGGATTTTGGGTTTTTTTTTTTTTTTTTTTTTTTTTTTTTCCCCCGGCCCGTTTGCCTTTTTTTTTTTTTTTTTTTTCCCCCCCCCCCGACGTTGCCGTGTGTGGGGTTTCCGGGGGGCCCGACTTTTTTGTTTTTTTTTTTTTGGGGGCCCCACCGACTGTTTTTTGGGGGTTCCAGATGGGGCAGGGGAAAACTTTGCCCAAGACCCCCATCCCAACCCCAACCCCAAAAAATTTTTTTTTAAAATAATTGTTTCCCCCCCGTTTTTTAAAAACCTATTTTGAAACCCGTGTTGGTGGTAGGCACGGGGCCCAAAGGGAAAAAATTTTTCAAAAGTACAAAAAGTTTTTCCCTTCGCAACGGTGATTCCACTTATTCCCTACTGTAGCCGATTAGTCCGTGATTTTCCACTTTTTCGCTAGGGGCTTCCTGCTAACCCCACTGCATTCCCGCTCGGCTCAAGTATAGCAAGCACTGTGGGCTTCTGTTGAGTCACAGAAACAAAACCCTCTTTTTTCCAACTTCCCCTAAAGGGGAAAACCCCCGGGGACATTTTCCCCAGGGAAAGCCGAGACCCAAGGGGCGGGCAATCGGGGGCATCCCCCGTTCGGGGGTGGTAATTCTTCCCAGGACATCACCTCTGCCTTAGTTTCTGGGGCGGCAGGAGGAAGAGCGCTAGGCAGGAAGCCCTGCGTAGGGAAGAGCGCAGGAGGAGGTTTTCAGGCAGGAAGCCCTACGTAGAAGGGGTTTTTCGGCAGGGAAGCCCTACGTAGTGAAGAGGGTGCTAGGCAGGAACTCTGCGAGGGGAAAAGGGGAAGGGCCCCAGGAAAAGCTAGACAGGTGAGGGTCGCGCAGAGAGGGGACACAGACAGGGAAATTTTGATAGGGAAAGGCTATTTGCGCGAGAGGAGGGTGCTAGACAGGAACACAGCGTGGAAGAGGCTGCCCCCCGTCGGGGGGATTTAATCACGAGGGAAGAGGCGCCAGACAGGAGGCTCTGCGTGGGAGGGGATGGAACAACTTTCCTTTCGCGGTCCCCGCATCGTAAATCAGGGGGGTTACGGCAGCAAGTGATAGAGTTAAGGGCCCCAAAATTAAAGCTTCCAGATCAACCTAGGGGACATTGAATTTCTTTGAGCATTTTTACAAGGTTGCATTCATACCAATTGTCGAGAACAAAAGGCTATGCACCTTTTTTTTGGATTATCTGGGGCGCAAGGGATGTGTGCCCACCTAAAGAAGGCGCGTCTTATGCAGACAGCATTGGCTCTGCGTAAGCGTTTCCACCTTAACCCCAGAGACGACAGGAGGAAGTTTAGGTCCATGAAGAAGAATAACACAGACCCTTTGTGCGTTTTTGGGGATAGGGGTGCGCAAAACGCAGTATGGGATTGGGGAAGTTGGAGCGGAGGGTCGACCCATTTAACACTCACCAACATGTGTCCCCCAAGTTTTAGGATTCGTATAGGCGAACAGCCCTCAGGTTTCGCGGCTCGATTTTAAACCGCTAGGGTTTGCTAAGCTCGCAGAGCTTATGGGCATCGCCCAGATACGGGCAGGAAACCCTCCACAGGGTTTAGGGGCAATAAGGGCCACAAACCCCTAGCGGGGGAACAAGGCAGGGAGTTCATCGGGGTTTTTAGCACCCCGGTTTTTTTTTTTTCTTTGTGTCGCCCCGGGCCCATTGGAAAGATTGTCCAAAGCCCTGGTATCGTGGGGTATTTCCTTTCCAACTCCCCCCGTGCCTCGGCAAAAGTGGGTTTTCCCTCCCAGCCTAGTATTCAAGTGCCCAGTGTTTTTTCTCTGTTGTTGGTTTCCCCTTGGCGACACCATCAGGGATTCGGAGCATCAAAGCCTTTGTTATAAGGGTTTGTTTTCCCCCGAGGCCCGGGGGGCCTAGTTTGATGTGTGCGGGGTTTGGGGGCTGGTTTTTAAACCCCACCCTCCTGTGCTCATTCCTATCTCCACCCCCTACTTCTGTGGCGAAGTATGGCCATCGGGTGGAGCGAACCTCTTATTCCTTATCATAGGGAAACATCACCTTCGCAGAAAGGGGCGCAGTCAGTCCGGTCTAAAGGATCTCCCGTACAGGCCCTGTGTGGGAGTCACCACACCCCAAAGCTAAGAAAACAGGAACAGGAAAGCGTCCGTTCTCAGCCGATCCTGACGAGTTTCTGCTAGGGGCCCATCCTGTTCCTTGTTTGTCCCCCAGGGCCCGGGGCTTTGGGTGTCCAACCCCGCGACAACGGAATCACCCGCTCAGTCTTCCCGCACGCCAAGGTGAGCTTCAACCCACAAGGGACCTCTTTAGGGTTTTCACTCAGGCAGATCGGTGGGGCCCAAACAGCTTTTTTGTTCCCCAAAAAACTTAGAAATTCTTCTCCGGGAGCCCACATTCCCCCATGGCATCAATGGGGTCCAAGCGGGTCTCGAGCGAGTAAGACAGGGCTTCTTCTGGGCCCGGGGGTGAACTCGCAGGGTTTGGCAGTACGCCCCGTTGCGATGTCTGCCAACGGACAACGCCTAAGGTCGCTTGAAGCGTTTCCCCTAGGGGGCCCCTGCCACGGGGGTTTGGGGGGGGGGCCCTTCAGAAGGTTGGGTCGACCTGGGGGGAACCCATTAATCCACCTCCAGCGCGGCACCGCTACCTTTTGGTAGCGGAGACTAAGCGACCCCCCATGCCCAGAGGGGCCCCGCTAGGACTATCGAAACCCCTACATTGCTGAAGCTCTCCGGCAGATTTGGCGCGCCTTTCGTGCCCAGGAAGAAGCACGGCCGGGAAATTTGTACTGGAGAGCGATCATCATCCCCCAGTGCCTGGACCAGATCCGGGCCAGTCAGTGTCCCACTCATGAGTTAGGCAGTGGGAAATGCAAGGTCATGCGTTCCTTTCCGTCATATCAAGGGTTCCTGTAATCGGATGCTGACTATCTTGCCCGAGCTCCGTAGTCACACATTGAAAACAGTCAGAGGGAACTTCCCCTCACCAGGGTTATATCCCCTTTTTGTTTTTGTACAGGTGTAGTGACAGTTTTCACTTTAGTGATGTTAAAGATAGTGAATCACCAATGGTTCGGATTGTTACTTTCATGGTTGGAAGTTCGCTTAGTTGTTTGATAAATGTAGTATTATGTATTTCTCGGTGTGATTCTATCGTAGAATGTTTGTATTGGATTTATCTTACTCTGTCGATCACAGAGAGTTGGGTTCGGTCCCATGTTGTGAATTTGCACATGCGTCAAGGTTCAAAGGAGCACTGTATCTCAGAGAAACAGATGCTTTTAGAAGGGGGGTTTGTCACGAGTTTGTCACGAGGCCTACGACGTTTGACCCAACTGGGGTGGCGGAATTATTCATTTGTTTATTGTCGTTGCTGTTGTCGTGTATCCGTCCCTTAATGTGGCTTGTGGTGCGGTTGCACCTTGGTGTAGTTCAGCTCAACTTCGGTTTTACTTTCTCTCTCTCTCTCTCTAATTCCACTGCCCGTGCATTCATCCTGCAGGTCACGGGTGGTGGGTATCTTTTTCTTGTACTGGCTGTCTATCGGCCTCTCGCCGTCTTTTTACCTGTCGCACGTGCTTCATTTCTTTTAGTTTGAAGTATGCTAAATCTGTGACGTGGCGTGGCATGTTGGCCGCCATCGCTGAGGGAGGTAGCTCTTGACTCGAGCGGAAGATGTCTCTGGGAGCGCCTGCTCCGGTCTTGGTTCTTCACCTTATCCTCGAAGGTACAGTCGGTATCTTCAATTCCTACAGTCGGCCTGTAGGAGAGGGACATCACTTCTTCTTTTTCCGCATCTGCGCTTCTGTCCTCTCGACTGGACAGAGGGCAGAGAGAGTCGTTTGACCCGCTTCTTCGGGGTCACCCACGGGTAGCTGGTTAGGCTAAATATCATCACTTGGCAACCGGACTATTGGGGCCACGCGCTGGTTGGGGCCACGCTCTGGTTGGGGCCGCAGACTGGTTGGTGCCACGCGCTGGCTGGGGCCACGCTCTGGTCGGGACCGCGGACTGGTAGAAAAGCCCGCCGGCTTGACTGGCCGGCCCTGATCCCCGTCCAGGACCTCCAGTAACAACGCCAACGTTCCCCCCCCCCCCCCCCCCCCCCCCCCGGGACGCGCTCTTCACTGCCTGCTTGTGTGTGTCGAGGGTGTCGGCCTTGAACGACTCTCTTCAAGAACCGACCCGGTTCGGAGCACCTAGTGCGACAGGGTGCTCCCAGTAGACTTGAGAGAGGCAGGGGGTGGAGGCACTCCATGGTGTGGAAAGGGATGGATGCTGGAAATGTTTATTTATAATTGAGTATATGTCATATGTGTTGAAATGCTGTGATTATGATTGTGTACGTCGTATGGTGAAATGTTTATTTATAATTGTGCATGTTGTGTGTGTTGGAATGCTTGATTGTGATTGTGCATGTTGTGTGTGTTGGAATGCTTATTTATGACTGTATGTTGGTGTGAATAAATGGGGTGTGTTGTATCGTAATCTTTATTGTGTGGTCTCTTATGGGGCGTGTGAGGTCAGTCACTCCCTTCACTCCCACCTAGACCGATCCTGTCAGGGCAGA
>CM031596.1:98861893-98866623 GCA_018398815.1 Conus ventricosus
TTAAAGTCATTTTAGGCTTTTAATCATATTCATCCTTATATATATATATATATATATTATATATATATATATATATATATATATATATATATATATATATATATATATATTATATTAATTAGTGTTAAAAGACCACTCAGAATTCTACAAATGCTCAACCAAATAGGGAGCGACATAACAGTTTAAAATAGGATTTTAAAATGGAAGTGTAAAACCACCCAACAAACTTGTTTCGAGCCAAGTGCTCTCCTCAGGGCATGTATAATCTGGGCACGCCACCAGTGTTATATAGTTTAGTGTGTGGGCGTGTGAGCTCTGCGCGTGTGGCACGTGGCCTGTAGATTTTTTTCTTTTGGGGGCGCGTTCAGGGGGGGGGGGGGGGACGTGCCAAGGAATGGCAAAGATTTCCATTTGTGTCTGCAATTATTAATCATTTCTACTTTAGAGTTCAGGGATGCTAGATGGGGTTTACATAATATCAGCCACTTTTCTGTAGTACATAGGTTGCATTTTTTTGAAATGTTGTTGTAGGGTGCTGCTCTTTTTATAATTTTCCATGATATGTTGTAATCTATTTTCTTATCTTTAAGCTTCCAAATATATTTACTTAGTTCTGTTTGGTTTTTATATTTTTCATTTTTGAAGGACTGTTTATGGTTTGCATATCTGGTTTTAAAATGGTTTGCCGTGATCCCTATGTATGTTTCTTTATCACTGTGTATCAAGTTACGGTAACAACAGCAAAGCAAAGCACAATCAGCGAGAAGGAGAGGAAACGAAAAGTCGAGAACCCACGATTGTTTCTTCAAAGATCCCTTCAAGTTTCCCAGGAAACTATTCGAAACACAAAAATCTGGTATACTCACAGTGGACGAAGAAAACTCGTAAGCAGCATCTCAGGAAAACAAATTCCGACTCTCAGAGCGAAGCACCACTTGAAATCCAGGTCTTGGTACGGCTGCAGTGCCAGAGAAAAAGTTCAATGACAAAACCACCAACACTGGATGAGCTAAAGTGGTTAAGGATCAATCTCCGCCCGGACGAATGGAATGCCGTAATCTGCTGCATAACAAACCTCCCAACGTCCTTGAGTGGCTCCGAAAATAATAAAATCAGCATGGAGGAACTTAAAGATCAGTGACCAATAGGTGATAGCTGATGGAGTGTATATCCCCAAGAGCAAAAACTCGAGTGACATCAACCAGTTTAGACCAGTTTAGAAAAACGTTTTCATTCAACGCCTGCCTACCTTGCGCTGAAGAGATCTAAGCTAAGTGAAAAATTATTTTATTTTCATTGTCTTATTTGTTTGTGTCTTGCCTGAAGTAGACCTAAGAGGTCGAAACGCGTCGTCATTTGTCTTGTGACTCGTTTGTCCTCGTTTGTCTTGGCGGTTTCGCTAACATTTATTTAAGATTTGTTGAGATTTCCGCCTGCAGTCGTCCCACTTTGCAACTAGATCCAAAGACAAAGTTATGAGATCAGTCCGGCCAAAGCTAGGGAGTGACAGAAACTGGAACGTTCGGGAGGCAGTAGACGTGACAAAGGAAAATCTGAAGATCAAGCAAATAACAGGCCACACACAGACCAACAGACAGGGGCTGCGATCAACAGAAATGACATGGTGATCAAAAGCAAAAGAAACCAAGATGCGAAGCATATCAACGTACTCCAGTTTTCCAAACCGTTTTATAAATCGGCCAAGTGCTTTGTGAGATAAGAAATTAAGGCAAAATAACCGTTTTAACGGTTATTTAACCGATTGTACACTTTTGAAACTGGTATTTAGTCCTCACTGGGCTAAAGCCTGTTCACACACCAAATTTCATCCAAATTGAACAATATGTCATGAATAACGGTTTTTAACGGTCAGATTTTGAAACACTACATGGAAGTGCCATTTGTGTGTGATGACCTTTCTATATACAAAATTTCATGAAAACCCACCAATATATAAAAAATAACGGCAAAATAATGATAAACAAGTGGGGTAACTTTTGCTCCCATAAGAAAACCTAACACAGAGTAACTTTTATTCAAGACTGGCACAGCCTTTAAACTTGAATAAAGTCAGACAAATGCATACATAGACGAACAATCTAATAGTGGGGGAAAAAAGACAAGCGCAGGGCAACAACTCAACTGTCTCCATAGTAATGACTTGGCAAAGATTTGGGCTTAAGGGGGGGGGGGGGGGGGGGGGGGAGTTTGAAGATGGAGAAACTGGGAACATGAAATTAAGAAAATATATTACAGATATGAAAACCCTTCACTAGCTGCATAAGGAACCATCGCAATCCCCTTTGAAAGCAGATATATTTGTATTGTCTGGTCCGAGGCCTTTCGTCCGCTGGGTCGGAACTCATCACGGAGACACGGCTGGTTGTGTCTGTGCTCCTGGCGTCAAATAGAGACACACCACAGTCCATAATACCGTGGTGTTGTCACCACCAAGGGTGCAAAAAAGAATCCAATAGACCCCCCCCCCCCACCCCCCCTCCTTATGTCCAAATCTTTGCCAAGTCATTACTATGGAGACAGTTGGGTTGTTGGCCTGCGCTTGTTTTTTCCTCCACTATTAGATTGTTCGTCTATGTATGCATTTGTCTGACTTTATTCAAGTTTAAAGGCTGTGGCAGTCTTGAATAAAAGTTACTCCTGTGTTAGGTTTTTTTATGGGATCAAAAGTTACCCCACTTGTTTATTGTTTACTGTTCCCTGCCTCATTTCATTTCCAATTTCATTTTGATTAAATTGAGGTTATTTTTATTTGTTTCTGTCCATCTGTGAGTTTGTCTTTTGATCTCCCTTGCATCTTGGGGGGATCCTCAGACGTAGGCCCAAAGATTGTCCCCTACATTTTATATTATTTGCATAATGTCTTTAGTTTTCAGCAACTTTTTTCCTCCCCACACTTTCGTTTGGTTTCATTTATTTTACCCACTTTTTCACCTTGTACTGCTTTTGGGAGGGGGTTTTTATTGAAGGAGGGTGCCTATATAAGATGCAACCGCTTTGGGGATTGGTGACAACGTTATTTTTCACGGTATTATACTGTGCTGTCTCTATTTCGCCAGAGCCAGACCCACACCCACCGTCCCCCTATCCGACCCCGCGACAGCCCCGAACAGCACCCCAATATACCCTTTACAGGGATGCGAGTCTCCCTAGCAGCCAGCCCCCGGCTTCCTCCCCTCCACCCATCCCCCCCCCCCCCCCCCCCCCCCCCCCTCCTTAAGTCCAAATCTTTGCCAAGTCATTACTATGGAGACAGTTGGGTTGTTGGCCTGCGCTTGTTTTTTCCCCCACTATTAGATTGTTCGTCTATGTATGTATTTGTCTAACTTTATGCAAGTTAAAAAGGCTGTGCCAGTCTTGAATAAAAGTTACTCTGTGTTAGGTTTTCTTATGGGAGGAAAAGTTACCCCACTTGTTTACTGTTCCCTGCCTCATTTCATTTCCAATGGCAAAATAACGGTTTAACGGTTATATAACCGATATACACTTTTGAAACCGGTATTTTGGTCCTCAGTGGGCTATAAAGCCTGTGTACATATTAAATTTCATCGAAATCGGACAATATGTCAAGAATAAACGGTTTTTAACGGTCAAATTTTCAAACACTATACAGAAGTACCTTTTGTGTGTGATAACCTTTCTATATACCAAATTTCATTAAAATCCACCTATATATAAGAAATAACGGCAGAATAACGGTTTTTAATGGCTGTTTAATCCATTTTCAGCATTGCATCACTTACATATGGACAGAGGCTCCGATGTGTCACGAGATCATCCAAACCGCTTATAAATTTGCCACGTACTTTCTGAGATATTCCATAAAGAAGAAAAACCGTTACAGGGCCGTTACAGCCGTTAGTAACGGCTATAGCGGTAAATTAAAACATTGGGCATCATCCGTGGCCCATAATGAACATACGTACACATTTTCAAAAAGATCGGCCCAGCAGTTTTGTCTGGAGCGAGTGGAACACATTTGACCACGGGCACAGACACACACACAGACACACACAGACAGCATTTCTTCGTTCCCATTCTAAAGTACTCCCTGTTTTATAAAAACTGGGAGCACAAAAAAAAACAATAAGACGGATGGTGATAGAGGAGCTGAAGAAAGAAAAGGACGCCAAAAGAATCTAGAAGGCAGTCCAGCAAGGTCAACAATGACGATGGACCACTTGAGAAAACGCACTGCAAAGAAGTCTCACCTGGAATGATATGTAGTACATGGCAACTGTTAGAGTCAGCGCGCGCGCGCGCGCGCGTGTGTGCATGTGTGTGTGTGTGTGTGTGTGTGTGTGTGTGTGTGTGTGTGTGTGTGTGTGTGTGTGTGTGTGTGTGTGAAATTTTCACTTCAACGTAAACAAGCGAACAGACAAGAAGAGAGGCCCTTTACTTTGTGAACATTACGTCCTATCAAACGTGTGAATGTTGTGTCGATCCTCTCTCATGGAAATGGCCTCTGCCAATCGTTCTGTGCGCGAGTCGCGTTGTATATTTCAGTCCACAGAGAATGTTTAGTCCTTCACCCTCGTTAATCCACGACATATAGATACTTCTGGCAAATAAAGTGGGCAGTACTGGCACGGCACGATTGGCTTGTCTCTCAACTTTGCAAGCTTACCCAGGCTGATCCGGGGACAGAAATGCAACTTCCATACGGCTACAGAAAGAGTCAATCACACGTTTTGGACCAGCAAGATAGGATT
>CM031596.1:98878784-98881284 GCA_018398815.1 Conus ventricosus
AGAAAATTTTCAGGCTCGGAAACTTTGAATTTGCTTCTGGTCAAACTTGGACATTGAAGAGTTTGCAGAATGAACTTGGGCATGAAGAGTATGAAGGGCATTGCAGGCCAATGTGCATCGCAGTTTTCATATGATGTTAACACAAAACTTTGCCATTATACAGACCACTGCAAATGTGTGCCCATATGCACAAGATGGGCGCACCTGCCTTGTCCTCATATATACTCATTGATGCGTATACCGATTCGCTGATTTCTGTAAATTTTCTTGCAACCAGTTCCATGTAACACCGTAATTTCCCTCTTGGTTATCTTTTGTATCAGGCATTGAGCTAATAGAGGAACATAATTCCAATTTACCTCCATCGAATTACGGAGCAGTACAGTCTCCCCTGACCAGATTCCATGTTAGAACTGTCTGTGACATCGCCTGGCAAATCCTGATAGATCAGTTTCCAAATGGCTCCTAGTTGGTTTGGCATCACTGCTTTGCTCCGTTTTAGCCATCTTAGGCGGGGATCGATTCGATGTTAATGGTCACAGGAATGCTCGCAGGTATAGTTCCCTGTAATGTGTCTTTTTAAGTACCATCTATGTGAGACAAAAGCTGTAAAGAGAATCAATACTGCTCTCTCCCTCCCTCCCTCTCTGTCTCTCTCTTTCTCTCTCTCTCTCTCTCTCTCTCTCCTCTCTCTCTCTCTCTCTCTCTCTCTCTCTCTCTCTCTCTCTCTCTCTCTCTCTCTCTCTCTGTATGTGAGTGCGTGCGTGTATCCGTGTGTGTGTGTGTGTGTGTGTGTGTGTGTGTGTGTGTGTGTGTGTGTGTGTGTGTGTGTGTGTGTGTGTGTGTGTGTGTGTGTGTGTGTGTGTGTGTGTGTGTGTGTGTGAGAGAGAGAGAGAGAGAGAGAGAGACAGAGACAGAGACAGAGACAGAGACAGAGAACTGTGTCTGTGAGGCAAAAGCATTTAGAGAATGTCTACAGTATATCAGCAAAGTATTTGTTTCGATATTCATTTTTTTTAATGTTCGGAATACCAAAACAAGAGCCAAACTGTTACTGACTATGTGTATTTTTCATACATGAGAACCGTGTTGTCCACCGCACCTTTCTCACCACCTCCCGACAACCACAAACCCATGTTAGTGGTGCCAGAGCCGTCCTTGATGGTCAGCCAATTTTTGATGTGGGCAGTCTTCATGTGCTGCCTAGCCAGTTGACCCTTAACATCCATTGCGCTCATTTCCACTACTTTGCCCACCTCCTCAAAATCATTGTTCCCTTTCTCAGTCTGTAATGCCCACACTTCGCATTTCAAGACGCACGCATAGCTGGATTATGTCCACAAAAATCCATGAGCGGATACATTTAAACAGTTCTATACCGTTCAAGCAAACATACAAACAAACATCAAAGAAAACAAAGCAAAGATGTAGAAATATTTTGGTACATGGTTTTACTACAGCCACAGAACACGGCTCAAAACAAGTATGGAAGATTTTATCTGAGCTGAAGAACACAAAGGATGCTTCAGAACCCCAAGGACATAATCCAAGTGTACCAAATACATAATTCATTTACAAAGCCTTGTACGTAAAGAAATCCCAGTTCACGTTCACATGAAGGAAGAAATAGAGAATAAACGAAAGACAGGACAGCCGACTGTTTCAAAGTCAAAATCAGCTAAATCTGTATTGGCAACTGAAATTAGACAGGCTGCAAAAACTCTTAAAAACAACAAAGCCACGGAAAAAAAAGTAGTACAGCAAGTGAAATATTTAAAACAAGCAGGTCTAGCTTTATCGGCTTTGCTTGGAAGCTATTCAATGCCGTATGGCAATCAGCCATATATTCTAGCCAATGGAAAACGGAATAAATGTACCAATCTTTCGAAGTAGCGACCCAAATAATCCTTATGATTACTGTGTTATCACTCTTAGAAATACCTTGGGTAAACTTTTCTATTAAGTCATCGACTAATGTCTAAATCAAGGAACAATTCGAATTTCGAAAACATTCCAGAACAGATCATATTCTCATACTTTAGAAAATAAGATTAAACATACTATGAATAAAAAAACAAACATTTTTAATGTTGTTTTGTTGGTTTTGATAAAATGTTCGATGATGTATTGGATAATGCTCTTTTGCAATGAATTGCAGATGGCGTAGTCGGAAAGTGTTTCCATATAATTGAGGATAGTGCAAAGACTTGATAACCAGAGGCAAAACAAAGGATGGACTTTAAAATCATATTCCAATCACACAGACACACAGGCGCGCGCACACACACACACACACACACACACACACACACACACACACACACACACACACACACACACACACACACACACACACATACACACACACACACACACACACACACACACACACACACACACACACACACACACACACACACACACACACACACACACACACCACACACACACACACACACACACATACACACACACACATACACACGCACACAGACGGCAC
>CM031596.1:98886284-98898784 GCA_018398815.1 Conus ventricosus
CGCTAAAATATCATCGACGTCCAGCACTGTTCAAGTTAGTCTGTCTTTTGTCGTCAAAAATTACAACGTTGCAAGAAACTTTGCTTTATATCTGTAGAAATCATTTAAAAGAAGGAGTGATTTGACATAGGTAATTTGCATATGTTGAGAATGTTTAAATTTTTGTGATGAAATACCTTGTTTAACTATGTTCTTTATTACCCACCCCCTTCAAATGGGGCTGTGGCCTTTCTGAATAAATTGTAGTTATCGTTATCGTTATCGTTATTCTCTCTCTCTCTCTCTTCTCTCTCTCTCTCTCTCTCTCTTCTTCTCTCTCTCTCTCTCTCTCTCTCTCTCTCTCTCTCTCTCTCTCTCTCCTCTCTCTCTCCTCTCTCTCTCTCTCTCTCTCTCTCTCTCTCTCTCTCTCTCTCTCTCTCTCTCTCTCTCTCTCTCCACACACACACACACACACACACACACACACACACACACACACACACACACACACACACACACACACACACACACACACACACACACAAAAGGAAGAGAAATGACTGAACGAGTGAGAGATAGGATGGAGAGGGAATCTGCTCTCTCGTGAAGCCACTTTGTTGGCGTTCCTTTAATTCAACTATAATTACTACTATGGGAGGGATATACTGTATACATCTGATTTATGAGGATTCGTACGTCAGGCTAATCACATAAGTGATATTGCTACCCGAAGCATTGGATTTCCGGGTGCCTGGGGCTATTTCATCACAGTACACCAGTTATTACTCGTTTGGGGCAAGCTAAACAAGAACTAGACATTCTCCTTAGTATATTGAATCTGAAAAGGAGAGCGGACAGAGTAAAGTTTAAATATTGCCCCTGCAAGACTCGTTCCGCAGCGGTTTATTGACAGTGTGAAAATATGGATAATAACTCAGAACCTGACTGTCATGTGACGTAGCCTCACATCAAGGCATGTGACGCTCCATCACATGTAGTTAGTGATATGAATCATTTCCCCGTGCCACAATTAAAGGAAGAATATTCATGTGGCTTGACTAGTGTAGCGGGCGTCCCCAAAATAATTGTGAGTATGACTCATTCAAGAAACGAATGTGGTCATTGGGTGAAAGTGACCACTGAGTGATAGTTTAACAAGGGCTGGTAAGGTAAGGTGCTGGTCATGTGTTTTGAACACTGAGTATGCACTCACTAGGAGAAGGGGGGAAAGAGTCAGTTTTAACCCAGCAGATGGCCTAGAGACTCGAACCTGTCAGGACGGTGGTCCTCGTTGCTGACCAGTCATTACCAGGTGAGCGATAGATAGTTGGGGAAAGCTACAGGGGGAAAACTTAAAGAAGAGAGAAAGAATTCATATGTTGAATTGAGAAGCAGGTTACTTACACGAACCTTATTCGTGTTTCAGCCCTTCACCCTTTACCCTTCGCCCTTCACCCTTCACCTTTCACCCCGTGAGGTGGTTGAAGATGGCCATGGTGTGGGGGATACACCGGTAGTTCAGCCCCAGCCAGTACCAACTCCAGGGAGAGGAGTTGAAGCTCGCCGTTTCGCAAGAGACAGAAGAAGTCGCGGAAGAGAAGTCGAGACTCGTATCTCCAGGACGGGAGAGTTCGAGGGGGCAGTATATTGTCTCAGAGAGACAGGGAAAGGAGAAAGCAGGGAAGCTTTCACTTGAGGCAGGCAGGTCCTCAGTGATTACGGGAGTTATGTATTCTCCTGGTCCGGAATTTTGGGTTAAAGGAATGTGAAGGCCATGGCTTTATAGAAGCGAAACTAGACTGTTTTATCTCTCAGTGTAAAGAGAGATACATGTGTGAAGACTATTTTTCTCTCAGTGTAAAGAGAGATACATGGGTGAAGATTGATTTGTCTCTCGGTGTGAGGAGAGATACATGTGTGCAGATTTATTTGTCTCTCAGTGTGGAGAGAGATACTTGTGTAAAATCTGTTTACAAGTTGTGGTTGTGACTTAGTAAAGTGTTTTCCCTGAAGGAGAGGGGGAGAAGAAAAACATTCGGTAGTGCTCCTTTTGGGTGATTGGAAAGATTGCGTGTGCGTATGGAGTAAATGCTGTCATGAATGCGGGTATGCAAGAGTGACAGTGTGACACTGACACCCAAGCAAAGGCAGGATGAGAATTCTACTTCTTGAACAACGGAGGCGCAACTTCCGGGAGAACAAGGCTGGCAGGACCATACAATGCTCTAGGCGACACACTTCAAGGAGGTAGTGGAAAAAGCGATTGACTAAAAGGTGACAGTGAGAGAGCATACTAATAAGAACATGATGCAGTCTTCAGGTGCACACAGAGATGACTTACGAGATGACATCAGAGAACTACTTCTTCACAGAATACACAGCCATGCAGGTCGCATTAAGGTGACGGCTAAAAGAGATCAGTGGACAAAGTCAGGAGAAGGAGGGTGCAGCGATGACATGACCAATAAACTGAAGGATTTAGAGCGGAGGACAGATGATCTCCGAAATGGAACAACTTCGTCTACGTTTCGTGGAGAAAATACAGTGAGAATGTGACGGTACGTTGAAAGATTTCATCACAAATAAGCTGGAGCTTAATTAAGAAACTGAATTTGATCGAGTCCCTGGGATAAATTCTAAGACTGACTTACCTCCAAAACTATTGTGGCAGAAAACATGAAACTTCTCTGCTCGTGTATACTCTTAATGATTGATTTCCATTTGTTCTTTGTCCCTCTCTTTTACCTTGATAAATGAAAAAAAAAACCCACAATGTTTTGCTTACACTTTTGCTCTCTTGACGTAACAATGTAATTTTGATCCAAAATTTCATCACAAGGGATCAAAGCTTGCTAACGGCAAAGGCTCCCTCCATTATTGTTTAGTCATTACTGCTGCTCTTTTCCAGTCTTCTAGAGTTCTTTCTTTGGAAGGGTTGTCGTGAGAGAGATGCGGGAGAGGCTTTTCGATAATGTAGTGTAAATCTGCCTCTTCCTCAATCAGTAGACAGTTATCGATTTGACGTATCTCCCTTTTCCTATTGTCCGTGTACTGTCTTCAGATGTTAGCCAGCAGAGCTTGCGTGTCACACACTACCAGACCATCGTCGTCGTCTGTTCCACTTAGCGATACAGTAAGCTTTTTGTGAAAGGGGTAGCATTGGTACCTCGCGCCCAGAACAATTTTGTACATAACAACATAATAACACATCTTTTGCCATCAAAGTACGTGCTGTTACATCTGCCTGTGAAATCATACCAAATCCTCGTGGATAATTTTGCAAACGGCCCGTTGTTGGTGTCATCACTTCTTTGTTTCCTGATCCGACTGACTTGAGTTGGTGACTTGATGGGACTGTGGCAAAAACATGTCCTTGCAGATCCCGAGATTCTGGTTGAATAGTAGACCCCACATCTCTTGTGTGTGAAATCTGTCACATGAGTATAGCCAGGTTTTTTTTTGTCTCATGTAGCTGGACCGGTACAATGTCGTTTCCTTACTTCAGTACATTTTAAATGTAAAAATTGAATGATAGAGTCAGAATGATTTACATATATATATATATATATATATATATATATATATATATAGAGAGAGAGAGAGAGAGAGAGAGAGAGAGAGAGAGAGAGAGAGAGAGATCAGTATATTTAAAATGCCCAAAACAATTTTTTAAGTGCTCAACCCCTTGGGGAGCAATATTAGTTAAAACAAGTTAAAAGAGGAATCTTAAAACTATCTCTACAAATTTGTTTCGAGCGTGTTGCGCTGTCATCAGGATGGTTTTTGGTTTGCCCACCGCCGATGTTATTTTGCGTGTGGGCTCCCGTTTGCGGTTGTTTGCACGTGGGGGTTGGCTGCACGTGTTTTTGGGGGGCTTTCAGGTTTTTGTTTTGGGTGTGTTCACTAACAACGATTTCCATTTATGCCTGCAGTTGTTTACTATTTCTGTTTTGGTGTTTAAAGTTGCTAAGTGTGGTTTTCATAGTATTAACCATTTTTCAGTTAAACATAGGTTGCACCTTTTTGAAACATTGCTGTATGGTGATGCTCTTTTTATGATTTTCCAGGATATATTGTAGCTTGTTTTTGCGTCTTTAAGTTTCCAGATATATTTGCTCAGTTCTGTTTGGTTTTTATATTTTTTCTTTATTAAATGACTGTTTGTGGTTTGCATATCTGGTTTTGAAGTGGTTTTCAGTGATCCCTATGTATGTTTCTTTTTTCATTTTCTGATGTCACAGTGGCCTGGTATACAATGTTGTTGTGAAGACATGTATTGTTTAGTGGGCACTGATCCTTTCTGGTGCAATTGCAAGATTTCCTTTCATCACCATTCTTTGCTGTGTTGATTTTCATTTTGTTGGATGCGTCAATTAGGTTTTTGAGGTTGGGCATACATGAGTACGATAGTTTGACAGTGTTTTTGTTAAATATTTTGGACAGTTTGTGTTCTTTTGGAAATGAAGTTGTTAGGATTTTTGAAGAATTCTTTCCCTATGTTTGTTTTGAGTTTCCCGTCGTATGGGGGGTTATACCATATGCTTTTTCTTTTCCTATTTTTCTTGCTTTTATTTGTGTTGTTGTCTGGGTTGTATTGTAATTTGTAATTGTATCCACTTGTTTGTAGTGCCTCCTGGTATTCTACTGCTGCATTGTTGAACACTCTCTCATTGCATGACAGGTTTGATAGTCTCTTGTTTATGCCATGGGGTATGGTCTTTAATACAGATGGTGGATGGTTACTTTTGGTGTGTACATAAAGAGGTGTATCGTTGGGTTTCTTGTATGGTTTATATATGTGGTTGTTGAGATCCAGTGTTATGTCTAAGTAGTTCACTACCTTTTTGTTTGCTTCAATGGTAATCTTTAAGTTGTGGTTTTGGAAGATTTTGCATAGTTCTTTCTTCTTGTTTTCGATGGTTCTTGGATTGTTGGTTAGTGCAGCAAGGCCATCGTCTCTGTATAGTCCGACTTGTTTTCCGAGTTTTTTCTTGATGTTGGACAGCATGAATAGTCCGACCAGTTCACATGTTTCTGCACCATCATATGATCCCATGGTTACGTCGAATGTTGAGTTTCTGTTGGTTTTCCTGATCCAGGTTTCATTTTGCTGTGTAGTAATGTTTTCTTGGTGTGGAGAATGATTTCCATTTCTGACCCTGTTATGTCTGTGTGGTTACTGGCAAACTTCAAGCCTTTGGGGAGTAGTTCCTCATCTATAGATGGGTAAAAGTCTACTATGTCAAATGTGATGAATACTGTATTACTTTGTTTATTGAGTTTTTTGAACCATTGGATAACTTCGTATGTGTTCTTCCAGAGGTTGTATTCAGAGTTTGATTTTACGTTCTTTATTATTTTTGCCAGAATTTTCTTGCTTATTTTGCCTAATTCAGATTTGGATGGGTTTATTAGTCTACATGTTGGATTGTTATGAAAATTGGGCTTGTGGTCTTTGAGTGTTATGAAAGCTTCTTTTGTTGCTGTCACTTCTATCTCTGTCACTTAGGTCTATGCGCTCTGCAAGTTCTTTTTCTTTAGTGCGGATACTGTCATGTATTATTTTTGTCGGCTTTTTTGTAGTTTTTCTGGATGTTTTGTCAAGGAGTTGAGAGTATTCTTTGGTTCCATTTTGTAGTAATTGCTAGTTTTATCAGCCTTCACAAATATTTTTTTGTCATTTTGTACTTGTTTTATTTGTTTTTTTAGTGTTGTTTGGAAACCGTTGTTAGATTTTTTGAATTCAATATTGGTTATCATTCTTTCATTTGATCTTCAAAGGGTTTCATTTCGTCTATGCTGGTGGTGATCGCCATGATTTGAAATCGTAGGTGTTTTTGTCCTCTTTTTTTGCATTTGGGTTCAGAAAAAAAGAATGCTTTCCATCTCATATTATGTACAAACTTTTCTGTTTGTTTATTAATTTTTTTTATATATGATTGCGGATTAGAAAACGGTATATTTTTTGTTGACTGCCTAAAATTGGTTTTCCTCCATTTTAAAATCCTTCAGGCTACAGTGCTCCAACGTGAGGAGCGATTAAGATCAGTACATTTAAAATGCCCAAAACAATTTTTTAAGTGCTCAACCCCTTGGGGAGCAATATTAGTTAAAACAAGTTAAAAGAGGAATCTTAAAACTATCTCTACAAATTTGTTTCGAGAGTGTTGCGCTGTCATCAGGATGGTTTTTGGTTGCCCACCGCCGAGTTATATAGCGTGTGGCTCCCGTTTGCGTTGTTTGCACGTGCGGGTTGCTGCACGTGTTTTTGGGGGCTTTCAGGTTTTTGTTTGGGTGTGTTCACTAACAACGATTTCCATTTATGCCTGCAGTTGTTTACTATTTTTGTTTTCGTGTTTAAAGTTGCTAAGTGTGGTTTGCATAGTATTAACCATTTTTCAGTTAAACATAGGTTGCACCTTTTTGAAACATTGCTGATGGTGATGCTCTTTTTATGATTTTCCAGGATATATTGTAGCTTGTTTTTGGCGTCTTTAAGTTTCCAGATATATTTGCTCAGATATATTTTTCTACAATGCAGCAGTAGAATACCGGGAGGCACTACAAACAAGTGGATACAATTACAAATTACAATACAACCAGACAACAACACAAATAAAAGCAAGAAAAATAGGAAAAGAAAAATCATATGGTATAACCCCCCATACGACGGGAAACTCAAAACAAACATAGGGAAAGAATTCTTCAAAAATCCTAACAACTTCATTTCCAAAAGAACACAAACTGTCCAAAATATTTAACAAAAACACTGTCAAACTATCGTACTCATGTATGCCCAACCTCAAAAACCTAATTGACGCATCCAACAAAATGAAAATCAACACAGCAAAGAAGGGTGATGAAAGGAAATCTATACAACAATGTTTCAAAAAGGTGCAACCTATGTTTAACTGAAAAATGGTTAATACTATGCAAACCACACTTAGCAACTTTAAACACCAAAACAGAAATAGTAAACAACTGCAGGCATAAATGGAAATCGTTGTTAGTGAACACACCCAAAACAAAAACCTGAAAGCCCCCCAAAAACACGTGCAGCCAACCCGCACGTGCAAACAACCGCAAACGGGAGCCCACACGCTATATAACATCGGCGGTGGGCAAACCAAAAACCATCCTGATGACAGCGCAACACGCTCGAAACAAATTTGTAGAGATTGTTTTAAGATTCCTCTTTTAACTTGTTTTAACTATATATATATATATATATATATATATATATATATATATATATATATATATATATATATATATATATATGTGTGTGTGTGTGTGTGTGTGTGTGTGTGTGTGTGAATTTATGTATGTACTTATTTATCTCTATATTACGTTAGTTATTTGTTTGTTTTGTTACTTACTTAGTTTGTTCTCTATTCATTTATTTGTATATTTTGAGCAATAACCACTTTTTAAAAAGTCGTTCATGGCACTCCTCCCTTCGTTTGGTTCCTGCAGCAAACACACACACACACACACGCGCGCGCGCGTGCGCACACACACACACACACACACACACACACACACACACACACACACACACAACACGCGCGCGTGAACACGTGCACAAGCACACACACACACACACACACACACACACACACACACACACACACACACACACACACACACACACATACACACACACACACGCGCACGGCGATAATAAATCAGGCAGAAAACTAGATGAACGCATTTTTGTGTTCATTCCATCACTTCTTGTTTCTCCCACGAAGAACATGTGCTGCAGAGAATTTATCTTCCCTGTACGTTTTCAACACTGCACAGTACAGGTTAAATACGGCACTCCTGAAGTTACTGGAGTTTGCAAACCAAAACTCCCTCGTCCACAGCACAGTCAGTATTGATCAGGTTTTCCCCTTCTGGCGATGCTCTTTCTTTGGAAGTGTTGTCTTGACAGTGGAGGTGGTACAGACCTTTTGGTAAAGTGGTGTAAATCTGCCTCTTCCTCCGCCAGTGGACCCTTATTGATTCGCTTTGCTTGTCGTCCTTTGCTGTTGGTAGGAAGTCTTAGGCCATTAGCCAGCAGAGCGTATGTGTCACAGAAAAGGGAAAAAAAACCCTGCTTTTGCAGGTTAGATGCGATTCTAGTTTTTTATGATATAGTGAGTGAAAGAGACAATGTACTTGAGTGTAGCGATTTCATTTTGTGTGCAACACGCACGCAGAGAATCGTTTTTAATGTTGCTTCATAGATAAACACTAGATTCAAATGATGGGAAGAAGACTGGTTTTCTCACATCAGTCAAACCAAAACCAAACCCACCCTTCCCACCCCATACTCCTATTACACAGGTATCCGAGCCGACCTTGACAACTGTTTTGAGTGTTATTTATGCTCTTCTTCCTTTGAGATTATAGCTAGCTGGCCTTAAGCCTCTGCTGCTTTTCCCCCTGTAGTCATAGGCCAGTATGCAGCTAAACAGCTGGTCAAATGTATGAGTTGATACACTACTTAATAGGCAGATAGATACATCAACAAAACAGTGTACATTTAACAAGCACTGTAGTCTTAAGTTTCACCAGAGAGGTTGGAACACATCCTTCTTCTTCTTTTTCCTAAAATACTGGTTCACTCAAAAACGAGTAGGTCACCAGCGCGCATGTTAAAAAGTAAAATAAAATAACATAAAACAGTGCGACTCAGACTGTTGGCCCCTGGAGCAAATTTGACAACAAGGGGTCGCACTCGATATTCAAGAAGTTAAAAGCAATGGCCAAATTCAGGCCCAGGTAATAGTAAAATATCTGGGAAGTAAAAATAGAAAATCGTCAATATGCAGATCTCAAAACTGTCGAATCAATTTGTTTTTTTAAATGAGATTGCATTTGTGGCAATCTTGATGGCACCCGGCAGTGAGTTCCACAGCCGTACAGAACTGGGATAAAAAGAATGTAAGTGGCTGTCAATATTTGATGCAAGTATGGTATAACATTGACCGCCACTCCTGGTGCTACTTTTATTCAATACTAGTTGTTCCATTGGAATATCAATTACTTTAGCTCTGCCTTTGAAGAAGAAGTTTGATAAAAGCTCTTCTCTCTTCTAAGGGTTTCCATTCTAATCTCCTCATGTTCTTCCTAGTATTCCCCTTTTCTCTGATGTGGTTCCCTGTTACGAACCGTGCTGCTCTCTTCTGAATCTTTTCGAGGTTATCAATGTCCTTTAGATGGTAAGGATCTCACACTGAGCAACCATATTCCAGTACTGGTCTAACCAGTGTTTTGTAGCAGTCGTCTTTAACCTTTTGGGGGCAGTCATTGATATTCCTGTATAAGAAAGCTAAGATGTTATTCATTAAATGTTTCAGTGCGCATGTTACCGACGCATGTAGACGTCTGGAAGAAATGTTTCTGTTCACTACATAGTATTTGGATCGATGGTCTTCATATGCCGCCTGCTGAGAATTTGATTTTTAATTTTTAATGTCCTCTTTTCCTTAGATCTTCTCCTCCTAACCACCAGGACAACCCCCCCCCCCACCCCCCACCCCCCCACCCCCACCCCCCGCCTCTTCTACTTCGTTTTTCTCTCATTATATGAATAATATTTTGCCAAGTGACAGTCAGCATGATGAAGAAATTTTTGCCTCCGCTTGTATTAAGAACATACACACACGCGCGCGCGTGCACACACACACACACACACACACACACACACACACACACACACACACACACACACACACACACACGCACGCACGCACACACACACACACACACACACCACACACACACACACACACACACACTCTCTGTCTCTCTCTCTCTCTCTCTCTCTCTCTCTTCTCTCTCTCTCTCTCTCTCTCTCTCTCTCTCTCTCTCTTTCTCTCTCTCTTTTCCTCTCATACCATTAGTTATTTATTCGGTAATACGATTGATTGCTCAGCCAGCGGTGGACTGCAATACATCTCCTAGCAGATCCCAGTAAAGGAAATTTACACAATTCGTGGCCGTTGTCGTCATTGATGTGACAATAATTGAGTTATCAGACAGTATTTGCTGCTTATGTCTTTAGGACACTTCGTTCCAAGAGATAATGCACGGAAATCTGCAAGGGAGGTAATTAATATGTCTCAGAGCTGGTGTTCAGCGAGAGTGACCCCACCGTTTTCACAGGACAAATGGCTGGTGGGTAGGTCCAAGGCAGTTTTTTTTTCCTGACAGTCAGCTTACCAGTTTAATCAAAGTGGGAACATACCAAAATTTGGATGCAAATCGCTACACCCGTAACACGCACAGTCAATATCCTGATCGTTATTCTGGCGTGTGTTCAAATCATTCTAAACTTTGTCTCTCCAGACCTATTTGCATGTCACACAAACTGTAAAAAGGTAGCGAAAATGCAAAGAGAAAGCCATGAGTTCTCTTCCCAAGATTCTTTTCTTGGGAAAGGGGGAGAGGGGGGGGGGGGGGAGGGCTGGGGGGGAGGGTGTCTTTTCTCTGTTCTGGTCTACGCCAGTTAATCTTGGGAAGTCACTGGATTGTTTTCCTCCTGCGGCGGTGAGATTAGCATAGACCTGTGAGAGGTATATCAGTTAGACATCATAAATGAACTGACACAGCTTTGCTGGGTCTAGTGAGGGGGACTCACCAAGGAGACACAAGTCGGCGCTAGACAGGTGTAACACACAGATCTGTCCACGGCACAGTATTTGATGCCTCCTCTCCTGATCCCTCCCCTGTTCTGTCAGTAAGATATTTGATATTTACACTTTAATACCCTCTTCTTCATCCCTATCCCTTGCCACTCTTCCCTCCCGACTTTTCCCCTCCAGTACTCACGCCCAGTCCCTCTCACGCCTCTGCAGCTCACTCTGTCTTTCGTTGGTATCGTTAGAATTGCTTGCCCACACATTCTTTCTCTCGCGTCCTTCATGTTCTGTTTCATTTATTTTGAGGTTTGGTTAAAATCAAAAAAGAGAAAAGGTCCTGGAACAAGAAGACGTGTGTTGTTTTACAGTTTACATTTCAATCAGATCAAATGAAAGTATTTATTTACTCAAAGACTGGAATATGTCAGATGAAACTTTTCAGTACACGTTCTTCCCACATGTCGTGTACGTCCCAGCTCAATTAGGAAGTCTTTTAAGATTTAGTAGCTCATCACATTCCCTTGGACCATCTTCACCCTTTAAAAAGCAAATATGATTAAGAAAAAGAGGTGTCAGTATAAACCCTACATAACACTGATGTTTTCAGTTTCCAGGGTCAGATGGAAGGAGTGCTTTTCAACTTTGGACTGACTCGATTATGGGAGGTTTAACACAATCATGCCATGCAGCTGTGGGTACCAATTCCACGCCTGTGTTTTGTACTTCTGATCTCTTGTCAAAATGATAGGACAATTTCATTTTCATGTCAGAAGATCAAGAAGATGCTGTGACAGATGTTATGGCAGTCGAAGAACATCACAAAGCACTGTGACATATTGAAGTATTGTAAGCGATTCAGTCCTTTATGACATCTGTCCAAGACTTTGATCCATCTCTGGGCTGCCCACCTTCTTCTTTCTTAAAGAATGGTCAAAGAGAGAGTGCCACCCTGAGATGCACGCTAGTACCAGGCAAACCTTTAGTGCTTGACGACTGCGGACAACATCTTGTTTGCATGTGCATGTGTGAGCTTGCTACCACATATTGTCATTTGATTTATGTGAAGAACTCGCCTATAGCATGTATTCTCGAACGTCGCATCTGAGAATATGTATACTGATTTGGAGAAGACAGACGTGCAAACTGAAGTGATGACAGAGATTATGGAGAGGAAGTGCAGAGTGATGGCCAAACGTCCTTTCAAATCAGAGTGATTGCTAAACGTTATTTTCAAAGACCTAATTTAAGGTCTTTGGACTGCTAAGTTGTCAAAGCGGCATGATCTCCATAAAGGGATGGTCTATAAGGTGCATGACAGGGGAGGTTACCAGAAAACACAAAGTGTCATAACCCCCCCACCCCCACCCCCCACCCCCCACCCCCAAAAGTTAAATCAACAAATTATTATTATATAATCATGATGAATAATGATGTAGCGCCTATTCTCGGCTAGAGACCAAGCTCTAAGCGCTTTACAATCCACGCTCGTTTACACAACGGGCTGCCTACCTGGTTAGTGCTGATTGAAGAGCTGCCCGCTGGCGCTTCATTCGGTCGTTTCCCGAGTCATCCAGTCCATATCATTCAGTATCGTTCACTCAATTTCCTTGCTTCCTTCATTCATTCCATTTCTTACGCAGGGTGCATGCTATATGTGATGTGTCATCCATACCAACGGCCAAACTAACCTTCTCTTCCGAAAGTTGATAAAGGGATTTTACGTGTGTGCAAGATGTTATGCGTGCGTTCACACACGAAACCTCAATTTATAGTCTCATTCGAAGGACTGTTTGGGAAATGGAGTCAGAACTGATGTTAACTCCGAGGGAAAAATCCCCTTGTACCGAAATGGCCCAGTGGGGATTCGAACCCGCAACCCCAGGATCG
>CM031596.1:98908784-98911284 GCA_018398815.1 Conus ventricosus
ATCGATTAGTCCCGCTGCGCATGAATTTGTCTTGCTGACTATGATCAGATTCTGTCAGCTACTTTATAAGTCATCACGCTTTTGACTGCGCTGAACTTTTCGATGACGTGCGACTGTTCCGTTTAACAGTATACTTGTCCCATTTTGAAGCATGCAAAACAGAAAATAGCCTTGCAGCTGTCATCTTTTAAAAGGATAGCTGACGATGTAGTGATAAAGCCCCGGTTCATGTTGTATTTGACCTGGGGTAAATCATGTATCTAGTGGGGTACTGTAGGAAGTAACTGGGGACCAATCTATAGCAGTCACGTCTGAACAGCAGAAACTCAATAACCAAGAACCAGCATGGAGCTTCCAGGCAATTTTTTTGAGAAAAAAACCTCCTGCAACTGGTAAAAAAAAAGCTTAAAGGTTCTGATCTAATAACATAATGCAGTCTAAACGAGAGAGGAAAGATAGTTGCTTTCAAGTGCTGCAGTCTAAGATTAGATACCAGAGATGACCCCAATGGCCATGAAGGACGAGTTCAGTGACTGCAAAAGAGATCCGTGGACTACATCAGGGAAAAAGACGACGGGAAAAATGGCCTAATTACCAAACAAATTGGGGGGGGGGGGGGGGGGGGGGGGGGGGGGGGGGGGCTAAATGGACGGGGGGTGACTTCAAAAGACCATTCAAAGCAACAGACAAATATTTATCGTCTCCCAAAACAAATAAAGCAATACTGGTGGGAAAGGGTTTTGGGAAAAAAAAAAAAAAAAAAGAAAAATATATATAAATATATATATATATAAATATATAATATATATTTTAAAATATTTATATAAAATTTAATATATATATATATATATATATATCTCGCAAGCAGGCTGGAACTCGCCCCAGAGAATGAAATTCAACATCTTTCCCAAAACAAATTAAGGCAATACTGTGAAGGGATGGAAAAAAAAAAAAAAAAAAAAATATATATATATAAAATAAATATATAAAAATATATATATATATATATATATATATATCGCAAGCAGGCTGGAACTCGCCCAGAGAATGAAATTTGATGGAGGCCAGAAAATAAAATCTAAAGCATGTGATTCATTCTTTTTTTCTTACATTAAAAGAAGTGCATTGGAAACAAGCGAACAGCTGCACTGGCTAGCAACCCCTGATCTTATAAAATAGGAAGATGAAAAATAGAAGCCACAAAAAACCCATGAATAATGCAATATTTCGGTTTATTTCAACCTTTCTCAAGCCACACTGGCCAAATGACAACATAACACTTAAATTACTGTTGTGTCACTGAATAAGTTCACTAAAAAAGAGTTCACTTAACTTAGAACAAAGTTCACTGGAAAAAAGGAGCTCACTGGAGGATGGGGGATGGAAGGGAACTTGTTGGAGGGCAGGAAAAAAATAAAATAGATCAGGTTGCCTTTCTACCCGAAATAAGGTAAGAGAGGAATACTGTTTTGCACAAGCCTTAAGAAGATTACAAAAAAAAAACCAAAAAAAACATGACTAACGGTAACAACCGACTTGTAGAGAGAAGGCCCATTTCCATCGTCCCCATAATACTGGTACTAATGCAACATTACGAGAGCGACTAAATGCTGGGAGAAACGATCTGATTACCACACCGTAGCTGTATTATAGGTGGCATGGAGATAAAACATGCCGAAAGTGCAGCAACTGACAGCGTGTTATTTCCTGATAATGGTTCAGCTTTTGTTCCTACTCTTTGAATGCTGAGTGCTTTTCTGAATCTGTGGCTGAAGTCTCGACCAATTTATTGAAAACATATGCACGGTTTTCCCTGTGGGATTGCAAATAGTCCATTGGTATGGATAACTACTGCTTGTAAATTGTTTGTCCTTGAAAAAAATTGCCCCCCTCCCCCCCCTCCCCCAACAATCATGATATAGACTAAGATCCCATGAGCAAAAAGGCCTTTTCCAAGAATAACTCGAAAGGAATGCAGACTGCATACTTTTAAAGAGGCGAAAGTGCATTCAGTCAATCAATATAACAATCATGTATAGGCGACGCAAAACATGTTTGCTGAAAACATGTTGTACTGTTGTCAAATGTCGATATATGACTTATTAGGTACAAAAATACATGATTCTAACCGAACATATTATGATTCTCACGAAAACGTATGCTACTTTATAAGGTGTCTGTTACCACTGTTCTTGATTCCCCACCCCACCCCCACCCCGCACCCATGTTCCTCTGTTCTCCCTTGTTGAAGCGAGGTATGAGCTCATTGTCGCAGTCACTTTCCTCTTCTTTTTTTTTCATTTCCTTTGGATCCGACACTATACCCTTGAAGATACACTCTCTTTGTCAATATTGGAATGTACAAGATACCAAAGGTCCCTCAAGTACAATCAGCATTGATCAGCTTTCCAAATGTTTGAGATGGTCTTTCTTTGAAAGCGTTGTCTGCACAGTGTCGGACAAGGAGACTTTCTGATAATGGGGTGAAATCCCTTAGTCC
>CM031596.1:98918784-98923784 GCA_018398815.1 Conus ventricosus
TACTGGTTCCGGCCGGTACCCCCCTTGGGGAACTAACGGAAGAAAACAGTTAACATTTTTTCTTCTGATCAAAATAAAGCGATTTCGCCGCATGTGTTAGCAGCATCTGTCAAAATTGACATGGAAAAAAAGTTTACTAACTATTGAAAGTATAACACTGACGGCTCAGTTCTTGATGATGGTAGTGCGGGATCTGGCTTTGTAATTCCAGATTGCAAAGCTGAAAAATCATATTATTTAGTAAGGGTCATTCCATATTTACAGCTGAACTAGTTGCAGTCCTGATGGCATTAAAATTATTTAATTTCCTTGCCAGTCTCAATATTTAATATCCTGTTTTGTGTTGATTCACAGTCAGTATAAAAAGTTTGTATTGTTTTGAAAATTCACAAAGAGAGGAATTATTATTTGAGATTAAGTACAAGTAGCACTGTCTTTACATGAAAGGTACTAATGTTGTATTTTCTTGGGTTCCATCGCACACCTCCTTCGTTTTTAATGATCAAGCAGATAGAGCAGCAAAAAGGGAAGCAAAGAATATATTTGGTAGTATTAAGGTTGATTGTCCTTTATCATAACAAGGAAATTAATCATATAATCGAGAGGGATTTCTGGAGTCAATACAGTTCCTCATCAAAACCTCGTCAGCAACTCTGTCAAACTTTGTGTCAATTAGCCGACCGTTTTCTAGCCTGACTTTTAGACTTTTATGTAATTCCCTACGAACCAAGTATTGCCAGACTGTTAAGTGCGTATGTCGTGGGGATCTTTCAGTTCAACATGTGATTTTTGATTGTGAACTAACGAAACCCTTTTTGAATGGTGTTATACCAAGTGCTGACACATGGGCAGTTAATGTGTTTGACTTTTTAGATTCGTTGCCAGTTGTTTCTCTTGTTAAATTAACGAGTAACCTTTTGGGGAAATCCATTAAGGAACATTTTATAATCATAATCGTAAGTTAGATTATTTTAGTTATTTTTATATCTAATTTTTCATAGTTACTGTCCTACAATTCATCTATGCTTTATTTATGTTCCATGTAACCACATCGTCCTCTTTTCTTTATAATAATAGTCTAAAATTGTAAACAATATGTTATTTAGACGTCTGCAATCACCTATATGTGTGACGAGACGTAAAACAGAATTCCTTCCTACACACACACACACACACACACCACATTCATAGATGCATAAACACACTCGCAGATGCTCAGCGGCGGGCCCCCCAAAAGTCTCATCCATTGTTTCCATCTTAAAGTGGGGCACATGTTTCCCGCTGGTATGTCTGTACTCATTTAAGAGTCTAAACAGTTTCTGAGAGTTGACGGAGACAGTAGTCGACTGCCAATGGATGCCTCCCAAACTGTCTTCTTTTCCCTGGCACCAGACAGTCCAAGGTATTTCTGGAACTTCAGTTGATGCAAGTGACATCTAAAACAGCCAGCCTGTTATCAGTCTGATGAAAGAGAAAAGTTCGCGTGTGTGTGCTTTGGTGCGTGCTTGTACGCGCAGACCTGAGAGTGTGTGTATGAGAGAGAGAGAGAGAGAGAGAGAGAGAGAGAGAGAGAGAGAGAGAGAGAGAGAGAGAGAGAGTAAGAGAGAGAGAGAGATGAGAGAGAGAGAGAGAGGGGGAGAGTTTGAATAAATCTGTGTGAGTGAGTGTGTATGTGCATGTGCGTTTGTATGTGTGTGTGTGCGTGCGCGCGCGCGTGTGTGTGTATGCGTGTGTGTGTGTGCGTGCGTGTGTGTGTGTGTGTGTATCTGTGCGTGTGTGTCTGTGTGTGGATGCGTGCGTGCGTGATTGTGGGCGTGTGTGTGTGGTGTGTGTGTGTGTGGGGTGTGTGTGTGTGTTGTGTGTGTGTGTGTGTGTGTGTGTGTGTGTGTGTGTGTGTATGCGTGCGTGCGTGCGTGCGTGATTGTGTGTGTGTGACTCAATATTCAACAGTCAAGATTTTACTCATTGGAAACAAAATCTTTCTTAACCTGATCAAGGAAAATGCAGCAAACCCAGCACAAGAAAGCTTCAATGGACAGACTCAGAACGCATTTCCAACATACCCAACGAAATAAATTTGAGATGATGATGATGATATGATGATGAATGATGATGATGATGATGATGATGATGATGATGATACGACGACGACGACGATGTCGACGACGACGAAGACGACGACGATGATGATGATGATGATGAGATGACGACGCGACGACGACGACGGTGATGACGATAACATTAATAGAAACCCTGCCATCACAAATATTCTGAGAATAATAGCAGCGACAGCAAAAAGCAGTTGCACAGATGGAAAAGATATGGCGTTACTCTCATACATTTCTCAAGCCGTTCATTCATCCCCCCTCCCCCTCTTCCCCCTCATCTTTCTTTCAACACACACACACACACACACACACACACACACACACACACACACACACACACACACACACACAGACAGAGAGAAAGAGAGAGAGAAAGAGAAAGAGAGAGAGAGAGAGAGAGGTACGTACGCACGCACGCACGCACGCACTCACACACACACACACACACACACACACACACACACACACACACACACACACACACACACACACACATGCACGCACGACACGCATGCACGCGCGCGCGCGCGCACGCACACACACACACACACACACACACACACACACACACACACACACACACACACACACACACACACACACACACACACACACACACACAGCGAGTCACACCCAGTGCCGTCGTGTCATAACACAACCAGACAACAGGCAGCCAAAGATCTATAGGAGGCACTGCTCTGATGCTGAGTTACTTCGATGGTGTTCGGTGGTGTCTGTTCCGACGCATCGTTTGTTGGATATCACCTTGCGAAGGCCCTTGCTTATGACAGGAATGGTGGCGATGTGGAGTCAGCATGAGAGGGAGTCCCTGTGCAAGGTGCTCACGATATCAAGCTACCGACAGACCCCGAGAGCCTCTCGATTCCAAATATGCATTGATAGAAACAGGCCTGGATGTAATAATAATGAAACCGAAACTAAGACTACCAAAACAAGGTATGAAAGGCCACGTAAAGACAAAGATGATGCCAACCTCATCCATTAACATACAGACCAACACTGGTAAGCTTGATGACCGACGCCAAAGCCAGCCCACCGTCCACCCCCTCTCTTCTCTCCCGCTTTATATAACCTCACTCCCTTCTCACCTCCATACCCCCCCCCTCCCTAACCTCTGACCCTCACTTACCCCTTCTTTTGTGTATTCTGTGTCATCGTTTATTTTTTTCCCTTTTGATTTGAAAACCGATTTCGGTGTGTTATTGTTCACTTCAATGCATACCCATGTACATTGTTGTTGTTGTATTTGTTATGGTGGTGTCTGTTTAGACCCATTCCTCATTGATATGAAGATCGCCTAACGTTGAGGAGTTCCCTTCTGGATTATATGGCAGTGGTTGTCTTCAGCAGGTAACAGGGTTGGAAACAAACCCGACGAACACATGAGCTGAACAGCTGTTGCTTGCTGGTCGGCTAACCTCCCTTTAGCCGGAACAACTGACAAACACAACACTCAGTGGAGTAGGATTCTTTCTCTTCAGAATGCATTCGGTTGCTGAATGCCATTTAAGCGTTCATTGTGACATCTGAAGAATTGAAGGAGACATATTTGTAGAGAATTATCTCAACTTGTTTCAGTTTTCTATTCAATAACTGCTGTTTTTGCACCTTGTTCTGTTTTCTCATTCCGTGCAGCTGTATAATTTACCCCCCCCCCCCCCCCCCCCCCCCCGGTCGTGTAGAGAATACCAAAATTTGATTAGAACTATACTCTTTCGAGCAATTTAACATTGACACATTTCGTGTCGTCAAGTTTTAAAACAGACAAGGGTACGGCCATCGTCTGACAATAGGCTTCACGCGTACGTTCGTCGATAGGAGCGCTGAATTGTGTTTTTGCCTGTAGGTATTCTGTACACATATGACTGTGTATGTCACTGCAACGACGGGACTGACTCATGACAGAGAGAAAAGGATCAGGACGGGCGTGACTCTGACGCTACAGGGCTTGACTATCACTCATCGACAGGGCCTTCTTCTTCTTCTTCTTCTTCTTCTTCTTCTTCTTCTTCATCTCTCTCTCTCTCTCCTCTCTCTCTCTCTCTCTCTCTCTCTCTCTCTCTCTCTCTCTCTCTCTCTCTCTCTCTCTCTCTTAGGATTTCAATAAATACCTCCTCCGCTCTTCACTGCATGTGTATATATACGGGCGCGCGCGTGTGTGTGTGCATGTGTGTGCGTGCGTGCGTGCGTGCGTGAGTGTGTGTGTGTGTGTGTGTGTGTGTGTGTGTGTGTGGGGTGTGTGCGTGTGTGTGTGTGTGTGTGTGTTGTGTGTGTGTGTGTGTGTGTGTGTGTGTGTGTGTGTGTGCGTGCGTGCGTGCGTGTGTGTGTGTGTGTGTGTGTGTGTGTGTGTGTGTGTGTGTGTGTGTGTGTGTGTGTGTGTGTGTGTGTGTGTGTGTGTGTGTGTGTAAAATCCAAGACTAAAAACTTTAGAGTTCAAACTTGTTTTCATTCAAACAGAATTTGTCTTACCTAGAATTATCTGACAGAGCATATGAAACCAGTACTCACTGACTTCTTAAGGCAGGCATTGTGCGGTCTACATACTCATCAGACTGACTGTAAAGAAAAGCTACAAACACATGTCCAAGCAGACTGTAACGGAGACTCATAATACCCCATCCACGTCTGAACCATCAACACTGGACTCAAAGAATTACGACCGGAATAAAAAACGACTTTGAGTTATGTTATGATGACGATGATGATGATAATGAATGATGATGCCTCTCTCTCTCCTCTCTCTCTCTCTCTCTCTCTCTCTCTCTCTCTCTCTCTCTCTCTCTCTCTCTCCTCTCTCTTTTCTTAACAATAACAGCAGTATCAGCAAAAGGAAGGTTGAGAAGATGGGAAAGATACAGCCTAGCATATGTC
>CM031596.1:98931284-98933784 GCA_018398815.1 Conus ventricosus
TTCCCCATACACACCCCACCCCCTACCCCCCATGCCCCTCCCCTCCTTCCCTGATCCTTTCACCAATCGTCTCCAAAGCCCGATCCTCCTGACCCCACACTCACATCACACGGCTACACAAGCTGATCCCAGTTAGTGTCACTGATGTTGCCACACTCACACCACACAGCTACCCCAGCTGATCCCAGTGAGTGTCACTGATGTCCCCACACTCACACCACACAGCTACCCCAGCTGATCCCAGTGAGTGTCACAGATGTCCCCACACTCACACCACACAGCTACCCCAGCTGATCCCAATGAGTGTCACTGATGTCCCCACACTCACACCACACAGCTACCCCAGCCGATCCCAGTGAGTGTCACTGATATTCGGCTTCTTTGGAGTGTATAACTAGCTGGCACTAAGCCCTTGCTTTTTTCGCTCCTAGTCACAAGCAGGTAGACAGAGAGAAAGCTAGTCAAATGTATACGTTGATACACTGCTCAATGTGTTGATAGATGATTGAATGAAATAGTCTATTCTTTTAAATACACCGTAATCTTAACCTTTTCTTTCTCAGAATGGCTGTAACAAGTTTCAGAATGTCACTTGTTTTAAAGATTCAATGCCCAAGTTACCAATTCATTTCAGACTCTTGACACTTGTAAAAGTGGTTGTTCAGAACACAATATGCAGATTGATGGTCTTCATATTCTTTCGGAAAAAAAAGTTTGATAGCCAGTTTTCAATACCCTTTCTCCACCCGCATTCTCCTCCGAACCATCACCATCACCCTTGCCCCCCCCCCCCTCTCTCTCTCTCTCTCTCTCTCTCTCTCTCTCTCTCTCTCTCTCTCTCTCTCTTCTGTCTGTCTGTCTGTCTGTTCTGTCTGAATGAATCTTTGCCAAGTGACTGTCAACATGGCAGAGGAATTGTTTGCCCTTATTAAGCTCACACACACACAGACACACAGACACAGACACACAGACACACAGACACAGACACACACACACAGACACACAGACACACAGACACACACACACACACACACACCACACACACACACACACACACACACACACCACCTCTCCTCCCTTCCATTAGTTATTTGTTTCAGTATTACGATTGATTGCTCAGCCAGTGGTGGAGTGCATTACATCTCCTAGCAGATCCCGGTAAAGGCAGCTTTACACAATTCATAGCCTTTGTCGTCGCTAATGTGACAATGATTGAGTTAGCAGACAGTTTTGGCTGCTTGCGTCTTTACGACACTTCATTCCTAATGGACGATGTTCGGAAATCTGCAAGGAAGGTAATCTGTACGAGAGTTCGCGTTCAGTGAGAGTGACTCCGCCGTTTTCAAAGGACGAGTGGCTGGTGGGGCCCATCAGCCAGCTCACCCGTTCAGTCGAAGAGGATAAACACGCCACAACATGGGTGTGGAACGATGTGCCTGTGATGCAGACAGTCGGGTATCCTGATCGTTTTTCTGGCGTGCGCTTCAGATCTACTATTTGACTTCTAGATCTACTTGGTTGGTCCAGAAACTAATTAAAAAAATCATGCTATTCGTAATGGAAAGGCACGCATTATCTCTCCCCCCCCCCCCCCCCCCCCCCCCCCCCCCCCCCCCCTTTCATTTTTTTGTTTTCTTCTGAACAAGTCTATTCTTTATTTTTGTCTACCTTGGAAACTCGTTAGTTGTTTTCCTCCAGTGATGGTGATAATAGCAGTTGTTTTCCTCCAGTGATGGTGATAATAGCAGTTGTTTTCCTCCTCCAGTGATGGTGATAATAGCACGGATCTGTGAGAGACACTCCTGTTTAAATACCATGCGTGGACTGAAGAAGCTAGGCTATATTTACAGATGAGTCTCCCCCCAGAAGACAAAAGTCGCCTCTAAATAAGTATTTTAAAAAAGTGTTTCTGTGCTCGAGATAGTATTTAACTGGATACACACCCTTCTTCCTGTTCAGTCTGTAAATGATCTGATACTAACACTTTAACGCCCTCTTCTTCATTTCTATTTCTTGCTCCTCTTCCTCTCCTCCCTCCCTCCCCCTCACGCACACAGCCATTCTCCACCACACCTACACTACACTCAGTCTTTTGCTGTGTTGTCGGTGGTAGTTGGGGTGGTGGTGGTAGAGTGGTTGGGAGGGTGGCGTTCTAATTTGTAAATCTTTGTAAAGCAATTGGTAAAATGAGAGAAACGGTCGTCTGCCGCATTTATTTCCACACGCTACTTCCTCAAAAAAAAATGAATAAGAACCAAAAAAAGAAGGTTAAAATCCAGAGAGAAGTGAAATCTCAAAAGAAGAAGACGTGGCTAATCTCATAGTTCTCATTTGTGATCAGATCGAAGGAAAATGTTTATTTTCTCTGCGATATAACTATCACGTCAGGTAGACCATCTCAGGACAAGGTCTTCCTGCGCTCTGCAGTTAATTGCATACGCCAATTGTCGAGTACGTTCGAACTCAGTTATCAAGTGTTTTATATTGGGTAGTTCATCAC
>CM031596.1:98938784-98941284 GCA_018398815.1 Conus ventricosus
CCATTTTGGGATAGTGGCTGCCCTAAGGTTAGTTCCAATCGTCTAGTGGAGAATATTTCGGACTCGGCACTCTTTCTTCTAAATGATGGAACCATAACTAGATTGCCTGATGTTCCTAGCCACAAACGATCTGCTATTGACCTGTCTTTGATTTCGCCATCACTAGCGACTAGCTGTACTTGGCAAGTTCATAATAACACTTTAGGTAGCGATCACCTCCCAATTATCATTTCCTTAAGAGGATTTACAATTTTGCATGATGATACAAGGGATAAAATCCCAAAATTTAATTATAAACGAGCTGACTGGGATAAATTCAAGTCCATTTTAATGTCATTTAATGTTAGTATGCTGGAGAACCCAGATATTGATAAAATGTATTGTAACTTTTCTGAATCGTTCTTGAAAGCTGCAACTGAGGCAATCCCAAAATTTAGTCAGACAAAATCCTCTAAACATGCTGGTAAGGTCTGGTGGACGGAATCCTGCAAAGATGCTGTTAATAAAAAGAAATCTAAGTTCAAAATACACGCAAAAGACAAAAAAGTAGATGACTTACTCCCCATGAAACGGGCAAAAAATGAAAGTACTAGGATTATAGAGAAAGCCAAAAGCGATTACTGGTCATCATTTTGTGTAAACGAAGTTAATGATAACAAAGATTTTAAAAAGGTATGGACAAAGATACACGAAATGAAACATGGAATACATTTACCCGCTTATCCAATCACATTAGCGTATGAACAATTCCCAACATTAGCTCAAAAAGCTGAACTGTTTGCTGAATTTTTTGCCAAAAATAGCTCTAAAATTAGTCTCTCAGACAAGTGTAGTACTTTGAGGGAAGACCAATCAAATAATCATATCTATTCTGACCCAGAAGAAAACAATGAACATTATTTAAATGCAGAAATAACATTAGAAGAATTAAGAAATGCTATATCGTCATTGCCAACAAAGAAAACATCAGTTGGTTTAGACGCAGTCTCAAACGAAATGTTAAGGAACCTTCCAATCAATTTTACAACATTTCTGTATACCATTATGAAAAAATGTTGGATAGATGGGAAGACTCCGTCTGTTTGGAAAGATTCTGTCATTGTGCCCATTCTCAAGCAGGGCAAACCTAACTCTGATATTAATAGTTATCGTCCTATCGCTCTCACCTCTCATACTGGTAAACTAATGGAAAAAATTGTATTAAATAGACTTACTTATCATTGTGAAAAAAACGGACATATTCCTACTGCTCAGGCTGGGTTTAGAAAAGGCCGATCGACTGTTGATCACCTTGTAAAACTTACAACTCAGATAAAATGTCAATTTGCCCGGAGAAAAAATGTACTTGCAACTTTTTTCGATGTCAAAAAGGCGTATGATCAAGTCTGGCATGAGCGACTTTTATATAAACTTAAAATGATAGGTCTCTCTGGTCACATTTATGATTACTTCAAAGAATTTCTTGCTAACAGAACAATTCAAACCAAAATAGGAAATACATATTCTAGCAAGAGATTTGTGGAGATGGGCATCCCTCAGGGTTCTGTAATTGCCCCCTTGCTTTTTAATATCCTAACGCACGATCTCACAAAAAGTATTTCTAAAAATTCCAGTTTAGTTCAATATGCTGATGACATATGTTTATGGATGAATGTTACTTTAAAAAAGAACACACCTTTAAGGTCAATTACATACATGAAAAAATTATATCAAAGAGACTTAGACAGTATCGCCAGATTTATGTTTGAGAATGGGTTATGTCTGTCTGCTGAGAAATCTCATATGATGCTTTTTGATGCTGGTGGAAATTCTCATGATCTCCCTACTTTTAAGATGGATGACACAGTGCTTACCTACACATCTTGCATAAAGTTTTTAGGTGTACATCTTACTTCAAAATTATCATGGAACACACATATTGAGTATATCATAACTCAAGCAAGGAAAGCTCTTAATCTTCTTAAAGTTGTGAGTTACCAGAGTTGGGGACAGGATACGTGCACTTTAATTCATTTATCAAATTCTCTGGTCAGGACAAGGATTTCATATGCACAGGAAGTATATTTTTCAGCTCCTAAGTATCTTCTAAAAAAGCTACAAAGTACAGATTGCAAGGCATACAGAATAGCCCCAGGAGTTCCCCTTTACGCTTCCATTATAGGGACATATCATGAAGCTGGCGTTTTGCCCCTGGATGCTTATCGAAAATTAGCTTGTGCTAAATACATTCTAAGATGTTCTACTGTTCATAATTCAAATGTGGATGAACTTGATATGCGATCTGATTTAGATTTTCCAAAGCGCGCAAAAACAATACGATCAAATAAAACCATCCTTACGTACTCATCAAACCTGTTGAAATCTGCCAAAATTGATCACAAAACCATTGCCCCACGTTATCCCGTGAGTCCCATTCCTAATTGGGAACTCATCCCGGCAAGGTTTGATTATAAATACACTGATTTGCAAAAGAATGTTAATAATAACGTCTTAGGTGCTA
>CM031596.1:98946284-98961284 GCA_018398815.1 Conus ventricosus
CGTTAGACCTGCAGAATTCCTAACATCTTCTCACTTAGGCTTTTTGAAATTTGCCTTTTTTTCTGGGCAGAAGTATTTCGTCTCTTCCGGTCGGCAAATCGCTAGATCGGCAGAATGCAAATTTGCCTCTCACTGGGAACGTATTTGAATTATTTCTGTCTCTTTCAAAGTCCATTTTGTCTGTCCATGTGGAAAACGAACGACTAGAAGCTGTGCCGAGAGGCGAACTGTGTTACGTTACCACTGCGGCGTGCTCATCTTTGTCGGGGCCGTTTTCAGGAATTGGAGGTGGGTGGTAGGAGGAGGGGGAGGGTAAAGTGAAATGTCAACAATGATTTCCGCACCTTTCATGTTATTTTCAAAAGCTTATTGCACACGCCCAAAATTTCGCGCAGTTGTATTCTGAGTTCATCTTCAGAGAATTCATATCTCGTTCCATCCTTTCCAATCGTTGAAGGATTCTAAACCTTTTCTTCCCATACATCGTGCATCTCGTTGCTGTGCTCCTTAAGAATAATTTTGCACACCCCATATCCATTGATTTACTTTTTCTTTAAAGGCAACCGAAAATGGCGTCCATTTTGTCATAGAAACCTGCAGAATCTATTCTGAGCTTTTCCAGTATCTGAACGAATCTGCCCTCCCACCCATAGTGTGCCTATTTGTTTTTCCAGTTCGTGTCACTGTTGTTGTTGTTGTTGTTGTCGTACCCTGGCTAAAAGACTCCAGGGATCATCCAACAGCCGAAGTATTTGGAACACTATGGCACAAATGCATCAGCTGGGGATGGGGAACATTACGTGTGTGACCGTTTTTGATTACCCCGCCACATGGGCAGCCACACTCCGACTTCGGGGGATTTGGGAGACTGTGTTAACAGGGCTTGTCACGACTGAAGACAATCCCCACATAACTAGCAGAGCATAACAACATTTTGATGTTAGCCTTGGTGTTTCTGGCCTATGTCAATTGGTCTGACACAGCCTTAAGCCAAGCTGTTCGTGTCACTGAAGGAAAAGGTTCCCCACATCTATGCACAATTTCAGCAAATGACCGACAGGAAGCACAACACTGACAGTGTCAGGTAAGAAAAAACCAGTCAGTAGAGGACGTGTCTAAATGTTAGCAGGTACGGGCCTTTATATCACCGTTTTCCCCCATGTCACCGTGCCTATAGGTCTAACCCTACCTACCCTTGACATTAACCAAACCGTATTCCTAATCCAATTTCTAATCCTAACCAAAACCATAATTGCATCCCAAACCGTGAGATACAGACACGGTGACGTATAGACCCCTCATTGAAACAATATTGTGACATTGAGAACTTTCACTAAGAACCGGTAATAAACAGTGACGTACTAGAAAGGTGACATAGAAACTGGTAAAACATGGAGCGTACCGCGTGGTACAATCTCCCTGTGACCAAACATAAACTGTGGCATGTTGTGCAAACCTGAAGGCATTTTTCCCGGGAAAAAATCTTCATCAGAACGGAATAAAAATTAATTAGTGTTTGCTCGGTGCATAACCAAATACGAGACCTGTCGAAAGCAAGTACGAATAAGGGGCGAAAGCAGGGAGAGAGGAGAAATTTCGTCACTTTTTATCTAGTGGAGATTTTTAACCTCAAATATGCAAGAAGCGGAAGAAGGTGAAAAGAGAAAGTGTTGTGGTGTGTGTGTGTGTGGTGTGTGTGGTGTGTGTGTGTGTGTGTGTGTGTGTGTGTGTGTGAATTTCAAACAATATGTAAACCCAAAGAGGGCGAGGAATGGGAGGGCGCAAAAGGAAATCCTTCTCACGTATCCAGGATTCAGACACTGGGGCGAGAGCAAAAGTTATGTGGAGAAATCTCATAGAATTTAGTTCAAGTATTCCATAAGTGAGAGAGGGTCTGATTAAAGACGGGGAGGTGTGGAGAGACCTCTCGTCTATCTATGTGGGAGGGGGGGGGGGGGGGGGGGGCGGGCAGGGGGGCTTTTTGGCCCGGGATGTTCAAACGTTTTTGCACAGCTTTAAAGAAGACAAAGGAAAAGAGGGGCATAAATAAAATCTTCGTATGTGTCCACGATTCAGATATCTTTTTATGCAGAGGGGGAGAGGGAAGAGGGTGTTAATGGAGAGGGAGGTGTCGGGCGGGGGGGGGGGGGGGGGGGGTTAGGGTGTGGGGTGGAGGTGGAGAGGGGGGCGGCAGGAGAGCGTCGAACGGGGCCCCCAGTGTGGCCATATTTCACTCGGGGGGAGTAGAGAGAATCAGGGGAAGGAATAGTCACCTGACATGTCTGTGTCAGTCATTTAAAAAAAAATGGTAAGGGACAAAGGGGCAAGAGACTAGAAGAGACTAGAAGGTGAAAGTCTAGGGGGGTTGGGGTGGTACATGGTGTGAGAGGGAGGGGGTAGGGGGGTTAAAAGAGGAGCGGGGCTGGAGGGAGGGGGAATCTACGGGAGTCAGCCACATTCAGGACCGACACCACAGTCTCCAAAGGCGACATGTCAGTCGGGGGACTACCCTCTATGGGGAACGGGAAATGAAGACCTATGACCCCCACCCTTCCCTTTCCCGTCGAACCAAAATAACCCAGATTTTCTCCCCTGAATAACAACCTTCATCCTGAGACCGCCGGACCCGAATCCGCTCTCTGTTTTGAACTCTGACACTTTGTTTAACGGCAGAAAAGGGGAGGGGGGGAAAGGGGCAGGCTAGAATTGGGAGGAAGGGTGAAAAAATTTGGGAGAGGGGTGGGGGCGGAGGAGGTAGTAGCTCAGGAAAAGGGGAAAGCGATAGAAAAATCATCACTTATTTGGGCCCAAATTTCTGTAACAGAATTTGACACTCGTATTCTATAAAGCGAGAGATCGAGAGATCTCTCTCCCCCCTCCCCCACCCCCCCAAACCCCCACACCACCTCCTCTCTCTCTCTCTCTCTCTCCTCTCTCCCCTCTTCCTCCTCTCCCCTCTCTCACTCTCTCTCTCTCTCTCTCTCTCTCTCCACACACACACACACCACACATCCCATACACACACCCAGCGCGCCTGCGAAAGCACGCACCCCACGCATGCACAAAACCCCACTCCACAGCGAGGAGAAGAGAGAAAAGAGAGAGAGATTGATTTATTGATTGTTGATTGATGATTGATTGATTGATTGATCTTTAAAACCCAAGTATGAAGATTTTAAAGGCCAAAGCCTAGTCTTACAATCGTCCTTGGGCATGCATACATTATTTTAGCACATATCATTCATACAGACAATTCAACATACCAACATGATAATCTAATTTTACAATGATAAGCAAACGCTCATAAAAGCACTAATGAGATGGGGGATGGTAAAACAAAAGGAAACTTACAAGCAAACAAACAAACAAAACACTACAGAGAGAGAGAGGTCAGAGGAGGGTGGGGAAGAGAGAATGGTAGGTAGGGGGAGGAGAAAAGGATGGTAGACAGAGTGGGAGTGGGATGAGGGGATTTTTAAAGGAGTAGTTTTTTTGTTGAACGATTTATTCAAAGTATGGTTCACCGAAGACTTAGCGAATGGACGCTAATCATTTTAAATCGAATAATTTAACTATACTGAGACATAAAATGTTTATGCAAATGTTCCTTGAAAGGTTTTAAAGTATCATGTTTTGTAGATTCGGGGGAAGTGAGTTCCAGACATATGGTCCCCAAAAGAGAGAGAGAGAAGAGAGAGGAGAGAGAAAAGAGAGAGAGAGAGAGAGAGAGAGAGAGAGAGAGAATCAAAAAGTCAAAGTCAAAAATGGTTTTAAAAGTCAGGCCTCCGGCCCATAACATGGGAAACAATAGCACAACAAGAATCATTTAAATTGAATAAACTGCATCCTTAAGTTAACGCTTTGTAAACAAAATTAGATAACCGTAAAAAAAACACCCTTTGTTTCACTCGACATAAGTAGGTAGAATTTAACATACATGGCTTAAAGGAAAATATTTGGGCTGAATAAATTCGTTTCTTATTTCATCGTAAAAGAGGACATACAAAACAAAATGTAGTTCATTTCTGGTGTGTTTTTTGCAGAACGGACACAATTTATCATTAACACTTTCTCTATATACTGTAAGAAATGTGACATCAGAGGAACATTCCAATCCGAAAATCTTTGCAAATGTTCTTCGAATTTGTAAAATTCTTAACAAGATACATATAAGGGCTGAGAATGAATGTGGCTTGAATTGCGAATAAACACCCGTAAAATTCGTGAGACGCAAGGAAGCATGCCAATTCTGTTTAAACAATCGATCAATCTCTGTTTGAATTCTCTCATAAACAAATTAATGCTTCCAAACACACTGTGCCTCCCAAACGATACCAAAACCAAATTCCATATAAAACATACAATTTGCAGGCCCAAGTGGTATAGTTTTGGGGCCTCTGCAGGGACAAAAAGCATTTATATAAAGCCTTTTTTTTATACCCATCATCCCTTCATATATACCAACCCCACAGCCAAAATGTAACACACCTAGAATATGTGTTGACAAAAAAGGGGAAACCTTTCCCAAATTTTTCCATAAACTAAATGTCTTGGAGACTTTGATGAACACCCATAAACCTTTTCAAAGCAGACAGATGCACTCTTTCAATGCATTCTTGGTCCCTGTGACAGTCCCCCCCAAAATTTTTGAGCCGTACGGGCAAAATTGGCTGAATCTGGCAATCAAACATTTTCAAAAATATGTTTGGAGAATGTTCTCCAATGGACCATAGAAATTTCATAATAACACAAAACCCTTTTTAGCGCGATCTGCGAGATCTCGTAATGTAGGCTGAAAAGATAGCTTTGTTGTTTGATATATTCCTAGATTTGTACATGCTCACAATTTTTAACTTTTCTTCTCCAAAAGCCATTCTCAATCATGGAAAGATAGCCACCGTTTCCCGTAAACAACTATATTAGATTTCCCCCAGGTTAACTATCAGATCTAGGCGCTTAGACGTGTTGTAAAGTGTATTCAGTTGTGTCTGCAGACCTAACCACGCTATCTGAAAAATAATGCTACAATCGTCAGCGAAGAGCAAAATAAAAGTTCTACAATATCAGGATACAGCTGAATTCCATGTCTACCATTACTGATGACATCCTTAGTTAGTTCATTTAAAGAACAAGGAGAACAGGACAGGTGACATAAATTCACCTTGCTTAAGCCATGTGGCAGAAGAAAATTTCCAGATATATCACCACCTGCCCGACACGAGTCTTGACAACAGCGTACATGCTTTCTAATGCCCAGGAAATTTTTCCTTTAATACCATTGTTGCTTAAAGCTTTCCATAGTTTCTCTCTAAAGAACCGTATCAAATGCTTTACGGAAATCGATAAAAGCAACATACAATTCCGATGTCTTTACAAGCTGTTTCTGAATCAGTGCCATGAGCGTAAAAACATGATCGAGGTACTATGCTTTTCTCTAAATCCACTTGTTCTTCAACCGATTATTTTGTTATCATCGATTTCCCGTTAGTAATTCTTTTATTTAACACAAAGCTATACAATTTGCTACATACATTCAGCAGTGAGATTCCCCTGTAGTTATCAGGGACGTTTATATCCCCTTTCTTAAATACAGGGTGTAAGATTGACAAGGACCATTCATCTGGGTACAGGCCATTGTCAAAAATGTGGTTGAAAAATGTAATCAAGAAAGGTACAATAATGTCAACACTGTATTTATAAAATTTCTCCTAGCAACCATCCGGTCCAGTCGCTTTTGTCTCTTTAATGCTTTGATTGCACTTTTTAAATTTCATTATCAGATATTCTCCTCGTTTAGAGAGTCAAAAATTTAAAATCCCAAAATCAGCGTCGGAGACACATTCAAAACGATCGCTAACCAACATTGCCCAGAGCATTTTCATTTGCAAACACTATTAAATACATTATTAAAGTGATTATACCAATCTTCAATGGGAAAACAAATTTGGGTTTGGGGAGATTTAGGGTTTTACAGATCGAATGGTATCCCAGAATTCTTTGGATTCTTCAAATTAAACTTGTAAAGACATTATGATATTCTCCTTTATGGTTTTTTTCTTTTACCTAATTAACTCCTTATAGGGTTTTTTCCTTCACACAATATGCGCCCTGTCCGATCATTATGGGATCTTGAACTCCTGTGTAAATCATTCTTAACAATTTTCTGCTTTTTTTTGCACTCAAGTCAAACCAGACCCCCATTTTTCTCGGTCCCAAGGAATATAGTTTTCTTCATACATCCCCACATATCTGAAACACTCATGAAGTCTGCACAAGGCAAGGTTTACAAACAGACTCAATTAAAAATGTTGCTTCGTTCAACAGACCTTTGGGCATACTCGGTTTGCATCAAAGCGGAAAACATAGCATGTTTTTGATCCTCCCGTTTATACTTCGAAATAGTAGTCCTATTAACTTCTTTCTTTCTACAACACATCCATTACTGTCAATCGTAAAAGCTAAAATCACCACTGCATGTTTAAATCAACTTTATAAACTATGTTAAAGTCGGCACATCGAGAAAGTAACCCACGTGAAACTATGAAGTAATCTAGAACACACTACCGGTTGGAAAATAACGTAAAATCGCCTGAAAATTTTTAAAACTCGCAAGCCATTTACATAGACAAACCAAACATTTCACACACAGTGATCAAATAACGACCAAAAGGGTTCATAGTAGCATCTCTTGATTCCCTAGTTATACTTTCATTTCCCAACTGTGTGGGAAAAGTGGAAGTCAACATTGGACACCACATCACAAAATTTCGTCCCATAGGTCAGAACTACTGGCATTAACAGAGCCAGTTCTTGAATTAAGGTCGCCAAATACAATCAGTGGCAAATCACCATTTACTCTAATTAGTTCAAAGAGGCAGTCTTCCAGCATAGAAACTCCATTGTAAATATTTGTTTCAGCATAATATACAGAATTTTCAGGTGGCAAGTAAACTCCTAACAATAAACATCAGTGTTTGTACCCAATAATTTATGAGACAGCTTTAGAGCAACCATGTTGTCGTATTCGATATTCAGTCTTTTCAACATATTTAACAAGTTTGTTTCTCACAAGATGATAACACCACTGGGCAGACGACCATGGACACTGTCTGAAACCTTTACACCATCATAAATATCTTATGAGTAGGGAAAAATGAATCTAGTAAAGTTACATAAGGTTTCCACCAAAAGAACAAATCATAGCTATTTACAAAAAAAGACAAATCCAACACTTGAGTAATACTCCAAAATCCTTCAATATTAAAGAACCGCAAAAGAAAGTAACTTTTTTATCATCAAAATGTTTTGATCTGTCAAATGGTCTATTTTGAACGATTGACGGTTCCAACGTCAAAACATGAACTTTATTAATGTTTAAAGGGCTTTGGCCTGACCTTCATTGCCACATTCATCAGCGTCCTCAGTTGTGGATTGACTACAGTGCCAGTCACTGGGGAGCTTTTGCTGCTTTGGACAGGAAGAAGTTTGTCCACAGCTAGACTGGCTTCTGGTCAACACTGGTGACGGCTGACTATCATGAACCGTTTTAGGTTTGGGTTGACGTGAACAATGATTTCCGCACCTTTCATGTTATTTTCAAAAGCTGTATTGCACACGCCCAGAAATTTCGCGCAGTTGTTTTTCTGAGTTCATCTTCAGAGAATTCATATCTCGTTCCATCCTTTCCAATCGTTGAGGATTCTGACCTTTTCTTCCATACATCGTGCATCTCGTTGCTGTGCTCTTAAGAATAATTTGCACATCCATGATCCATTGTTTTACTTTTCTTTAAAGGCAACCGAAAATGGCGTCCATTTTGTCATAGAAACCTGCAGAATCTATTCTGAGCTCTTCCAGTATCTGAACGAATCTGTCTCCCACCCATAGTGTGCCTATTTGTTCCAGTTCGTGTCACTGTTGTTGTTGTTGTTGTTGTCGTACCTGGCTAAAAGACTCCAGGGATCATCCGAACAGCCGAAGTATTTGAACACTATGGCACAAATGCATCAGCTGGGGATGAGAACATTACGTGTGTGACCGTTTTTGATTACCCCGCCACATGGGCAGCCACACTCCGACTTCGGGGGATTTGGGAGACTGTGTTATGCTAGGAGCTTGTCACGACTGAAGACAATCCCCACATAACTATGCAGAGCATAACAACATTTTGATGTAGCCTTGGTGTTCGGGCCCCTATGTCAATTGGTCTGACACAGCCTTAAGCCAAGGTGTTCGTGTCACTGAAGGGAAAAGGTTCCCCACATCTATGCACAATTTCAGCAGAATGACCGACAGGAAGCACAACACTGACAGTGTCAGGTAAGTAAACCAGTCAGTAGAGGAGCGTGTCTAAATGTTAGCAGGTACGGGCCTTTATATCACCGTGTCTCCATGTCACCGTGCCTATAGGTCTAACCCTACCTACCCTTGACATTAACCAAACCGTATTCCTAATCCAATTTCTAATCCTAACCAAAACCATAATTGCATCCCAAACCGTGAGATACAGACACGGGGGACGTTATAGGACCCCTCATTGAAACAATATTGTGACATTGAGAACTTTCACTAAGAGACGCGGTAATAAACAGTGACGTACTAGAAAGGTGACATAGAAACATGGTAAAACATGGAGCGTACCGCAGTGGTACAATCTCCCTGTGACCAAACATAAACTGTGGCAGTTTGTGCAAACCTGAAGGCATTTTTCCCGGGAAAATCTTCATCAGAATCGGATAAAAAATTATTAGTGTTTGCTCGGTGCATAACCAAATACGAGACCTGTCGAAAGCAAGGTACGAATAAGGGGCGAAAGCAGGGAGGAGGAGAAATTTCGTCACTTGTATCTAGTGGAGATTTTTAACCTCAAATATGCAAGAAGCGGAAGAAGGTGAAAAGAGAAAGTGTGTGTGGTGTGTGTGTGTGTGGGGTGTGTGTGTGTGTGTGTGTGTGTGTGTGTGTGTGTGTGAATTTCAAACATATGTAAAGCAAGAGAGGGCGGGAATGGGAGGGCGCAAAGGAAATCCTTCTCACGTACCCAGGATTCAGACACTGGGGCGAGAGGCAGAAAGTTATGTGGAGAAATCTCATAGAATTTAGGTTCAAGTATTCCATAGAGTGAGAGAGGGTCTGATTAAAGGACAGGGAGGTGTGGAGAGACCTCTCGTCTATCTATGTGGGAGGGGGGGGGGGCAGGGGGGGGCATTTTGGACCGGATTTTTCAAAACGTTTTTGCACAGCTTTAAGAAGACAAAGGAAAAGAGGGGCATAAATAGAAATCTTCGTATGTGTCCACGATTCAGATATCTTTTATGCAGAGTGGGAGAGGGAAAGAGGGTGTGTAATGGAGAGGGGAGGTGTCGGGCGGGGGGGGGGGGGAGGGGGGGGTTTGAGGGTGTGGGGGTGGAGGTGGAGAGGGGGGGCGGCAGGAGGAGCGTTTGAACGGGGTCCCCAGTGTGGCCATATTTCACTCGGGGGGAGTAGAGAGAATCAGGGGAAGGAATAGTCACCTTTACATGTCTGTGTTCAGTCATTTAATGAAAAATGTGGTAGAGGGACAAAGGGGCAAGAGACTAGAAGAGACTAGAAGGTGAAAGTCTAGTGGGGTTGGGGTGGTACATGGTGTGAGAGGGAGGGGGTAGGGGGTTAAAAGAGGAGGCGGGGCTGGAGGGAGGTGGAATCTACTGGAGTCAGCCACATTCAGGACCGACATCCACAGTCTCCAAGGCGACATGTCAGTCGGGGGACTACCCTCTATGGGGAACGGGAAATGAAGACCTATGACCCCCATCCCTTCCTTCTCCGTCGGAACCAAAATAAACCCAGATTTCTGCCTGAATAACAACCTTCATCCTGATGACCAGCCGGACCCGAATCCGCTCTCTGTTTTGAACTCTGACACTTTGTTTAACGGCAGGAAAAGGGGAGGGGTGGAAAGGGAGGCTAGATTGGGAGGAAGGTGAAAGAATGGGGAGGGGTGGGGGCGGAGGAGGTTAGGTAGCTCAGGGAAAAGGGGAAAGCGATAGAAAAATCATCACTTATTTAGGTCCAAAGTTCTGTAACAGAATTTGACACTCGTATTCTATAAAGCGAGAGATCGAGAGATCTCTCCCCCCCTCCCCACCACCACCACCACCTCTCTCTCTTCTCTCTCTCTCTCTCTCTCTCTCTCTCTCTCTCTCTCTCCTCTCTCTCTCTCTCTCTCTCTCACACACACACACACACACACACACATACCCATACACACACGCCAGCGCGAGTGCGAAAGCACGCACGCACGCACGCATGCACACGCGCACTCACGCAGAGAGGAGAGAGAAAAGAGAAGAGATGGATTGATTGATTGATTGATTGATTGATTGATTGATTGATTATTGATTGATTGATTGATTTCTTTAATACCCAAGTATGAAGATTTTAGGCCAAAGCCTAGTCTTACAATCTGTCCTTGTCATGCATACATTATTTCAGCACATATCATTCATACAGACAATTCAACATACCAACATGATAATCTAATTCTACAATGATAAGCAAACTGCTCATAAAGCACTAATTAGATGGGGGATGGTAAAACAAAAGGAAACTTACAAGCAAACAAACAAACAAACACTACAGAGAGAGAGAGGTCAGAGGAGGGTGGGGAAGAGAGAATGGTAGGTAGGGGGAGGAGAAAAGGGATGGTAGACAGAGTGGGAGTGGGGGTGAGCGATTTTAACGGAGTAGGTTTTATGTTGAGACGATTTATTCAAGTATGGTTCACCGAAGACTTAGCGAATGGACGCTAATCATTGTAATCGAATAATTTAACTACTGAGACATAAAATGTTTATGCAAATGTTCCTTGAAAGGTTTTAAAGTATTCATGTTTTGTAGATTCGGGGAAGTGAGTTCCAGACATATGGTCCAGAGAGAGAGAGAGAGAGAGAGAGGGGAGAGAGAGAGAGAGAGAGAGAGAGAGAGAGGAGAGAGAGAAGTCAAAAAGTCAAAGTCAAAAATGTTTTAATGTCAGGCCTCCGGCCCATAACATGGGAGCAATAGCACAACAAGAATCATTTAAATTGAATAAACTGCATCCTTAAGTTTTAACGCTTTGTAAAACAAAATTAGATAACCGTAAAACAACACCTTCGTTTTCACTCGACATAAGTAGGTAGAATTTAAACATACATGGCTTATGGAAATATTTGGGCTGAATAAATTCGTTTCTTATTTCATCGTACAGAGGACATACAAGAACAAAATGTAGTTCATTTCTGGTGTGTTTCTGCAGAACGGACACAATTTATCATTAACACTGTTCTCTATATACTGTAAGAATGTGACATCAGAGGAGACATTCCAATCCGAAATCTTGCAAATGTTCTTCGAATTTGTACATTCTTAACAAGATACATATAAGGGCTGAGAATGAATGGGGTTTCTTGAATTGCGAATATAACACTGTAAATTCGTGAGACTGCAAGGAAGCATGCCAATTCTGTTTATAACAATCGATCAATCTCTGTTTGAATTCTCTCATAAACAAATTAATGCTTCCAACACACTGTGCCTCCCAAACGATACCAAACCAAATTCATATAAAACATTACAAATTTTGCAGGCCCAAGTGGTATAGTTTTGCCTCTGCAGGACAAAAAGCATTTTATACGCCTTTTTTGTTTACCCATCATCATTCATATATACCACCCACAGCCAAAATGTAACACACCTAGAATATGTGTTGACAAAAATGGGAAGCCTTCCAATTTCTCCAAAAACTAAATGTCTTGGAGACTTTGGATGAACACCCATAAACCTTTTCAAAGCAGACAGATGCACTCTTTCAATGCATTCTTGGTCCTGTGACAGTCCCCAAATTTCTGAGCCGTACGTCAAAATTGGCTGAATCTGGCAATCAAACATTTTCAAAAATATGTTTGGAGAATGTTCTCCAATGGACCATAGAAATTTCATAATAACACAAATACCCTTTTTAGCGCGATCTGCGAGATCTCGTAATGTAGGCTGAAAAGATAGCTTTGTTGTTAGATATATTCCTAGATATTTGTACATGCTCACAATTTTTAACTTTTCTTCTCCAAAATCCCAAATTCTTCATTCATGGAAAGATAGCCACCGTTTCTGTAAAAAAACTATATTAGATTTCTCCAGGTTAACTATCAGATCTAGGCGCTTAGACGTGTTGTAAAGTGTATTCAGTTGTGTCTGCAGACCTACCACGCTATCTGAAAATAATGCTACATCGCCCAGCGAAGAGCAAATAAAAAGTTCTACAATATCAGGATACAGCTGAATCCATGTCTACCATTACTGATGACATCCTTAGTTAGTTCATTAATGAACAAGGAGAACAGGACAGAGTGAGCATACTTCACCTTGCTTAAGGCCATGTGGGCAGAAGAAAATTTCAGATATATCACCACCTGCCGAACACGAGTCTTGACAACAGCGTACATGCTTTCTAATGCCCAGGAAATTTTTCCTTTAATACCATTGTTGCTTAAAGCTTTCCATAGTTTCTCTCTATGAACCGTATCAAATGCTTTACGGAAATCGATAAAAGCAACATACAATTTCCGATGTCTTACAAGCTTTCTGAATCAGTGCCATGAGCGTAAAAACATGATCAGAGGTACTATGCTTTGCTCTAAATCCAGCTTGTTCTTCACCGATTATTTTGTTATCATCGATCCAGTTAGTAATTCTTTTATTTAACACAAAGCTATACAATTTGCTACATACATTCAGCAGTGAGATTCCCCTGTAGTTATCAGCACGTTCATATCCCTTCTTAAATACAGGGTGTAAGATTGACAAGGACCATTCATCTGGATACAGGCCATTGTACAAAATGTGGTTGAAAAATTGTAATCAAGAAAGGTACAATAATGTCAACACTGTATTATAAAATTCTCTAGCATACCATCCGGTCCAGTCGCTTTTTGTCTCTTTAATGCTTTGATTGCACTTTTTACTTCATTATCAGATATTCTCTCGTTTAGAGAGTCAATATTAATATCAAAGTCAGCGTCGGAGACACATTCAAAACGATCGCTACCAACATTGCCCAGAGCATTTTCATTTGCAACACTATTAAATACATTTATTAAAGTGATTATACCAATCTTCAATGGAAATCATTGGTTGGGTAGATTTAGGTTTGACAGATCGAATGGTATCCCAGAATTTCTTTGGATTCTTCAAATTATCTTGTAAAGACATTATGATATTCTCTTTATGGCTTTTTTTCTTTTACCTAATTAACTCCTTATAGGCTGTTCTCTTCACACAATATGCTGCCCTGTCCTGATCATTATGGGATCTTGAACTCCTGTGTAAATCTATTCTTAACAATTTTCTGCTTTGTTTGCACTCAAGGTCAAACCAGACCCTATTTTTCTCGGTCCCAAGGAATATAGTTTTCTTCATACATTCCCCAGCATATCTGAAACACTCATGAAGTCTGCACAAGGCAAGGTTTACATCAGACTCAATTAAAAATGTTGCTTCGTTCAACAGACCTTGGACATACTCGGTTTGCATCAAAGCGGAAAACATAGCATGTTTTGATCCTCCCGTTTATACTTCGAAATAGTAGTCCTATTAACTTCTTTTCTTTCTACAAACACATCCATTACTGTCAATCGTAAAAGCTAAAATCACCACTGCATGTTTTAGATTCAACTTTATAAACTATGTTAAAGTCGGCACATCGAGAAAGTAACCACGTGAAACTATGAAGTAATCTAGAACACTACTACCGGTTGGAGAAATATACGTAAAATCGCCTGAAAATTTTAATACTCGCAAGCCATTTACAATAGACAAACCAAACATTTCACACACAGTGATCAAATAACGACCAAAAGGGTTCATAGTAGCATCTCTTGATTCCCAGTTATACTTTCATCCGAACTGTGTGAACAGTGGAAGTCAACATGGGACACCACATCACACATTTCGTCCATAGGTCAGAACTACTGGCATTAACAGAGCCAGTTCTTGAATTAAGGTCGCCAAATACAATCAGTGGCAAATCACCATTTACTCTAATTAGTTCAAAGAGGCAGTCTTCCAGCATAGAAACTCCATTGTAAATATTTGTTTCAGCATAATATACAGAATTTTCAGGTGGCAAGTAAACTCCTAACAATAAACGATCAGTGTTTGTACCCAATAATTTATGAGACAGCTTCAGAGCAACCATGTTGTCGTATTCGATATTCAGTCTTTCAACATATTTAACAAGTTTGTTTCTCACAAGAATGATAACACCACTGACAGCGACCATGGACACTGTCTGAAACCTTTACACCATCATAAATATCTTATGAGTAGGGAAAAATGAATCTAGTAAAGTTACGATGAAGGTTTCCACCAAAAGAACAATATCATAGCTATTTACAAAAAAAGACAAATCCCAACACTTGAGTAATACTCCAAAATCCTTCAATATTAAAGACCGCAAAAGAAAAGTAACTTTTTATCATCAACATGTTTTGATCTGTCAAATGGTCTATTTTTGAACGATTGACTGGTTCCAACGTCAGAAACATGAACTTTATTAATGTTTAAAGGGCTTTGGCCTGACCTTCATTGCCACATTCATCAGCGTCCCCAGTTGTGGATTGACTACAGTGCCAGTCACTGGGGAGCTTTTGCTGCTTTGGACAGGAAGAAGTTTGTCCACACTAGACTGGCTTCTGGTCAACACTGGTGACGGCTGACTATCATGAACCGTTTTAGGTTTGGGTTGACGTGAACCCCTAGTCTTTGCCTTTACCCCTCCCCTTCCACCCACACCTACATTTTTCGATGGCGTGTCTTGATGTGGGGTACCTGGTAGGGGAGAACCTCTCCCATAACCTCGAGGGGATCGGCGCCAGGAACTGGTGACAGCAGGTGATGAAGTGGTAGGGTCAAGTTTGGCACCTTCCTCTGGAGTTGAGGTTGAGGTGTCAGCGTCAGTACTAAGGCGAACACCAGCCTGAAGCTGAC
>CM031596.1:98966284-98973784 GCA_018398815.1 Conus ventricosus
TGATCCACATCTCACAGTCGATACATTTAGCGGTGAAAGGTCATAATGTTAACATTTTTAGGGCGCGAGTTTGATTTTGAACGTAACTGCTTGTCATTGTAAGGGTCGATAAAAGAAGGAACGCTTGATGTTCTACACTTCACCTCGTTTACATATTAACCAATCACATGTCACAATAGAATCAATGCCTGGAAGTGTGAAAGATATCATGCTGGTAAAGGAAAAGTTTTTATGTGGAGCTACTGCTTCTCTTTCTTTACTGAAGCTTGGATGTCAGATATTTCCAACTTTTTTGTGGCATATAATGATAAGAGTAGTGAGTGAGTGGTAGGAAGATGGGTGTGGAGGAGGGATTGAAGTACACACTATAAGTGTGGGGTGGGGGAGGGGAGGGGGGCGTTGATGTGGGCGAAAGGTGAGGCGAAAGCGCGGTAGGTTACAGACAGATCGAGATTGAAGAGAACGGGGATGGGGGAGAGATGGGATGGGGGAAAGAGGAAAAAGGAGGGGACGGGTGATGAGGGATGGGGGCAGAAAGAGGGAGAAAGAGTCGAGACGCGTGTCAGAGAGAGAAAGAGAGAAACGGAGAGTTGACAGACAGACAGACAGACAGACACAGACACAGACAGAAACAGAGAGACAGATTCTTTAAATAACAAGATAAAACTCCCGTGAAGTCATTTTTTTTATTCTTCGTATTTATGTTGCTGCTAAAGGGCTGGCCAGTGTTCCATGCACATACCTAGCAAGGTCTTATCATGTATTTAATCTCTAAAAATTTCTTTTGGAATAATTTCCAGTCACTTTATGTTGCACCAGTCACTTTATATTGCACACACACACACACACACACACACACACACACACACACACACACACACACATTCTTTGCGAGGGAGAAGAAGAAAATATGAGAAATGAGGACGATATTTTTTTTCTTCTAGATTTAATTGACTGACAATTTACAGCGACAAACTCCACTGCCATGACTAAGAGTCTGAGAAAATGTTGCCCATTGTCATGACCGTGAAGTCCCGTTAACCAAAGTCGCTAAAATGAAGTTGACAGAGTTTACCAACAGTATTCGAATTGGCGTTTAGAGTTTCCCTGCTGCTTATATCCCCGAAAAGACACGGTTAAAACTGGTGAAGTTGAAGTCTTTTCAATGATTCTTTCCCCAGAGGAAAAAATTCCAAAAGACCCCCTCTCTTAAGAGATATCCTATGTTGTGCGAACTAGAATGAAGGCAAGCTTATTTACGGTGTGAAATATGCATATGTCAACTTGTCTATTTCCTTGATGTTTACTGACCTATGCTGTGAACACTCGAAGGAAATGCATGGTACTCTTCATGGAATGGAACACGAACGTCATCTCGTTCTTATAGAAGTGCTCCGATGATTGATGTTTAGCATGTAAAATAAGGATCCCCCCTCCCCCCGCAAAGTGAAGGTCGAACTCACTGGATCCAAATATCTGTAGAATTTGAATCACAATGATATATTGACGCTGGAGATTCCTTGAGCATGTAAATCACAGTGATGCGACCGAGTTAGAATCCACAGACCAGTGGCCTTGCATAGTTTGTTTCTTTGTCCTCTTCGTAAGATATGCATTCATTTTGCACAGACATGGGCACATTTCTTTAGTCCTGCATCTTGCCACGAAGCTCTAGTGTGATGAGATCTTTCGCATTGATTTCCGGCAGAGCTTTCAGTCTGGGATCTCCATTACAATGTTGGTTATTTTCTCACCTGTAACAGTTGGATTTTTTTTTTCGTTGCTAGTATTGAAAACAACTAGTATTCATAACCAATCGGAAAGCGATTGTCGGTTTCTGTTAGTACTAATATATAGGCGCTCTCCCCTTGTTCTGCCTCCACTGTCTTCACCACCATCATCACCACCCCACCCCCTTCAGTGGCATTACCATCAGCCATAAAATGTTGAAACCATTGTTCTGACAGCGGTGCTTCATGTTGTCATGTTCAAATGCCAATAAACTGTGTTCAATTGTGTTGTGTTCACTTCTGTTCACCTGGACGTCAGTCAGAGGGACAGGGGCAAAGGGAGGGGTCCCCGACTTATCCAGGCGTCTAGACGTTTCATTAGATCAAACTGAATGAGTTTTCTTTATCATCAACTTCTTCGTCTTCTTATTCTTCTCTCTCTCTCTCTCTCTCTCTCTCTCTCTCTCTCTCTCTCTCTCTCTCTCTCTCTCGTTTGAAAAACAAACAAACACACTTGTCAACGTGTTTCCTATTCTTTTGAAAGGCACTTTCCCATCAGAGAGTAGCGCAGATAATTTTAAACAGTAATTGAGAATGCTACAGCACTTCAAAATAACTGGTAGGATATCCTACCCCCTTCTCTTTGTTCTATTTCAAATGCATGGACTGGGACAAATTTCCATTCGTGACCGCGACCTGTGCGAACGCTTCTTTTGATCAAATGTCAAAGGCAATTCAGATTCGTAGAATTCTGTGAACGTTTTGATATGTCAAGAGGACTTACACTCGATCAGTCTTAATACCGCCACCTAAAGAAAAAAAACTGTTTTATGCAGGGCTTAGGAAAGAAATATTTCAAGAAATTTCTTTTTACCCAGTGGCGTGGGTGGGAAAGAAAACCTTGCAGTTATATCCCCGTGCTAGTCTAGAACGATCAATCTTCAAGTGAGACTATGAACGTATTTTGCTTTTTTTTGTTTTGTTCTTATTTCATGCTAGCTGGACTGACTGGATTTTTCTCTTTTTTTTTCTTTTTTTTTTCTTTTTTGTTTTGTTTTGTTTTGTTTTTTGTGTTTGTTTGTTTAAATCAAAGGGGACTGAAAAAAAAACCCAAAGAAATATACGTCATAAGAAAAACAAAATTTGCAGGCGAACGGTTCTCAAACAAGATGTTTACAAAGCGTGATTCAGGCCCACCACCAGTTGTGTATAGCATTGCCCGTTGTAGGTTTTCAGACACATTGTTTCTTTTAAAGAGGATATGATTATGATTTGCTTTTCGATAGTTTTTAACATAAAGGTAAACGAAGAAGAAAGAAAGAAAGTAAGCAAGCAGTGGAAAATGAAAACAGGAAGAAGGGAAACAGAGGGAAGGGGGAGGGAGGAACAAGATGAGGGGTGTGGGGGAAGAGGTGTGGGGTGGCAAATACACGAACGACCGAATGAACAAAATCCCTTGAAACAACCACTACCTGACGGCTCACACACAAAGACTGACAGAACAACCAGAAGAGGAAGGATCATCTGTTACAGTGTGGACACTTCACTCTGCGGTTCTGCGGAAGGATGTCAGCTTGGGTTCATGACGGACGTTCTCAGGTCAGGTCCACTACGAAGGCCTTCAATTCTGCACGCAGCTCCAGTATCCTCTGCAGTAGTGATTTCCTGTCCGTGTGAGAGGAGCACGTCCGAGCAGATGCTGATTCCGGCTCAGGTGCTGCTGGGGGCTGAACGTTCGGTGGCTGGGGAGCGGTCATGATGGGTTTGGTCACCAGTGTCCACGCACATGACCGATCCACGTGATGGTCATCGGCAGCGTTTGTATCTTGATCTTTAGTTGTCTTTGTTGTTCTGCGGGCTTTTCGGACATGAGGCGGGGAAGGGTATGACTGGAGGTGATCAGCCTTCGACTTGTTTCTCTGCTGTCGGTGGCAACCGTCCGTGCGTTCAGATGACAGAGATGGACGTGGAGCTGGACTTTCACCCGGACTGTCTGATTTGAGGTGTGAAGGGACGGTCCTTCCCACACCGGACTGTTTCTTTTGTTGCACGTGTTGTTGTGGACGAACACGGTTGGTCGCTGTCTGTAAAGACGAACTCCGGGTTTTTTTTCACTTGGACGGTTTGTGTCACTGAAGTGTTGAAAGGTGTTTCCCCCTCGCTGACAATTAAAAGCGTACGGTCGAAATCAGTCTTTCTCACACGTTTGTCCCGATCACGATATGAAGCAGTCCACACAGTGAGCTTTAGATTAAGATATGCGTCACGAAAATTAAAATTGTGAAAGAACGTTCCTGAGATTTTACCCGACAGGTATTCATGTACTGCTTTCACTGTGGAGTGATACGACGATATCAGTTCTTTTAAAGTAAGCATATCGGTGTGCGATACTTCCATACGACAGATCATACGTTTGTTGTGCGCCGTATCATCCCATGAACATCGAGATGACAGTGAAGCATAATCTTGCGCTTGCTTTTTGGTCGGAACGGCAGGATGCAGTTTACGAGACTCATCTTCTGTCTTCTGCTCCATGATCTTCCCACAGATAGAGAGAGAACCGACATCCTTCCCAGTACAATAAACTACATCTTGTTTATTTCTTGACTGTCGGCGACGGAGAATCCGCAAATCAATCAGACGTCCAAGTCGCTGAATGTTCATTCTCCCCTACTTCGTGGACTTGTCGCCAGTTTGAAAGCAAAATATCAAACTGTCTTTTTGTTACAGTGCTTGACTACAACGGTAATAACATTCACCGAGCGCTGGGCGCGTACAGAGTACTCTGCGTGAAAAGACGAGAACTCTGACTCACGGTTGGAAAAGCACAGTTCTGAACATGTAATGGTGTGATCTAAGCGTGGAGTGTTTAACCTGAACTGTGTTCAAAATGGATTAAAAAAATAAAATAACGGCAAACGGCTCTTGCAGTAACAGAATTGTTTTCGCGATCTGAGCTGAAAAAGACCAAGTGAATGCACATTCGGTATTGACCAACAAAATCTGGTTGTAAGCACTATATGTTAATTAATCCAATCATTAAAATTGGTCTCTTCACTTGAACAGATCAGACTTTCAACTGTAACGCTATACATTCACAGCCATTTTGTTCCTCCAGTTTTCATCGTTGGGGAAAATTCATGTGTGCGCATGACATGTCAGGGAAGCGCAGTTGTCTTGAAATGGAAATCCCATATTGGCATGGTTCTCCACATCTAACCCAAGCCCTTCTTGTTACTGTCGTCCACTGGCGAGATTGAAACATCAGTCCAGTGGTCAATGCAAAGGGTAACATGCTGCATGTACATTAAGTGTTGTTTGTCTATAGAATGCTGTGTGTACGTATACTTCTGCTTCTTCATACGTTCAACCCCAATTTATATGCTTGATCATGTGATGCCAACTTCCATGACTCAAGTAGGATTGAAGACACGTACAACGTATACACACATACACACGCGCGCGCGCACGCACGCGCACGCACGCACGCACGCACGCACACACACACACACACACACACACACACACACACACACACACACACACACACTCACTCAATACACACAAGTAGCATCCAATGAATTTTTTTTTTTTTTTTTTTTTTTTTTTTTTTGCTGTCCCAACCTCTGCGCTACCTCAGAGGCAGTGCACTCACGCCGCTCATTCCGATACCCCGTCCACAGCCACAGCCCGGTCAGCCCCGCCGCAGCCCCGGCACCAGCAATCCACAGGGAGCAGTCAATGTCAAGTCGTCATGAGGCAACCCACCGGAGGAGACACTGCACTGCTGCCGAGTCACTTCGGTGGTGTTCAGTGGCGCCTGTTCTGATCTAACATACGCAGGACACCACCTACTAAGCCCCCTACTGACGACAATAATTACTTAGTCGCGGAGCCGGCGTGAGTGAGCTCTCCCTCCGGAGGGCGCCACCACGTCCGTCCAACGACAGCCCCCATGGACTCGCCGATACCGGTGACCCCGACGGAACCAAACCAAGACCACAGACGCGGAGAGGACATCGAAACTGAGGTCACCACGAGAGCAGGGCATGAAGGGCCACAGAATTTGAGACATTTTTTTTTTTAAATGCTGATCAATGGGAATGAGGATGATTAAGATGATGCTACGGATTTCCATTTCGGTCTGAGACTACATGACAGGGCTGTATACTCTACGCTTCCTTTCATAATATATCCTGGAGTCAACCAGGCCCGAGAGATACAGGCACCTGCAGTGTTGGTCATGAAATTTGAGCAACACTCTCAGAAACGCATCCATTAAGTGGATGAAACTCGACTGTGTGGTCCCATTCTTCCCAACTGAGTCCGCAGCAAACTCAACTCTGGGTAGGAGCCGGTCGGGGCAGAAAAAACCCACATGACTCTGATGGGATTCGAACCCTCGACCTCCCAGCCGGGAGTCCGCGACGCTAACCACTTCGCCACGGCGGCTGGTGCATCCAGTGAATTTAACACACACACGCGCGCGCGCGCGTCGATTTGATCGTTTAGACTTTGAAACTTTGGTTCTCACGGCTTATTGCGAAGTGTGTTTTATGTCGAGAAACGAAATATGCACCTACACACGTGTATGTACTTTTCAGAAATAGTCAAGTTTGCTGTTGGGAGAGAGAGGGGGAGAGAGAGAGAGAGAGAGAGAGAGAGAGAGAGAGAGAGAGAGAGAGAGAGAGAGAGAGCTGTGAACGATCGTGCGTGCGCGCCTCAAGTGTGTTTGTGTGTGTGGGGGGGGGAGGGGGTGTACACGCGCGCGTGCGCACGGGGCGGGAGAAGAGGACGGGGATAGGGGACATACATAACGCCAACAAAGCACTGTCAAAATCAGATGGAAGTATATACATAACAGGGCAACAAAAAAGTAAGTGGAGTACAAATCAAAGAAAGGACAAGTTTTCAATACGTTTCACTCGAAAATAAGTTTCAGAAAAGGACATCAGTTACAGAGCTACAGATGAATATGGCAAGTGTGCCCTGAGAGACACAAACTGAAAGAAAACATTACCTCTTGATATGGTTGTTTCGCCACTATTTGTTGCATTGCCGTCTGGGAGTAGTCCGGTGGACGCCCCATTAAGAACCAGGTTTAGAGTCTCTGTCGGCTGACTCCCGCACCTTGCCTTTCATGACATGGCTACTACAAGAACCGCTAATAAAAGATGCTCCATGCTTTACCGAAAGTGGGAGCGAATGATGAACCCATCGGCGCCAACCTGACTGCAACTGGAAATCTGTAACGGACCATGTGTAAATACGAGTAGAATTCCCATGTGTTTATGGAAGTAACGTCTCCGCTGAGTGCGGCACGAAGATCCCCCAAACTAGAACAAAACAGAAACAAAAACTCCCGCACCTGCATGAAGACTGGTGACCGAATAACATTGCACTGCATCAGCAGCTAAGACGTCGGAAATCCAAGGCTGAAATTGAAATCACAATGCCAAGGACATCTACGCTGATTCTTCCGGCATGAAATGTGTAAAGAACATTGATGCCAAATATACAAGACATTCAGTTTACAACCTGCGTGTGTGAAAGAGGAATGGGAATATTCCATGAAAACCATAGTCTACAAACTGGACGCCCCGACTGGAATAGATCGCACTGGAGAACAAACTGTCTGCATCTGTACTGGAACTCCCGGGGACATTTATGGACGAAACAACCAAAGTTTAAACACTTCCTCCAAACTCCAAACCCCAGACAGATGGATAACATCCAGAAGCAAAAGAGGACTTCCAATATACACTTGAAG
>CM031596.1:98986284-98988784 GCA_018398815.1 Conus ventricosus
TATTTGTTTTTAACCTTTGATTTGGTGCACACTAGGAATGAATGTGTACTATTTGTTTGCAGAAAAGGAAGAGGGAAATGTTGTTGTTCTGTTACCTCTCCCCCTTGTCAAAAGACCTCTCTGGTAATGACAATAAAATATCAAAGTGTCAAAGTGTCTCTCTCTCTCTCTCTCTCTCTCTCTCTCTCTCTCTCTCTCTCTCTCTCTCTCTCTCTCTCTTCCCACCAAGCTGCTTCCCTTCCCGCCTCCCCTACTCCTACCATTCCTCTTGCCTTCCCTCATTCCGCCCCCTCCCCCATTGCCCTGTTTCCCCCTATTCACCAGCCCCACCTTCCCCTTTCCCATTGTCTCCTCCTCCCCCCCCCCCCAACCTTGTTCGCCCTCCTCTCCCCCCAACCCGCTCCCCACGTCCAATTCTTCTCCCCATCCCCCGTCCCCTTCCCCTCCCCCCCCCCCCCCACGTCATCATCCTCTCTTCTCCCTAAACTCCGCTCCTCACCCCCTTCCTCGCCCCTCCTTACTCCCCATCCCACTCTTCCACTTCACGCCTCTCCTACCTGTACCCCTAACCCCCACCCCACCCATGCCTTACCTTACACCTACTTCGAATCCCTAACCACAGCCAACAAAAACAAAAAACTAAACAAAAACAAAAAATGGGGGGGGGGGGGGGGGGTATCAAATCCGGGATTGGACCGGGAACTTTTAGATCTGTAGTCTAAAGTTTTCACAGCTGACCGTCGTTACCGTGTTATAATAATATACTGACTTCCATAAAAAAAACGCGAAAACAAAACAAGCTGAAGGTTGGGGGTGAATTTTATTGGTCACAATTGTACAGAGTGGAAGCGAGAATTCAACGTGATTTGATTCATTACACCGGTAATGTGTGAAAATGTCATCAGCAATATGTCTTTTGTGTGGAAAATCCAAGGTCACGTGACAAACCAGCTTGAAGTCCTAATACCGTGTGTGGCCACCATTTGCGTTGACAACTGCTTGACACCTGCGGCTCATTGAGTGGACCAGGTGGTTGATGCGTCCCTTGGCACACCAGCCCACACATGGACGATGGCCTGATGAAGTTGAGCTGCTGTTGCTGGTCGTGGACGCACGAGGTCCAACCGTCTGCCAAGTTCATCCCACAAATGTTCTATTGGGTTTAAATCGGGACCGAGGGCTGGCCAGGGCAGCACATTGACGTTGTTATGCTGAAGAAATTGCTGGGTGGCCCTGGTGGTGTGTGGTCTTGCATTGTCCTGTTGGAATGTCCAGTTTGGGTGTTGCGCAAAGAAAGGATCGACATGGGGTCTGAGCACCTGGTTGATGTAGCGCTGTGCATTGACACCCTGTCCACGACCAGGACCAATGTTCTGAAAGATGACTGGTCCTATGCCGTGGTTAATGCCAATTGCACCCCATATCATAACGTTTGGGCCTCCCCAGGGGTTCTGCTCTACCACACAGGAGTCAGCATAGCGTTCACCAGGTCGACGCCATATTCTGACACGACCGTCAGCCATGTCAATACAAAAACGGCTCTCATCTGAGAACAGTATGCATCCCCACTGCTGCCTGCGCCAGTTGATTCGGGCTTGTGCCCACTGCAGCCTGTCCTGCCGGTGTCTTGGTGTCAGTACCGGACCTCTGTGAGGACGCCTACATGCCAGCCCGTTCTCCTGAAGATGCCGCCGCATAGTGTTGAGGCTGATTCGTTGCTGGAGATTCCCAGGCACCTGTCGAGCAGTGTTAGTGGCTGTTTGCCGCCTGTCCCGCAGATGGGTTCGAACAAGATGGCGATCCTCTCTTTGTGTGGTGACCCAAGGACGGCCTGGCCGGGGACGATCATCAGTGGTACCAGTGACTCGCATGCGGTGCTGCAGATGATAGATGGTTGAGATGTGGACGTTAAAGATGTTGGCGACCTGCCTGGCATCCACACCAGCCTCCAGATGGCCTAGGGCACGATTGCGTTCCTCTGCTCGTAGTCTTCGCATCTCTGTAGCGCTCAAACAGCAAGTCGTTACCTGAACCTTGTAGCGCGGCTTTATAAAGGCTGCATGCCTGCGTACTTGTCGCTGGTTAACTTTGCTCTGCATGGTGTGCACGTGCCTCACATGCAGCAACCAGTTTGCCATTTTTGTTGACCCTCCAATGCCGGGAATGATGTGTTGCTCACACAATGTTTTCACTGCACGTGAGTCTTGGACCCAAACAACTTGCCACAATGGTTCAATATTGTATATTCACCCCTTTTCACCCAAAAAATAGCCTTTCAAATTTTCGCGTTTTTTATGGAAGTCAGTATATATACATACACCGAAGGCGTGGTGAGTTGAAACACTGTTGGAATCTGTACATCATTTGGCTTCGCGACACGGATGCATTGGAAATGCAGCTAATGCGACCTTCCAGTACCAACCTGGTTTGCTTTCGTTCTGTCCAGTACGCTCATCATTTAGCGTGTCAAAGCTGAAGAAGATCAGACCATAACTACGGA
>CM031596.1:98993784-99003784 GCA_018398815.1 Conus ventricosus
TCGGCTTCTTTTCAGCGACTCAGTGCTTCCTTGTGTTTCGGCTCCTTTTCAGCGACTCAGCGGTCTGTGTCAGTCTTTAGATCATAACTTGTCATCGGTAAATATCACAAGAAATGGGCTGTTAGGAAAAATGCTATTTATGAATAATTCAATAATAGACCCACAGCTAAAATTCACAAGAAATGGGCCGTTAGGAAGAAGACCGTGTATTAATAGTTTACCAACAGGCCTCTTTGAAAACAAAGATTTTGCTTTTACAGTTAGCAGACATCCGTCTCCCCTCAGCAAGACGACTGATATTCTCCTATACTGCTAACTTTGTGACCGCAGGTAAGTTTCCTGAACGCCTATCGACATGGTCTGTCTGCAGATTCACAAACGTCTCAGCGTCACCGGCTGCTGTCATCACTACCACTGCCCTTGCTTTTCATCTATGCGATAAAGCTACCTAGGTCCATTTTGGCTATGAGATGTTGATCCATGTCTTTTCAGGCGTTAGTTTTCTTTGTGAACGTCACACGCTGTCCTTTCACACAAAAAATGTTTTGCTAGTGGAAGTGGTGTGCAATACGTTTGTGGTGCACAATGTCCGCCACGTGTTTCTTAAAACAAGGATGTTGACCCTGTCTCACTGACGTGCAGCTTGGCACTATATCAGGCAACAGATAGAGCAGACAATGTTTCCTTACATTTAATTCATTCACTTTGCCATTTTCATGCCAATAGTCGTTTGGGGATATTGTTTTGTGCGTTTTATGTCTAGAATTTGTAATGTGTTAAAAGGACATATTTGCCACTCTTTGTTTCGTACTATGTATCACGGAAGTGTCATCCACACTCTGTTTCATGCATGTATCTGCACCCTGGCTTGCATTCAGTAATACTGCAAGTCTGCGACAGTCTCCAGTCATAAAAAACAGGAGGAGGAGGAGGAGGAGGAGGAGGAGGAGGAGGATGAGAACGATTGTTTGATTTCACACCCTAAATTATATGTTTGTGATCAACTCATTTGAGCTCACAAATGTGTCAGAGGAGGACAGTGCGCGGGAATTTCAACACCCCACTAAAATACCGGTATCTGACCAGCAATAATCATACTTTAGTGAGTTTCCTCCCCTTTGGAGATTGTCTTCCCCCTTGGAGACTATAAGCTTGCTGAAGGCTCATTTTATACTTATTATTCCCCATTCACCACTCAAGCACATACTGTTGTTGGTTAGGCAGAATTATTTACCTCTGCAGATATGAAAGCTTATCTCCCCTATTTTTTTCAATCTAAGACATAAGAGCAAGCTTTGTTTATAATTCAATATTTATCGCAGTCATTGCAATACCAAGTTGCTCTGAAAATTGCTACAATGGTGCTCAGTTACTTACCCTTGGTGTGTGTGTGTGTGTGTGTGTGTGTGTGTGTGTGTGTGTGTGTGTGTGTGTGTGTGTGTGTGTGTGTGTGTGTGTGTGTGTGAAGAGAGAGAGAGATGGATAGACAGATAGTCAAATAGACAGATCAGAGAGATGTTTATTATCATCATTATTATCATTGTTGTTGTTATTGTTGTTGCTGTCATCGTTACTACTGTCATACCATCATCATCATCATTGTTATAAATCATTATTAATGTTACTATCATCATTGTTGTTGTTATTATTATTGTTCTTGTCGTTGTTGTTGTTGTTATATAATTAACTATATAGATGCAAATGGTAGGCTCTTCCATGCGAACTCGCAGACACAGACGGATAGGTATAGATAGATGTGTGTGTGTGTGTGTGTGTGTGTGTGTGTGTGTGTGTGTGTGGTGTGTGTGTGTGTGTGTTATGGTTTACGTCATGATTCCATGTACATCACGGACAGCAGGGAAAATGGCCAACTCCCACAACATCGCTCTCTACATCTGGAGAATTAAAAGAAAAAGAATCAAACCTTCAGCATCATAGCGAAGAGGCATGCAATATTTTCACAGCGTGGACCGCTTTTCAATTCCAGTTCCATTCTGTTCACACACCCCAAGCGACCGCAGGGAACCATAGCAGGGGCCGTCACGTCGCCTGAGTCGATTCCTGGATTGTTTGTTAAAACAAAAATGACAACAATAAACCAGGTTGTTTCAGAACCACAGTGACGGAAGCTTGAACTGGAAGCAGAAATCGATCATAGAAGCACAGTGTATTGCTCTGGCCGTTCTGCTACATTTTGAGTTGACAGGGTTAGGTATTGTGCACAAAGGGAATATTGTATGCATAGGCTAAGAATCTCAGCAGTTTGTCCTTATTTTTTCCTTTCTTTCTTTCTTTCTTTCTTTTGTATTTTCTTTTTCTCGTTCTTTCTTTCCTTCTTTCTGGCCAGTTTTTTCTGTTTCTTTTCTCTAACCTCTCACCACAGATGTTATCTACCATCAACAACTGCCCCTAACCCCAATCCATCCAACCATCCGCTCCCTGAACTTGGTCCCTCGCCGACGTCCTCTTCTTGTCCACTTCTTCCCGTTCTCTACCGTTATCTCCGCTTCCATCTGCCTCCAGCCCACGCATTTCCGTCGTATGACAGCTTCTCTTTGACTATTAATAAGAAACCTTTCTCCTAATATGCTCAAATGCATGTGTATACGCACGCGCGTGCGCATTCTCACATACGAGAGAGAGAGAGAGAGAGAGAGAGAGAGGAGAGAGAGAGAGAGAGAGAGAGAGAGAGAGAGAGAGAGAGAGAGAGAGAGAGAGAGAGAGAGAAGCTGAATGCATGTATAAATAAATCCTATTTACGCCCCGGTGCATATTGGCAACAGGGAAATGCTTGGACTAAGGCACTAATCTCGCCAACTGAAAACGACGCACGAGCAGTGATTTTGGAGAAGGAAGGAACTTCATTTGCAGGAATCCCTGAATACAACACTGCGGCACGTGCAATGAGTTGGGGAAGGGGAAAAAAGTTTGTTTGCTTGAACCCCAAGGTACAGAACTGTGACGCGTGCAGGGAGTCGAAGTAGGAAAGAAGTTTGTTTGCCGAAACCCAAGGGTACATTATCATGGAACGTGGACGGTGCTGAGGAAGGAAAGAAGTTTGTGTGATAGAACCCAAAATTATAGCATGCGCAATGACTTGAGAAAAGAAAGAGGAGGATGGAATCCGGAGTTCAGCACCGTGGCATGCTTGATGGGTTCAGGAAGGAAGGACATCTATTTGATTGAACCAAGGAGTACTCCACCTCAGCATGCACCATACGATGCGGTAGAACAGATGTTTATTTGATGAAAACCTTGAGTAGAGCGATTTGATAAATGCAGTGACTTAAGGAAGGAACCAACGAGTCCAGGACTGTGATAATAATAACTGTGTATTTCAGAACGCAATGAGCTTATTTGACAGAGCAGCGAAGTTGGTACAGAGTCAGAGAATGCTTTGTCTGTTTGGATGCGGTCCAAACAGGCACGTGAGTCTTCTGGATTCGTTTCCAACGAACAATTGACCTGTTGGCTGTACGAGCTAATCTACATGAACCCAGCATATTGATCCATAAATCTGAAAACACATTTGATTTCACCTGCACACAATTGTGTCATGTATTTGTGCACCCCAGCCCTCCCGCAGGGATCACCACAGGATTAAAAACACGTATAGGTAACTATAGATTCGAAGAGAAAAATGTGAACACACACACACACACACACACACACACACACACACACACACACACACACACACACACACACACACACACACACACACACATACTATTTCTAAAACCACCAAATCGAGTTTACAACATTTTTTTCTTAAATCAATATTGAATCAAAATCATGGGACAGTGTGTGCTTCACTCAAACTAGATTAAACGCCTCTTGTAGACAATCTCACAACAGGAACGTTTCGAGTCAGCAGTAAAATGGTTGTGCCTACAGAGCAAAACACAATTTAGTACATATGTAATTCAACTTTTACGAACAAAACTGAAATTCTAGGTTCAAATGGTACTCTAGTCCACCAGACGACAATGACGAACGTTTTGCGACATACGTAACTCGTTTTGATTCTGAGGTCTTCGAGGGGCAAGACGACAGAAATTGGCGGGCGAAGGACAATGAAAACAGAACAACCACAACTCGGATGTATGAACTCTTCCGCCGAGGCCACGGATACAGGATCCGCCCTCAGATCTGGATCCATGTCACGGATCTGTCCGAAAATGAATGATTGCATCATCAGGCTACATTCCATTTTTGCTCTTTATAAATCGGTCTGGTGCTTTGTGCACAAATACAGACCACCTGAAAGGAAACATTAACATTCCACCGAACGAAGGAGACATACAAATTACAAGACAAAACACATTGGCTGTGGAATGTTGCGCCCGATTTGAGGAGATAACTGATTGATCGTTCTTCGTTTTCATTGTCTTGAATGTTGTTTGTCTTGCCTGAAGAAGACCAAGCAGGTCGAAACGCGTCGTGTTTTGTGTTGTCATTTGTTTGTCTCGTTTAGCGGAACATTGACTTTTTTTTAACTTCTAAGTTTGTTTCAACTTCCCCCAGCCATCATCTTACTTTGAAACCAAATACAGACAAACAAACAAAACAAACACGCACGGATGAAAGCATTACCTTAAAGGCGGGGAGTGACAAAACGAAGGCTTTGCCAAGCTAGGGTGGAGTGGGTGGTATACAAACGAAAGTGAAATGCACCGAGAGTTATCTGCCATTGCTGGTGAGGACTGTTTTTGAAGTATAAGAGAAAACCAACAGAAAGTGATGGACCACTAGTGAAGAAAGCGAAAAATACAAATGAAGTCAGCACTGTGATATTTCTTCTAATATTATGTTCAGCGTCACAGGCAGATGTGTGTACAGCCTTTGTTTTTTCAATATTAGGCTCACTGCATCTGACTATCTCTGTGTCCAGTGTTCTAGCACTACACAACATTCGAGGCATCTGACTAATCTGTGGTTAGTTTTCAGGTACTATGCCCACTGTATCTGACTGATTAGTGTTCTTTTTTCTGGTACCAAACTTTATGTAACAGATTGATAAGTGCTTACTTCTCTGTAATGATGCTTACTGTATTTAACTATTCTGTGTAGACGTTTTCTAAGACATATAATCAGTGTGTCCACTATACCTGTCTTCCTTTTTCTGATAATATATTCTGCATCTCCGACAGCTCTGTAATTTATGACTGGACAAAACGCTCCCCTGCCAAGCAGTGGTCAGCCTGCCACAAGTGCAACAGCTACGCAGCCCTTCTGATGTTTGACCACTGGCGAGAAAGTCAACGGAATTCTGTCAACCGCGTGACCTAACACATATAATAGCACATCTAACTGACCTTCCATCACAAAATAAGTTAGTTGTCACTTCACTTTATTTGTAACTTGCAGCCAAAGTAGGGTTTAGGGGCGTCAGGTATCCATTTTAGGATTCTTCATGAATCAAACACCAAGGCTTTTTTCATGTGCATGCTACTGTCTGTACATTATGGATATTTTGCTTCCTTATCTTAAATATGATTTGAAAATTGAAATTTCAAAATTTAATTCAACATTAACGTTTCACATCTTAGTTGGCAATGTTTGTACAGACATCAAAGTTCCTGAATTTAGCTTCTTTTTTGTCTCACAGATATGAATGTGAAATGTGTGAATTTCAGGTTGGACATAAGGGAAACTTCACGCTGAATTTGTGATTCAGTTCTTCTTCTTCTCTTCTTCTTCTTCTTTTCTTCTTCTTCTTCTTCTTCTTCTTCTTCTTCTTCTTCTTCTTCTTCTTCTTCTTCTCCTCTGTGTATGTGTGTGTGAGGTGTGTGTGTGTGTGTGTGTGTGTGTGTGTGTGTGTGTGTGTGTGTGTGTGTGTGTGTGTGTGTGTGTGTGTTAAAAATAGTGCGTGTCGAAGAGAGATAATCTCTTAAAAACACCATATCTCACAAAGTGAATATCCGACTTAAAAACATGTTTCACTTCTAAAATGAACATAGAAAATGTGTTTATTTGAGTATAAACTTCACAAATAAATCACAATGACAAATGACATTCCGTAGTGTGAAATCCACTTTTCCCTTTCCAATGTCATTCTTTCCCTTTGTCTCTCTCTGTCCATCTCCCTGATTTTAAAGAAATCTGAGTGTGACCTTTTTTTTTATTGCGATGTCCCCCCCCCCAACCCCCACCCCCACCCCCCACCCCCACCCCCACCCATCATCTCCTCCCTCCTCACCACCATACTTTATTATCCCTACCGCGCATATTTCATTTTGCTGCGAGTGCAATCCGATTCATATATGTTCACAATGGTAGCACCCAATTCACTGGCATCTGGATTAAGTTGCATAAAGGATAACACATGGCAAATCCTATTCGACTGGCTGGCAGTTGATCTGTCAGGTTAGAAGAACAACAATAAAATGTTGTGGAAAATGTCATGTGTGCATGAGCAGTAGAATGACGTGCTGGAATAGTGGAGTGAAACAGAATTAAAAGTGAAGTTGCCATGGAAATAGAGTGTAGTCGAGTGGGAGTCGAATGTATAGGGAATGTAGTGGGACTGGAAGGAAGTGAACAGAAAGTGGAGTACAAAACAAGCTGGGAGCAGCGTCGAAGTGCGTGGAATGGAATTGAATGGAACGGGGGGGGGGGGGGGGGGGGGGGGGAATAGAGGACAGAGTTGAGGGGGATGGAGTGAGTGTAAAAGAGTTGGGGGAGTGAATAGAGTAGAGCGGATAGGAACGGTTGTGTAAGATGAGTGAAGGGAAAACGGGGTGGAAAGGAACGTCAAAGGTTGGTGGTGACCTCATACACTAGGGAGTAGAGCATGGTAATGTGGATTGCAGATTGTGGAGTGCAGTGGCTTGAAGCGCAATGGGAATTGCATGGGTGTGTAGTGGAACAGAGTGGAGAAGACGGAAATACAATGGAATGATCGGAGATAAGAAGGTGGCGTGGGAAGGGGTGGGACTGGTGTGGCAAATGAGTAGAGTGGGGGGATGGTGGAACAAAGTGGAACGGCGTGAACTGAGATAGAATCGGCAAGAGAGGTGTGGAGTAGGGCAGAGTTGAGCAGAGCACAATAACGTGGAGGAGAGTGGAGTGTGGTCAAAGTGAAGTGGAGGTGGGGTGGGCGGGATGTGTGGCAGAGGGGAGCGGGACAGCAGACCTGGGGAGAATCTGATGCGATGACAGTCTTAATATTTATCATAGTTTTTCAACTGGTGGGATGATTAACTGTAGTTGCTCAACTGTGAATTACAAAGGCTCAGAATCGAGTTATGGCTGTAAAGTGATGTTAATTCAGTCAATGATGGGTCCAGAAATGATTTGCTTAGAAAACCACCATTATTCAATTACAGAGTGATTTTAACACTGCGCTGTCTCCGATTTGGACAGTTACGAAGTTTCTCCCTACACTGCCTTCCAGAAAAATAAAAAGGCATTTCAGAAGGAAAAACGACGTCTGAAAAATAAGGATGAAAACTACACCAGAAAGAAGGATGAAGAAAGGAACTTCAGAGGGAACGATGAAGAATGGCGTTCTACTGTGACGATGGCTACCACAAGATGAGGGATGAACAAGATTATTCCAGATTGGAGAGTGAAGGTGGACATCCAAGAAGGGAGGAAAATCAGTGGACCATTACAAAAGGTAAAGAAAGTATACCAGCAATGATGACAAACCGCACTCTGCAAAGGACGAAGGAGATGATAAGAAGACACCTCAAAAAGTATGAGGATAGGTGATCCAGAAAGAAGTATAAAATCGGGTGATCCACGAAGGGAGAAAAAGGGTGCACCAGTAAAGATAAAGAAGGGTTCTCCAGAAAGGATGAGGAAAGGTACTCATGAAAAAGAATACACAACAATACCCTGGACAGAGCATGAACAAAGGTACTCTAGAAATACGGATAGCCAAGGGTCATGCAGAGAATAGAACAAAAAAAGAATAGCCCAGAAATAAGGATAAACATGGATGCTCTAGATATAAGAGTGAAGAATGATACCCTTGAAAGGAAACAGAATAAGCTTGTTCTCTGAAACAGTGTAGAGATTGGTATTGAAGAAAGAAAGTAGAAGTATAATGTAGAAAGAAAGATGAAAGAAGGGTACCCCAGAAGAAAAAACAACAACAAAAAAACAACAACAACAAAACGAAGCAGGGTATTTCAGACACACTTATGAAGGATGGTATGTTGCCGGACCAGTTCTCTCCTGTTTCATTTTCTCCATACAGACGAGGTCCCATCCTCCCAGACAAGGATTAATCTACCTCCTGTCTACGAAGTACAGTTTCTAATTTCAACAGAAGAGCAGTCTCTTCCAATGACTGATCAACCACGTGATATGTTGATAGCTAAGGTCACGACCTGTCTGTGATGGCTTTGAGCCAGCGTTAGCCCCATACTGATCAGACCTGTGAATCATGCCACTTATATACATACCCAACAGGAAATATTCCCCCGGGGGATCCTTCAGTACAACCATGGCTAACCCATGCCAGTAACTCCCAGACCCCTGTACACAGGCAGGCAGATTCTTTTCATCAGTTCCACACCCACCCCCACACCCTTCCCTAACTCCTAAATTTCTGGCTTCGATCCTCTCCCCCTCCCCCTGCCCCCTTTCCGTCTGAACTTCCCACAAGCACACAGTTCCAGACTGTAATATGTATGTGATTTTGTATTTATAACAGACTTCTCAGGCTACATTTTTTTTCTTCCTGGGGAGAGAAAGTAGCCATCGTTTGATACCACCCATTTTCGTTCCTGTAGCATATATATATGAATGTTTCCTCGTCACTGTGAAAAGGAATGCTCGCACAGAATATGGCCAGGCGCAACAGCTGTATTCCGGTGGGTTTAGTTATGTACGCTGAGTACAGGGATGCTCACAAGACTCCGGCCCACTGTCTCAGCAGAAAGACAAGCACTCACACCAACAATTAAGGTCTTGTGAAGAGGGAGTAGAAATTCCTGCCGTTATTTGTGTTAAATAAGTGTCTGAAGTCGCCAAAGAAAACCAAAGGCATTAAATGAATTTCAAGGTCATTTGTCACATAGCAGATTAGCGCGGGGTAGGGAGGGGGGCAAGGAGGGGTGGGGATGGGGTAGGAACTACAGGGTAGTCGGCATAATGGCAGAGAAACTGGGAGGGAACAAAAGAGGGGAAAGATATGGTGAAGATGGAATGAATGGAAGGAGATGAAAAAGCTGCTTCCTAAGGGTTTTCCCATTATACGTCCAAAGGCATGGACAACAAGTAAGTCCAAATGACGATCAACAGCAGCACTGGTGCCTGTGAAATGTCTGTCTGTGGTAAGCAGATATCCCAGGGAGAAGAGTAGCATGGACAGGTGTCTTTAAAAGCTGTTCAACAAAATTCTCAAGACACAGTGTTTAAAAATTTAAAAAAACAAAATGGAAGAAAGAGAGAGCAGGAACAGACTGCAACCTTCCCAGGGGAGAAAAATGGCGAGAGACGGACAGACAGGCAGACAGGCAGACAGACAGGCAGACAGACAGACAGACAGGCAGACAGACGGACAGACAGACAGGCAGACAGGCAGACAGACAGACAGACAGGGCCGGGAGGAGGAATGTTTCGTCGTTCGAAATTATCTTTTCTGTTCATTAAAGGAAATGAGCACAAACATTCTGCAAGATTGATTGATGCTGATGTGGACTCGCCATAGTTTGGAAAAAGGACAGAAAAAACACAGAAAAAGCAAAGGAGATGCCTCTTGACCAGATGTTATCCCAATAATGGATCTGTCTTCTACCTAATGTACCGGTACCATTTGTTCTGCAAACAAGCATTCACGTCGATATTGGCACTAATCCCTGCCTGAACTAGATTAGTAAAGAAAGTAAAGAGCATATGCCACAGGATGATGAAGAGGCCATTTTGGAAACTGATCCATCAGGATTTTCTAGGTAATGCTGCAGACAGGCCAGGGCGAAGATTGAGGAAAAAGCACTGTACTGCCTGATAATTCGATGGAGAATACGCGTGCTACGTCCCCTTA
>CM031596.1:99013784-99018784 GCA_018398815.1 Conus ventricosus
AACACAAAAGTAGAAAATCCACTTCATCAAAGATTGGGAAAAGAAATTTAAAAAAAAAAAACAACGGAAAAAACAACCAACCAAACAAACAAAAAAACACACACACAAACAAAAACCCCGAAACATGTAACTGTTCTGTCTCATCTCATCACTGACTGTTATATACTTATATATTATAAATATTTGCCAATTGGACTTTTAGCTAAGTGCAAAAAGAAAAGATACGTTTCACTTGCTGACAGTGACAGGAAAACATTTTGACTAGGCTGTACAGACGTATTTGGAATGAATTTTTTACACAAAAAAGTTACACAAAAGAATGTGATCAGTTGATATGCTATGACCACATATACAATGTATATTTTTTAACATACTTTTGTTTTAAAACAATCCAATTTCCATCTACAGATCAAGGAACTTATCTGTCGTCTACGATAATTTACAGAGAATTGTGTGTGTGTGTGTGTTGTGTGTGTGTGTGTGTGTGTGTGTGTGTGTGTGTGTGTGTGTGTGTGTGTCTGTGTCTGTGTCTGTGTCTGTGTCTGTGTCTGTGTGTCTGTGTCTGTGTGTCTGTGTATGTACATGTGTGTGTCTGTGTGTCTGTCTGTCCGTCTGTCTGTCTGTCTGTCTGCCTGTCTGTCTGTGTGTCTGTGTGTGTGCGTCTATGTCGGTACAACCATTGGTTAATCTGACGATAAACTGGTTTCAGTCAGTCAGTGTGAGTCTGTGTCTGTGTGTTGTGTGTGCGTGTGCGTGCATGCGTGCATGCTTACGTGCGTGGATGCTGCGTGCGTGCGTGCGTGCGTGCGTGTGTGTGTGTGTGTGTGTGTGTGTGTGTGTGTGTGTGTGTGTGTGTGTGTGTGTGGTGTGATGTGTGTGTGTGTGTGTGTGGTGTGTGTGTGTGTGTGTGTGTGTGTGTGTGTGTGTGTGTGTGTGTGTGTGTGTGTGTGTGTGTGTGTGTGTGTGTGTGTGTGTGTGTGTGTGTGTGTGTGTGTGTGTGTGTGTGTGTTGGATTCGTTGTTCATCCCGGATGGAGGGTAAAATGATCAGCTCAAACATTCTCTTTAAATTATGAATAAACGTAGGGGGAAAAATAAGGCAAAGAAAAGAAAAAGCGCTTCAGCTTCATGGCATGAAAAGTCAATGTTTTCTTGGCGCCAACGGCATTTCAATTCCATTTTGTTTACAGCCCCAATCAACAGCAAGGATATCAGGGCTGTCATGTCGTCCAAATCAATTTCATGATTGTTTGTTTAACTTTTTTAAGAATGAGAAGAATCAACCCGTGAGTTTAAGAACTACAGTGACAAGAGGCTGAAACTGGTCGCAGAAATCGATTATCAATGCACAGTGTATTGCCATGGCCGTTCTGCTACATTTGATTTGACAGTTTCAACTCTTGTATGCATTGGCTAGCAATGTCAGTGGTTTGTACAGAAAGCTGTTCACTTGCAAGACATAGTTCTATGTTTCTTTTTATCTTTTTTATTTGATTGTGTCGTTTGTCTTCTTTTTATTTTTTGTTGTTGTTTTTGTTTTTCCTTTTTTTTCCCCTAAACCCCTCACCACAAACATTCCCAATAGATCACCAAACGTACCCTCCTCCCTTCCCCTCCTGCATCCATCCACCCACCTGCTCCCTACATATGCAGCCTCACCGAATTCTTATTTTCCTCTTCCTCCCTTGCTCTTCTGCTGTCTCCGCTTCCATCTGCCTCCAGCCCACCCATTTCCGTTATCTGACGGCTGCTTTGTGACTAACAAAGGGAAAACTTTCTTCTAATATGCGCGGATGTATGTGTACATGGACGCATGCTGCGCGCGCGTTTTCACACACACATACACACACACACACACACACACACACACACACACACACACACACACACACACACACACGCACGCACGCACGCACGCACGCACGCACGCACGCACGCACGCACGCACGCACGCACGCACGCATGCACGCATGCACGCACGCACGACACACACACACACACACACACACACACACACACACACACACACACACACACACACAGAGCGAGAGAGAGAGAGGGAGACAGACAGACGGATAGACAGACAGACAGACAGACAAAGAGAATGAAAGAGACACAGACAGACCGAGAGACAGACAGGCAGACAGGCAGACAGACAGACACGCAGACCGAGACAGAGCGAGACAGGGAGAGACAGAGACAGGCAAACAGACAGAGACAGAGACAGACAGACGTGAGAGAGAAACAGAGACAGAGACAGGGAGAGAAGGTGAATGCATGTACAAATAAATCCTGTTTAAGCTCCAGTGCATACTGGCAACGAAGAAATGCCTGGACTGAAACAGTAATTTCGCCAGGAACTCAACACTGCGGCATGTGCGGTGCACGGGGACGGAACAAAGTTTTTTGGCTTGAACCCTGAGGTACAGCACTGTGACACGTGCGGTGAGTTGAAGGAGGACGTTTGTTTGCTGCAACCCTGCAGTACTGTATTATACGTTCAGAAAACCACCATAATGCAAACATTGAGTAATTGTAGTACTGCACAGACACCATTTTATACAGTGACAAACTTTCTCTGCAGAATGCACTCGAGAAAAATATCAAAGGTATTCCAGAAGCGAAAATGAAGACTGGTATTCTAGAAAGAAGTCGAAAGAAAGGTAATCCAAAGGGAAGGATAAAAAAGGATACCCCTAAAACAGGGTACAGAAAGGTACTCAAGAATGAGGCATGAAGGAAAGATACGCCAGAAAGAAGGATGGAAAAAAAGTATTTTAGAGGGAAGAGTGAAGAACGGTGTTCCGGTGGTTTGACGATCGCTGACCCAGAATGAGGGACGAACAAGAGCATCCCAGATCGAAGAGTGAAGGACACCCAAAGAAGGATGAAGAACAGTTGGCCTTAACGAACGATAAAGTACTCCAGAAAGAATGAACAACTGCACGTTACGAGGGATGCAGAAGACACTCGAATAAAGGATGACGACAGGTACCCCAGAAAAGAATGAAGAGAGGTCATTCAGACAGAAGGATGAAGTCAGGTAAAGGACGAACGAGCATATGCCAGTAAAATGAAGAAGGGTATTCAACGGAAATATAAAAAGGATACGCTGGAAAGAGCATGAAGAATGGGCACTTGTGAACTATGGATAAAGAAGGGTCATCGGAATAAAAGACAAAGAAGGATACCTCAAAAATAAGCACAAACACAGGCGCTCTAGACAGAAGGACAAAAATGGTATTCCTGTAAAGACATAGAAGCTTACACAATAAAGCAGAATAAGAAAGGGCACTTTAGAAGAAACAAAAGAACGAAGAAAGATAAAGTACAAAGAAGGATGAAGAATGATACTCCAGGAAGAAGAACAAAGAGGAATATCCCAGCCAGAATCATGAAGGAGGGTGTATAGCCCGACCGTTCTTTCGTTGCTCTTCTCCTCACAGACTAGTTCCCATTCTCCCTGACAAGGCTTGTCATATCATCCCTTTCTATCAGGTACAGTCTCTAATTTCAAAAGAAGAGCAGTTTCCCAGTGACTGATCAGCCACATGATCGTTAAAGCTATAACCTGTCTGTGTTGGCTTTGAACCGGTGTTAGTGCCATAGTGATCAAGATGGGGATTACATTCATGCCATTCAGTCCCTCCAGCATGAAACATTCCCTCGGGGAACCCTTCCAAACAACTATGGCTGACCCATGCCAGCTACCTCTAGCCCCCTGTACACAAGCAGACCACATTTGTTTCATCAACTGCACCGCCACCCCTGACTCCTTCCATCTCTTCCCAACCCCTAAACTTCTCACACTCATGTTGTCCCATATTGCAGTGTATATAACTTGATAGTTCTAACAGACTCCTTACACTTGAATATTGTTTTTTTATTGTTGTTGCTGAGGAGAGTGAGTCACTATGTTAGATGCCACTTATTTTGTTTCCCGTATGAATTCTTATGTGTCCCTGTAAATAACATGTTCATACAGAAGTTGGTCAGACACAACTGCAGTGATCCGGTATGTTTGGTTATTTATTCTGAGCACAAGGATGCACACAGGACATTGGTTCAACGTCTCACCATAACGACTAGCACTCAGATCGCCAATTAAAATTATGTGAAGAGGGAAAGGAAATATTTGCCAGAGTTTGAGTGAAATAAGTGTTTTCTAAGGTTCCAACTGAAAGAGCACAAAAGTTTGAAATGAGTTTTAAGGTCTTTGACCACATGGCAGTCAGAATGTCGGTGGGGGAAAGGGAAGGGGGAAGAGGGAGGGGAAGTGGTAGTGAAGGGATGGAATGAATGAAGGGAGATGATATAGCTGGTTATACCAAGTGAAGCTCTAGTATTTAAGTGTTTGCCCACAGTGTGTCCAAAGACAGAAGATGCTACAAACACCAGTGAAATGCCTGTCTATAACAGAACACACTGGAAGAAGGGTGTCATGGACAAATGTCTTTAGATGCTTTCTTTTCAATCAAATTTTCAAAACAGAAAAGAAGATAAAGGAAAGGCAAAATGAGAGAAAGAGACAGTCAAACAGCCACAGAGAGAGAGAGAGAGAGAGGAGAGAGAGAGAGAGAGAGAGAGAGAGAGAGAGAGGAGAGAGAGAGAGAGAGAGAGAGAGAGAGAGAGAGGTAGTGGGAGAAACATCAAGCTTGTTTGTCATTCATAATGATTTTCTGTTCGAAAAATCAAATGAACACAAACGCTTTCCAAAGACCTTTAATGCGTATATGTAATCGCCATATTCGGAGGAAGGGGGAATGAAAAACGGAGGTGCTTGTTGACCCAGGATGTATCCCAGTGATGGGTTGGTCTTCAACTAAATCTACGGGTACCATCTGTCCTGCAAACATGCTTTCACGTCACCATCGACACTAATCCCCTGCCTGAGCTGGGGTGTAAAAGTGAGCAAAACCCACACGCCACAGAGTGGTGAAGAGGCCATTTGGAAGGAGATCCATCAGGATTTTCTCGCTGCTGCTACAGACAGATCAGAGT
>CM031596.1:99028784-99038784 GCA_018398815.1 Conus ventricosus
CTGTGTTCATTTTTCTGATACTATATCCATATAATTAATGTCTGAACAATGCCATTTAGTGGTCAGCCTTGCACAAGACCAACGGCTGAACAGCCCTTCTGATTTTTACCACAGGCGAAAAATTGAACGGAAGTCTGCGAATCGCCTGACCTGATATGTAATATAACACATATATGATCTTCCATCCGAAAAGGACGAAGAGATGTACTCAAGAAAAAGAAGAATGCAGGATAACCAAGAAAGAGCATACAGAACGATATTACAGAAATACATATGTAGAAAGTGTCATTCGGAGAACAGGACGAACAAAGGATACCCCAGAAATAAGGACACAGATGAGGTCTCCAGAAGGAAGGGTGAACAATGGTACTCCTGAAAGGATAAGAAGCTTACTCAGTAAAACAGAATGGCGAGGAGCAGTTAAGAAAGAAGAATGTAGAAGTATAATGTAGAAAGCAGATAAAGAAGGGTACTTCAGGAAGAAGCACGAAGAAGGGTATTCCAGACAGATTATGAAGGAGGGTATATTCCACGACTCCTTTTGTTTTTCTTCCTTTGTCAGCCCATTTCCCATTCTCCCTGACTGACAAGGTTTGTCATCGCACTCCTTTCTATGAAGGGCGGTTTCTCATCTCAACAGAAGAGCACATTCACCAGTGACTGATCAACCACTTGATATATTGATCATTAAGGCCATGACCTGTCTGCGTTGGCTTAGAGCCAGTGTGAGCACCATATTGATCAGGCCGGTGAACCATGCCACTTGGTCCTTCCAGCAGGAAATATCCCCCAGGGGGGATCTTTCCATGCACTCTCGGCTGACCTATGCTGGCAACTCTCAGCTAATGTACACAGGCAGACACGTTCTTATCGCCATTTCTACGACCACCCTCCCACCCCTTCCTCTCTTGTCAACCTCTTAGTCTCTGGTTTTACCCCCACCGTTTCCTTCCCGACTTCCTACACGCGCATAGACCTTGCCTGTAGCCTGTGTGTGAATGCCTCTGTGTACCTGTCCTAGAGGTTTTTTACACAGAATTTAGCCATGTTCAAGAGCTACGACAGGGCTGTGGCTGTGGACGGGGTGTCGGAATGAGCGGCGTGGGTGCATTGCCTCTGAGGTGGCGCAGAGGTTGGGACAGCAAAACAAAAAAATGAAAAATATGTTCAAGAGCTATGTTCCAGTGGGTTCGGTTATATATGCTGAGTTTATGGATGCGCACAGGACTTCGGTTCACCATCTGACCAGAATGACTAGGACTCAGAACGCCAATCCAGGCCTTGTGAGGAGGGAAATGAAATCCTTGCCTGTATTTGAGTGAAATTAACGTCTGTCTAACATCCTAAGAATAAAGACAACGAATCATGGAATGAGTGTCATGCTCATTCACCACATCGCAGTCAGTATGTTGGCGAGGGATAGGGAAATAGGGGGGGGGGAAACATGGCAGTCAGTATATTAGCAGGGGAAAGGGAGAATGGAGGGCAGGGACGTGATGAAGAGATTGAATGAATGGAGGGAGACGATAAATTCGGTTGACTTGTACAACACTAGTTCCTAAGAGTTTGCCTGCTATACGTCCAAAGACCTGGAAAAATGAGATCCGAAATAACAATCAACAGTAGCACAGGCACCTGTGGAATGTCTGTCTGTGGTGTGAAGAAGACCCAGGAGAGAAGAATGCCATGCACAAAAGTCTTTAAAAGCCTGTTCTGCAAACAATTTATCAAAAGAGAGAAGAAAAGAAAAAGAAAAGGCAAAGTGAAAATAAGAGAAAGAGAGAGAGGGGACGAGGGCGGAGGGGGGGGGGGGGTGAGCGAGACAGCCAGACGGACAGAGAATGAGACAGACAGCCAGACAGCCAGTCAGACAGAGAATGAGTGAGTGAAAGAGAGAGAGAGAGAGAGAGAGAGAGAGAGAGAGAGAGAGAGAGAGAGAGGTGGGGAAGACAATCAGAGAGACAGACAGACAGATAGATAGATAGACAGGCAGAGGGACATAGAGAGAGACAGACAGACAGACAGACAGAGACAGAGACAGATAGAAGAGAGAGAGAAGAGAGAGAGAGAGAGAGAGAGAGAGGTAGACAGACAGGCATACAGACAGACGGACGGACAGACAGACAGGCGGATGGACAAAGAGAGAGAGAGAGAGAGAGAGAGAGAGAGAGAGAGAGAGGAGAGAGAGAGGAGAGAGAGAGAGAGGAGAGAGAGAGAGAGAGGAGAGAGAGAGAGAGAGAGGAGAGAGAGAGAGAGAGAGAGAGAGAGAGAGGGGGGGGGTTGTCATTGAAAATTATTTTCTTCTGTGAAAGGAAACTGAGAAACCGCTTTACAATGTTGATTGATGCTCATGTGGATTTGCCATTTTCCCGGGGGAAAAAAAGAAAGGGGAAAACAAAAAACAAACTAACAAAAACCAAAAAGTAAAGGTCATTCTACTTGCCCTGGACTGTATCCCAGTATGGGTCTGTCTTCTTCCAAATACCCCAGTACCATCTGTTCTGCAAACCAACATTCACGTCACCATCGACACTAATCCCCTGCCTGAGCTGGTTTATAAAAGAAACCAAAGAACGTGTGCCACAGGATGGCAAAGAGACCATTTTGAAACTGATTCATCAGGATTTTCAAGGTACTGCTACAGACAGGTCAGGACTCAGGAGATAAAAGCGCTGTAGTGCCAGATAATTCGATGGAGAATAGGGTGTTACGTTCCCTCATCAGTTAGATAAGATAAGATAATGTTGCTTATAGCCCAGCCGACCGCAAAGGGCCACATCACCCTCATCAGTTAACCACTTGGGGGACAGTAAAGTTTTAGCAATATACGAAGGTGTTTTGGGAATGTGATACTGAAGAGTGGTGGGTGGGTGTTACTTAAGCAACGGATCTCAAAGACGGCTTACTGTATAGCAGGGTGAAGTGCGACAGAAGTCGATATGAGAATGATCTTGTTAGTTTAGGAAAGGAGCGCTGTCATGGTTAACATCAAAACATAGTAGACAACTAGTAAAGAACAAGAAGCAAAGTGAATCAGTAATAGTTTGGTGCTTGAGGACGAGGCAGATTCTACTCCATGTTATCAAAAATATTCCCAGTCACTACTGGTAAGACAACGCTTTCTCTCCTTCTATTACTAAAACATATCTTTGCCAAGTCATTTTCCTAATGATGGAAAAATTGTTTCTGCACTTTTTCCTCACTAATATTCTGTAAGTTAAAATATATTTTATATATATAAAATATATATATATATATTGAATTATAAACAAAGCTTGCTCTTATGTCTTAGATTGAAGAAATAGGGGGAGATAAGCATTCATATCTGCAGTGGTAGATGATTCTGCCTAACTAACAGTATGTGCTTGAGTGGGTGAATGGGGAAAAAAATAAAACAAATGCTTCTCAAAATGAGCCTTCAGCAAGCTTATATTCTCCAAGGGGGAGACATGCTCCCAAAAGGGAGGGAAACTCACTAACATATAACTCCTGGTCATATACCGATATTTCGAAACTTGGTGGTTTCTCCTCAGTGACCGCGGAAAGTGGTAATTTGACTCCTCTGCCTTTTCAGTTTTAGAGAATGCAATCCCAGAAAAGGTTGGTGTGCAATACCGTAGTATGTTTGTTGAGTTTTCAAAAAACCAACCAAAGGTGCCATCTAAGAAGCAAAAGAAAATCATAAAAGACAAAACAAGCTACATTTTCTTGTGAAAGTAGAAAATTAAAAAGATATCCTCTAAGACACAAGTGCTGAGGGCAAGTTCTTGGAATGAATCCGCAAGGGACTAAAATACAACAAACTAATAAATTCCAAGGATAAGTACCGCACCGTTCCAGCAACTTACAGAGCAGCTTGGTGTTGCAATGACTGCAAGAAATATTGAATTATAAACAAAGCTTGTCTTATGTCTTAGATTGAAGAAATAGGGGGAGATAAGCATTCATATCTGCAGTGGTAGATGATTCTGCTAACTAACAGTTGTGCTTGAGTGGGTGAATGGGGAAAAAATAAAACAAATGCTTTCAAAATGAGCCCTTTAGCAAGCTTATATTCTCCAAGGGGGAGACATCCCAATAGGGAGGGAAACTCACTAACATATAACTCTGGTCATATTACCGATATTTCGAAACTTGGTGGTTTCTCCTCAGTGACCGCGGAAAGTGGTAATTTGATCCTCTGCCTTTTCAGTTTTAAGAAGAATGCAATCCAGAAAAGGTTGGTGTGCAATACCGTAGTATGTTTGTTGAGTTTTCAAAAAAACCAACCAAAGGTGCCATCTAAGAAGCAAAAGAAAATCATAAAAGAGCAAACAAGCTACATTTTCTTGTGAAAAGTAGAAAATATAAAAAGATATCCCCTAAGACACAAGTGCTGAGGGCAAGTTCTTGGTTTTTGAAAAACTCAACAAACATACTACGGTATTGCACAACCTTTTCTGGGATTGCATTCTTCTTAAAACTGAAAAGGCAGAGGAGTCAAATTACCACTTTCCGCGGTCACTGAGGAGAAACCACCAAGTTTCGAAATATCGGTATATGACCAGGAGTTATATGTTAGTGAGTTTCCCTCCCTATTGGAGGATGTCTCCCTTGGAGAATATAAGCTTGCTGAAGGCTCATTTTGAGAAGCATTTGTTTTATTTTTTCCCATTCACCCACTCAAGCACATACTGTTAGTTAGGCAGAATCATCTCACCCCTGCAGATATGAATGCTTATCTCCCCCTATTTCTTCAATCTAAGACATAAGAGCAAGCTTTGTTTATAATTCAATATTTCTTGCAGTCATTGCAACACCAAGCTGCTCTGTAAGTTGCTGGAACGGTGCGGTACTTATCCTTGGAATTTATTAGTTTGTTGTATATATATATATATATATATATATATACATATACATATATATATACCAGTTTAAAATAGGATTTTTAAAATGGAAGAATTAAAACCAACAAATTTGTTTCGAGCCGACGCTCTCGTCAGGGTGTACAATTTGGGCACGCCACCGGTTTTATATGGTGTGGCGTGTGGGCGCCTGAGCTCTGCACGTGTGGCACGTGGCCTGCAGATTTTTGGGGGCACACGTTCAGGGTGGGTGGGGGGGGGGTTGGGGGGTGGCGGGGGGGGACGTGTTAGGAATGGTGCATTGACAAGGATTTCCATTTATGCCTGCAATTGTTTATTATTTCTACTCTAGATTTCAGAGATGCTAGATGGGTTTACATAATATCAGCCACTTTTTCTGTAGTACACAAGTTGCATTTTTTAGAAATGTTGTTGTATGGTGTTGCTCTTTTTATAATTTTCCATGATATGTTGTAATCTATTTTCTTATCTTTAAGCTTCCAAATATATTTGCTTAGTTCTGTTTGGTTTTTATATTTTTCATTTTTGAAGGACTGTTTATGGTTTGCATATCTGGTTTTAAAATGGTTTGCCGTGATCCTATGTATGTTTCTTTATCACTGTCTGTTGTTACCGTAGCTTGGTACACAATGTTGTTGTAGAGACATTTATTGTTCAGAGGGCACTGGTCTTTTTTTGTGCAATTACAAGATATCCTTTCATCACCCTCTTTGGTTGTGTTGTTTTTGGTTTTATTGGAAGAATCAATTATATTTTTAAGGTTGGGCATACACGAGTATGATAGCTTGACGGTATTTTTGTTGAATATTTTAGATAGTACATGTTCTTTTGGAAATGATGTTTTAAGGATTCTGAGGAATTCTTTTCCTACGTTAGTTTTTGTTCTTCCATCATATGGAGGGTTATACCATATAATTTTTCTTTTCTGTTTTTCCTGTTGCTGTTCATGTTGCTATCTGGGTTATATTGTAATTTGTAGTTGTAGCCACTTTTTTCAGCGCCTCTTGGTATTCAGCTGCTGCACTGTTAAATTCTTTCTCATTGCATGACAGTTTAGATAATCTTTTGTTTATACCATTAGGTATGGTTTTTAAGATGGAGGGTGGATGGTTACTATTGATGTCTACATAGACAGGTGTGTCATTAGGTATTTTATATGGTTTGTATGTGTGATCCTTAAGGTCTAATGTTATGTCTAAATAATTTACTGTTTTTTTGTTGGCTTCTACTGTGATTTTTAGGTTATGGCTTTGAAAAATTTTACAAAGTTCTTTTTTCTTGTTTTCAATGGTTTTTGGTTTATTGTTTAACGTGGCAAGACCGTCATCTCTGTATAAGCCAACCTGTTTTCCAAGTATTTTCTGTATATGAGACAACATGAAAAGTCCAACTAATTCACACGTTTCAGCTCCATCATAAGATCCCATCGTGACATCGAATGTGGAATTTCTGCTGGTTTTTTTATCCACGTTTCACTGTTGCTATGGAGAAGGGTTTTCTTAGTGTGGAGAATGATTTCTATCTCAGAATCTGTAAATTTGTATATTTGTTGGCGAATCTTAGTGCTTTAGTGAGTAATTCCTCATCATGGAAGGGTAGAAGTCCACTATGTCAAAGTAATGAACATTGTATTTTTCTGTTTGTTCATTCTTTAAACCATTGGATAACTTCGTAACTGTTTTTCCAAAGATTGTATTCAGTGTTTGTTTTTATGTCCTCTATTGCTTTTTCCAGGATCTTTTTACTAATTTTGCCTAATTCAGATTTTGATGGGTTTATCAGTCTACAAGTAGGGTTGTTGAGGAAGTTAGGTTTATGGTCTTTAAGGGTTATAAAGGCTTCTTTTATGCTGTTGCTTCTATCCTGTCACCTAAATCCATCTGATGCACAAGTTCTTTTTCTTTTTTGCAGATGTTGTCATATGTGGTCTTATCAGCTTTTTTATAATTTTTCTGAATATTTTGTTGAGGAGTTGAGAGTACTCATTAGTTTCCATTTTATAAAAATTGTTTGTCTTGTCAACCTTTATGAATATTTTTTTGTCATTCTGGATTTGTTTTATGTTATTATTCAATGTTGTTTGGAAATTATTATGAGGTTTTCTGAATTCAATGTTAGCTATTAGTTTTTTCATACTTTCTTCAAAAGGTTTCATTTCCTCTATTGTAGGTGGCGATCTCCATGACTTAAAACCATAAGTTTTTTATCTTCCTTTTTGGCATCTGGTTCAAAAAGAAAAAACGTGTTCCACCTCATATTGCGCACAAATGTTTCAGTCTGCTCTATGAGTTTTTTCATGTAAAGTTGTAGATTGGAAAAAGGTATATTTTTGGTGGACTGCCCAAAGTTATTTCTCTCCATTTTAAATTTAGGTTCTGCTAGGCCACAGTGCTCAACGTGAGGAGCAATCAATAAAATCAGAGTTAAAAGACCACTCAGAACTTTAAAAGTGCTCGACCATGTAGGGAGCGACATACCAGTTTAAAATAGGATTTTTAAAATGGAAGAATTAAAACCAACAAATTTGTTTCGAGCCGGTGTCGTATATAATACTGTCGCCGTGGAATTGTATCGCAGCGACAGCATTTCACGTGAAATACTGTTGCAGCGACAATATTTGCTGGAAAAAAATTGTCGCGCGACAACTTTTCACGAAAAAATGTCCTATAGAATATTGTAGCTGTCCATAAAATGCAGTATTTCCCGGGAAATACTGTCGCTGCGACACGATTTTATGAGCGACAGTATTATATACGACACCGGCGCTCTCGTCAGGGTGTACAATTTGGGCACGCCACGGTTTTATATGGTGTGGCGTGTGGGCGCCTGAGCTCTGCACGTGTGGCACGTGGCCTGCAGATTTCTGGGGCACACGTTCAGGGTGGGTGGGGGGGGGGGGGGGGGGTGGGGGGGGTGGGGGGGGGGGGAGGAGGGCGTGTTAGGAATGGTGCATTGACAAGGATTTCCATTTATGCCTGCAATTGTTTATTATTTCTACTCTAGAGTTCAGAGATGCTAGATGGGGTTTACATAATATCAGCCACTTTTTCTGTAGTACACAAGTTGCATTTTTTAGAAATGTTGTTGTATGGTGTTGCTCTTTTTATAATTTTCCATGATATGTTGTAATCTATTTTCTTATCTTTAAGCTTCCAAATATTTGCTTAGTTCTGTTTGGTTTTTATATTTTTCATTTTTGAAGGACTGTTTATGGTTTGCATATCTGGTTTTAAAATGGTTTGCCGTGATCCCTATGTATGTTTCTTTATCACTGTCTGTTGTTACCGTAGCTTGGTACACAATGTTGTTGTAGAGACATTTATTGTTCAGAGGGCACTGGTCTTTTTTTGTGCAATTACAAGATATCCTTTCATCATCCTCTTTGGTTGTGTTGTTTTTGGTTTTGTTGGAAGAATCAATTATATTTTTAAGGTTGGGCATACACGAGTATGATAGCTTGACGGTATTTTTGTTGAATATTTTAGATAGTACATGTTCTTTTGGGAATGATGTTTTAAGGATTCTGAGGAATTCTTTTCCTACGTTAGTTTTTGTTCTTCCATCATATGGAGGGTTATACCATATAATTTTTCTTTTCCTGTTTTTCCTGTTGCTGTTCATGTTGCTATCTGGGTTATATTGTAATTTGTAGTTGTAGCCACTTTTTTTTCAGCGCCTCTTGGTATTCAGCTGCTGCACTGTTAAATTCTTTCTCATTGCATGACAGTTTTAGATAATCTTTTGTTTATACCTTTTGAGAAAGTATGAAAAAACTAATAGCTAACATTGAATTCAGAAAACCTCATAATAATTTCCAAACAACATTGAATAATAACATAAAACAAATCCAGAATGGCAAAACAATATTCATAAAGGCTGACAAGACAAACAATTTTTATAAAATGGAAACTAATGAGTACTCTCAACTCCTCAACAAAAATATTCAGAAAAATTATAAAAAAGCTGATAAGACCACATTTGACAACATCTGCAAAAAAGAAAAAGAACTTGTGCATCAGATGAGATGGATTTAGGTGACAGGATAGAAGCAACAGCAATGAAAGAAGCCTTTAAACCCTTAAAGACCATAAACCTAACTCCTCAACAACCCTACTTGTAGACTGATAAACCCATCAAAAATCTGAATTAGGCAAAATTAGTAAAAAGATCCTGGAAAAAGCAATAGAGGACATAAAAACAAACACTGAATACAATCTTTGGAAAAACAGTTACGAAGTTATCCAATGGTTTAAAGAACTGAACAAACAGAAAAATACAGTGTTCATTACTTTTGACATAGTGGACTTCTACCCTTCCATTGATGAGGAATTACCACTAAAGCACTAAGATTCGCCAACAAATATACAAATATAAACAGATTCTGAGATGGAAATCATTCTCCCACTAAGAAAACCCTTCTCCATAGCAACAGTGAAACGTGGATAAAAAAAAAAACAGCAGAAATTCCGCACTCGATGTCACGATGGGATCTTATGATGGAGCTGAAACGTGTGAATTAGTTGGACTTTTCATGTTGTCTCATATACAGAAAATACTTGGAAAACAGGTTGGCGTATACAGAGATGACGGTCTTGCCACGTTAAACAATAAACCAAAAACCATTGAAAACAAGAAAAAAGAACTTTGTAAAATTTTTCAAAGCCATAACCTAAAAATCACAGTAGAAGCCAACAAAAAAACAGTAAATTATTTAGACATAACATTAGACCTTAAGGATCACACATACAAACCATATAAAAAACCTAATGACACACCTGTCTATGTAGACATCAATAGTAACCATCCACCCTCCATCTTAAAAACCATACCTAATGGTATAAACAAACGATTATCTAAACTGTCATGCAATGAGAAAGAATTTAACAGTGCAGCAGCTGAATACCAAGAGGCGCTGAAAAAAAGTGGCTACAACTACAAATTACAATATAACCCAGATAGCAACATGAACAGCAACAGGGAAAAACAGGAAAAGAAAAATTATATGGTATAACCCTCCATATGATGGAAGAACAAAACTAACGTAGGAAAAGAATTCCTCAGAATCCTTAAAACATCATTCCCAAAAGAACATGTACTATCTAAAATATTCAACAAAAATACCGTCAAGCTATCAT
>CM031596.1:99043784-99055003 GCA_018398815.1 Conus ventricosus
CCTGTCTAAAATCACTTTATGTGAATAGACGTTACATTGAAGAACGAACGAACACACACACACACACACACACACACACACACTGTCAACCTCGGTGTAATGTCAGTGGAGAAGGACTAGCGCACAGCCCAAACACACCCACAGCTTGCTTACGATCTCATTCATATATCATGCATTCGTCACATCAAACCACTAGTAAAGTCTATAACTTTACTACACATGTTCATAGAACGAAACATCAATGCATATGGAATGAAACAAAATAAAACATTCTCTCTTTCCTGAACTTCACAAAATCATTTATCTAAAACATCATTAACTAACCCGGGTATAAATAGATTTCTACTTTACCTGGCCAGGTGATCTTAACTATTCACGAATCACTGTCTTTTCTTTTCTTTTCTTTTTTCTTTTCACTGTCACTTTCACAACACGACACAACTGCTGGCACTGGTTTTTGGTCTGATGGCGCCTGGTCAGGTGAGACTGTTGGCGTTGGTCTGTGGTTCTGCTTGGCGAAGTGACGCTGCCAGGTATGAGGTCGAACCCCCGGTTAGGGTAGAACAGTGACTATCAACATCGATCTGTTCTCCTTTCTTTCTTCCTGCATTAACGCATTGCACTCTCTCTCTCTCTCTCTCTTCTAGTCTGCTCTTATCAAATGGACATGGTTGCTTTTCTTTTCTTTCTTCTTTTCTTTCTTTTCTTCTTCATAATTAGCAACTCTCTCTCTCTCTCCACATCTCTCCTCAGTCCTTCCTCTGCAGACTATCTCATGCTAATCTCTCAACTTGGTTCTCTTCTCTCCTCCCCTCATCTCTCTGCTTTTCTCTCAAGCAGACCTAGAACCTCTCCCTCTCTCTGTTTCTCTCTGTTCGTTCTCCCCCTCGTTCTGCCGTTCTCTCTCTCTCACATCTTTCTTATTCGTTCCGATCTGTCCGAAAAGGGCGAGTACCATTGGTCAGTATTTTTACCGCCCTGACACCCGAAGTTATCCCCCTCTAATTCCATTGGATGTTCAAATCATGACAGTCACGCCTACACACCTTACTCTCTGTGGTGGTCAATTGGTCATTTAATTGATTAGCCAGATTTCACCCCCCACCACACTCTACCTTCCCCCCTTTCCTACTTGACTGGCGCCGTGTGGCTTAAGTCGTGGACACTGGTCAGTGTAAAGTGGCCAGCTGAGTCTGGGTAGGCGCCACGACGTCTGAGTAACAATGACGCTGGTTCCACAAAGTGGCTAGATGATCCTGAGCCCGGCGCTACGACTCGTCTCGCTAGACATCGAGGCGTCGGTCAAAACGGCTTAGTCAGTCTGGGTGGGTCGGACCGTCTCTGTGAAGCCTCTCCACTAAGCTTAATTGGCCGGATCCGAACCATGGGCCCGGTCTATGTGGCGCCTAGAATGTTTGAGTTTGGACTTATGTCCGAACAAATTGGCTGGCGACTCCCAAGTTGGGTTGTTCCATTTTTTTGTCCGTGACAATTTCCCCCTTGCAAAAGACCATGCTCCGCATTGTCTCAAAACAACGGTACAAAAAAAACAACAACCGAATTTGCTGACACACAGCTACACGTGCAAGGTTTTTTTTTTAAAAAAAATACTTTACAACCAACGGTTTATAAATTATAAAATATATCATTAGTGAATACCACTCCAATGAGTTATCATTGACGTGCGCTCTTGCGTTATTTCAACTCATTTTATAACGACCTCTGTGCGCACTTATGCAATCCCCCTACCTGCGGATTTGCCATCTCTCCTTTTCACAATTCTTATGAAAAACACAATATAATATGATCACGACCATGACACTTCACTGAGGAATCTCCATCCTCACTCATTGCAATTAATGCATTACTACACAAGCGGCTGTATGCTCCAAGCATAACTATATTTACATGAACAAATCTCACAAAGAAAATATAAACAGTCTCACACAGAAAATATGGACCATAGCCAACTGGGAATGAACCCATATCCAATCAACATAACTGTCATCAACACATATTATCAACAAAGCACCCCGGATATGACTGACTTCCTCTGAGTTGCAGCTTGCTAGACTACACGGCTTAAATAGTCAGCTCCGACATTCTGTCGACCTGGGATGTACTGCACTCGATACCTGTAGGGCTGCAGTGCCATTGCCCAACGCAGAACCCTGCTGTTTTTCAGCTGTGCCTCCTGCAGGAATTTGAGTGGTTGATGATCCGTCTCGATCACGAACTCTTTCCCATACAAGTATTTGTGGAACTTCTGCACGGCCCACACAACAGCTAAACACTCCTTCTCTACAGTTGCGTACCCTTCCTCACACTTTGTCAACTTCCTGCTAGCATATCTCACAGGAAACTCGACCTCTTCATGCTCCTGCAACAATACTGCACCTATCCCACCACCTGATGCATCTGTCCGCAACAAAAATGGTTTGGACATATCTGGTAGCTTCAAGATGGGACGGGAACCTAGTCTTTCCAACACCGTCTGCAGTGCTTGCTCTGCAGCGTCTGACCATTCGACCACTGCCGGCTTCCCTGCCTTGACCAAATCACTGAGAGGACTCGTGATTGCAGCAAAGTTTGGGACAAACTCCCTATAGAACCCAATAAAACCTAGCAGACTCCTGACTTCTGTTTTGGTCTTTGGTCTCTCTGAATTCATCATCTTCTCCACCTTTCCCCTTTCTGGCTGCTTTGTGTCGCCTCCGACAACAAAACCTAGGAACTCCAGGCTTGGAAAACCAACCTGGCACTTTGTTGGTCTGGCTGTGAGATTGGCTTGTCTCAACCTCTCCAAAACTGCTCCTAGCTGCCTCATATGCTCCTCCCATGTCTCGGATGCTATCAGAATGTCATCCATGAAATTCACAACACCTTCCAATCCCGTCAATAGCTTCCTCGTCATTCGAGAGAAGACTGCAGGTGCGTTGACCATCCCAAAAGGGAGTACTCGCCACTGGTATAGCCCCATAGGAGTGGAAAATGCTGTGACTTCCTTTGAGTCCTCACTCAAGGCTATTTGCCAGTAACCCTTGCTCAGATCGATCCTGGTGAAATACTGGCTCTTGCTTGTGGCGATCTGAGCGAACAGGTCTTCCATGTTGGGTATGACCTCTGCATCGACCTTGGTGACACTGTTCAGACGTCTATAGTCGACACAGAATCGATGCTCACCTGACTTTTTCCTCACTAAGACGACGGGTGCACTATATGATGATTTGGACGGTTCAATCACCCCAAGGTCCAACATCTTTTCTACCTCCTCCTCGATCACTTGCTTGGTGGCATATGGGATCGGGTAGGCTTTCACATGTACGGGTTTCTGTGATGTCAACTCCACCGTACATGTCTCTAGAGTTGTCCTGCCTGGTTTATCAGTCAGGGACGCCCTATACTGTTCTAGGAGCCCCCTAACTTCCTCCTGTCTCCTACTGTCTAGCCCTTCATACAGTGACACATCCCTGTATGACTCTTCCCCTGGAAACTCAGGCAACAAAATCTCTCCTTCTTCTGCTGGGTCTCCCTCACCTCCATCAATGATTGCTGCTGCGCCTATGTGCTGACTCTCACGCTGAATATATTTGCGGAGTAAATTTGCATGGAAAAGTTTTGATTTCCCATTCACATCGATTCGGTAGTCCTGATCTACCTTTTCAATGATGGTGAATTGTCCCTTCCAATGCATCAGCAGCTTGTTGTGATCCGTGGGAAGCAGTAACAGGACTTGGTCTCCCACCTTGAGGAATTGCTTCCTCACCTTCCTGTCATACTGCTTCTTCTGGACGACCCTAGCCTCCTGCAAACTCTCCCTTGCGACCTTACATGTCTCCTCGAGCCTATTGCGTAAGTCTACCACATACTGATATGTGGTTTTGACTTCTTCGGACTCCTGTTCTCCGGACCACAGCTCTTTGAGAATGCACACCGGTCCCCGAACTGTCCGCCCATACAGCAGCTCAAATGGCGAAAAGCCTGTGCTTTCCTGAGGGCCTCCCTGTAGGCGAACAGTGCCGCTGGAATGTAGCGGTCCCAATCTGCTGGCCTTTCCTCACAGAGCTTCTTTAAGATGCCCTTCAGCACACCATTGAATCTCTCCACCAAGCCATTGCATTGTGGATGGTATGGGGTAGTGAGCAGCTGTGTGATCCCTAGCAGCCTGTTGACCTCCCTCATCACGCCTGAGGTGAACTGTGACCCCCTGTCACTGAGAATTTGTGCTGGCACACCCACGCGAGAGAAGATGTCTACCAGCCCTTCAGCGACCTGTTGCGTATCTACGCCTTTCAACGCAACCGCTTCTGGGTATCTGGTCGCGTAGTCCACCAGCGTCAACACATACCTGTGCCCACCTTTGGAACAGGGCGCGATTGGCCAATCAGGTCAACAGCCACCCTCCTGAATGGTGTGTCAATTAAAGGAGGCTGTTTAAGAGGCGCCTTCCTCTTCACCCCTCTTGTGGCTGACCTTTGACACACGTCACATGACATGCAGAAACGCTTGATGTCTGCCATTGCTCCTGGCCAATGAAAGTCATCAAAGATTCGGTCAGCTGTTTTGCTGGTGCCGAGATGACCCGCCATGAGCGACTCGTGACCCACTGACATGACAGTGTCACGATAACCTGCTGGTACCTCTAACTGAGTGGTCACCTTACCTGTCTTCCCCTTGGTGAACACTCGGTACAACAGCCCGCCTTTCACAAGAAATTCTGTCTCACCTCCTCTAACCTCCTGTTTCTCTCCACCTCTTGCCAACTCCCAAGACTTCACGAGCGAAGGGTCTTGTTCCTGCGCTGCCCTAAACTCATCAGGCGACACATCTATGCCCGACTTCCTTCCTGGAACAACTAACGGTTTAACAACCTTTTCCTCCTTCTTGCTCCGTGTTTGAACTGCTGCCCCTGTAGCAGTCAACAACTCAGGATCCCCTGGATCCCTTGCCCCTGGAATATTTTCCAATGATCAAATCGTGAAGGGGTTTCTCCATCACCAACGCAGACAACTCGCCTGAGAAGTAAGGGGTACGTACTTCTATCTTAGCAACTGGAAACTCCCTCACAGTGCCATCGATTAGAGTACAGGTCTGGATTTGCCCTGTCAAATCCCCTTTCTCGACCAGCGTTGTTCGTACTACCCCGCATGAACAACCAGTGTCTCGTAACACTTTCACCCTCTGCTGGCCAATCCACCCTTCTTCCACTGGTAACGAACCACTCAGCCTAGTGCCCTCCATCCCTGACACTGACTGCTGTCCAGTGCTAGCCATAGGCTGCACTCCACCCTCTTCAGACTGAATCCCTTTTGGTTCCACTGCAGGTCGTTTCCCTTGACGACCCTTATCCACCTCTTGCAAGGCTGCTGCCTTCTGGAACCTCATGCGACAATCCCTCGCCACATGTCCCTTCTTGTGACAAATGAAACACCTAATGTCCCTTTGCCCTTCCTTCTGCCCCACCACTGGGTTTGCAGACTTTGCAGGAAACTCCCCCAGTCTCCTTGCACTCTTCTCACCTGTGCCTAGCACCTGTTTCTCCTGCACCTTAGTGCCCAAACGTGCCTCTCTATACACCTCTGCGAACTTCAACAACTCTCCTGCTGTCTCTGGCTGTCTCTCTTTCAAATGTATGGTTAACTCAGGCCGCAACCTGACAAAATCTGTTCTTTCATAACTAGCTCTTTCAACTCAGCGAACTCCTTCTTCGTACCACTCAACTCTAACCACTTCTCAAAATAGTGATCTAGACGTGCACCAAACTGAGTGTACGTTTCCCCTGCTTGCAATCTAGCTGAACGAAATTTCTTTCTGAATCCTTCCTCTGTGAGGTCAAATCCCTTCATTAAAGACTCCTTCACAGCACCAAAATCAGACTGTTGTTCTGCTGGTAACGCAGTGAAAATTTGTAATGCCTTACCCGTCAGTAACGCCGACAAAATGACTGCCCACTCTTCTGGAGGCCAACCCTGACTGGTCGCAAACGTTTCGAAACGACTGATGTATGCATCAATCGAATCGGTTCCTTCAGAGAATTTTGGCAACTTGGGTCGGGGGGCATAGCTGCGCACAGAGTCACTGGAAAGTGAACTACCATCATCGGTGGCCTCCCTCTGTATTCTTACTTTCTCTAACTCTAATTGAATCTTTAAATTTTCTGTTTCCTGCGTTGCCCTTATTCTTTCTGTTTCCTGCGCTTCCCTTATTCTTTCCGTTTCCTGCTTCATTCTTTCTGTTTCCTGCGCTTCCCTTATTCTTTCTGTTTCCTGCGCTTCTACTGCGATACGGCGTCTTTCCGCGCGTTCATCCCTTTCCATCTTTTGCTGGTTTTCAACGAACGCTCGCAACTCTTCTCCCGAATAACCTAAATCACGAGCGACGCTCACGAGTTGTTCAATAGGGGTGTTCTTTTCTTCCGCCATTGTATCTCTTTTTTTTTTTTTTTTTGAACAAGATTTTACTACTACGACAGCAAACTGGTGGTTACCGACACGAGTGACGTGATAGCACAATCCTATGAATGATACTATTAGCTTGGGACAACGTAGTTAGTTTTTATAAGACGCCCAGCGCCTGACCCAACTATGAGAGCGAATTATAGGAGATCTGTGCGAAATGAGTACTCTGGGGCTGAAATGCCAAGCCTAGTATTAACTATCTTGGAAGCAATGCCAAGCCTAGTATTTAACTATCTTGGGAACATACAGTAAGACAACCCTTGTCTTAGGATTACAACACTTGAATCCCACCCAGCTTCCTCTCTGAGAAGTTGAACAATTATAATAAATGGGCCAGAATATCCTGGCAAGCTCGCCAATAAATTGTCAACCTCGGTGTAATGTCAGTGGAGGAAGGACTAGCGCACAGCCCAAACACACCCACAGCTTGCTTACGATCTCATTCATATATCATGCATTCGTCACATCAAACCACTAGTAAAGTCTATAACTTTACTACACATGTTCATAGAACGAAACATCAATGCATATGAATGAAACAAAATAAAACATTCTCTCTTTCCTGAACTTCACAAAATCATTTATCTAAAACATCATTAACTAACCCGGGTATAAATAGATTTCTACTTTACCTGGCCAGGTGATCTTAACTATTCACGAATCACTGTCTTTTCTTTTCTTTTCTTTTTCTTTTCACTGTCACTTTCACAACACGACACAACTGCTGGCACTGGTTTTTGGTCTGATGGCGCCTGGTCAGGTGAGACTGTTGGCGTTGGTCTGTGGTTCTGCTTGGCGAAGTGACGCTGCCAGGTATGAGGTCGAACCCCCGGTTAGGGTAGAACAGTGACTATCAACATCGATCTGTTCTCCTTTCTTTCTTCCTGCATTAACGCATTGCACTCTCTCTCTCTCTCTCTCTTCTAGTCTGCTCTTATCAAATGGACATGGTTGCTTTTCTTTTCTTTCTTCTTTTCTTTCTTTTCTTCTTCATTAATTAGCAACTCTCTCTCTCTCTCCACATCTCTCCTCAGTCCTTCCTCTGCAGACTATCTCATGCTAATCTCTCAACTTGGTTCTCTTCTCTCCTCCCCTCATCTCTCTGCTTTTCTCTCAAGCAGACCTAGAACCTCTCCCTCTCTCTGTTTCTCTCTGTTCGTTCTCCCCCTCGTTCTGCCGTTCTCTCTCTCTCACATCTTTCTTATTCGTTCCGATCTGTCCGAAAAGGGCGAGTACCATTGGTCAGTATTTTTACCGCCCTGACACCCGAAGTTATCCCCCTCTAATTCCATTGGATGTTCAAATCATGACAGTCACGCCTACACACCTTACTCTCTGTGGTGGTCAATTGGTCATTTAATTGATTAGCCAGATTTCACCCCCCACCACACTCTACCTTCCCCCCTTTCCTACTTGACTGGCGCCGTGTGGCTTAAGTCGTGGACACTGGTCAGTGTAAAGTGGCCAGCTGAGTCTGGGTAGGCGCCACGACGTCTGAGTAACAATGACGCTGGTTCCACAAAGTGGCTAGATGATCCTGAGCCCGGCGCTACGACTCGTCTCGCTAGACATCGAGGCGTCGGTCAAAACGGCTTAGTCAGTCTGGGTGGGTCGGACCGTCTCTGTGAAGCCTCTCCACTAAGCTTAATTGGCCGGATCCGAACCATGGGCCCGGTCTATGTGGCGCCTAGAATGTTTGAGTTTGGACTTATGTCCGAACAAATTGGCTGGCGACTCCCCAAGTTGGGTTGTTCCATTTTTTTGTCCGTGACACACACACACACACACACACACACACACACACACACACACACACACACACACACACACCACACACACACACACACACACACACACACACAAACACACACACACACCACAAGGAGAGAGACAGAAGGACAGACAGACAGACATACAGACAGGCAGACAGAGCAAGAAAGACAGAAGGACAGACAGATACAAAAAAGACAACAGACGGATGGACAGATACAGAGAGACAGACAGACAAAGCAAGAGAGATATAGGCAGACAGATAAACAGAACGACAACAGGCAGAGAGAGAGAGAGAGGAGAGAGAGAGAGAGAGAGAGGAGAGAGAGAGAGAGAGAGAGAGAGAGAGAGAGAGAGAGAGAGAGAGAATGAGAGAGAGAATGGGAGAGAGAGATTTGTCATTCAAAAGTATTTTCTTCCGTGAGAGGAAATTAACGCAAACACTCTGAAAGTATGATTGATACTCACGTAGAGTTACCTTACCCTGGAAAGACAAGAAACGAAGAGGGGGGGGGGGGGGGGCAACAAAACAAAAGAAAGAAAGAAAAAAACGGGGAAAAGAAACGAAAACAAAAGAAAGGAAAGAAAAAGGCGATGCTTCTAGATCTGGACTGAATCCTAGTTTTGGGTCTGTCTTCTTCTTCCAGATAGAGCAGTACCGTCTGTTCTGCAAACAAACTTTCACTTCGCCATCCACACTAATCCCCTGCTTTAGCTGGGGTTTAAAAGAAACCAAAGAACGGGTGCCACAGGATGGCGAAGAGGCCATTTGGAAACTGATTCATCAGGATTTTCAAGGTACCGCTACACACAGGTCGAGACTGAGAAGGAGATAAAGACGCTATAGTGCCAGATAATTCGATGGAGAATACAAGTGTTACGTTCCCTTGTCAGTTAACCACTAGGGGAAAGGCAGGCTTTCAGTAATGTACAAACCTGTGGCGGGAATGTGTTACAGAGGCAACGGGTCTTGAAGCTGGCTTACTGCGTAGCAGCGTAAAGTGAGGAGAGAAGTCGAGGTGAAAATGGTCTTGGTAGTTCTGGACCGGGGTTCTGTTATGGTTGGCATCTGGTAAAGAACGGGAAGCAAAGTAACTCAATAATGGACTGGCGGGTGAGGACGAGGCAGATTCTACTCCATGTTATCACAAACATCTTCCCAGTCACCACTGGCAAGACATCGCTTTCAAAGAAAGAGCATCTCATTAGTGGAGAAAAAAAAACAGTCAATGCAGGCAAGGTGCTGCTGGTCAGAGAACCTGGGTTATGTGTAAGCTCCAAGAAGTTTAGAGGATGTGTGTCATCAGAAGTAGACTCTGACTCAGAGACAACGGCTTTCACAGTGCCAGTTTCTATCTGTACTCACACACACACACACACACACACACACACACACACACACACACACACACACACACACACACACACACACACACACACACACACACACACGCGCGCGCGCGCGCGCGCGCGCGCGCGCACACACGCACACATACACACACACACACATACACACACACACACACACACACTCGCTCGCTCGCTCTCTCTCTCTCTCTCTCTCTTCTCTCTCTCTCTCCTCTCTCTCTCTCTCTCTCCTCTCTCTCTCTCTCTCTCCTCCCCAATTTTTTTCCTTCAGTTTTTATTCTACAAATATGTTGAAAACCTTGACAGCTTGAAACTGATTTTTTTTTTCTGTGGGCTGCTGGTATTCAAGCTGTAGCAGAACAATCTTGGTCGTGTCTGTATAATCAGAACGGATGACGTGGGTGTAAGGCGACTGAGAGGACAGAGATGATGAAACAGACCCCCCACCCCCACCCCACCCCCTCCCGTCTTCCTCGTTCTCGTCTCTTCGGCTGTTTTTCAATGGTAAAGTTTTTAATATAGTCCGTTGAGTTTCTGATATTTCAAGGGTTATGCAGTTTAGACTGTCCTCCTTTATTCACAACAACAACCACTACAGGAACAGTGCAGAGCGCAGTCTGGACTTGTGAATCACTACCACCTTCAGCATGACATTAATGCTCTATAGACATGATGCTGTGGGTCAGAGAACGTGGGTTATTTGTCAGCTCCAACAACTTTAGAGCATGTGTGTCATCAGAAGTAGGCTCAGAGGAAAAGACTTACAGTATTTGTTTCTGTTTGTCCACACACACACACACACACACACACACACACACACACACACACACACACACACACACACACACACACACGGGCGCATGCATGCACACACACACACACACACACACACACACACACACACACACACACACACACACACACACACACACACACACACACACACACACACACACACACAAAATGTGTATACATACTTTTTTTAACTTCTCAATTTTTGTAGTAGCAGTATGTTGGAAACCTTGACGACCTAAAATTGGTTGCTCGCTGCTGGTGTTGGAGCTGTGACAGGACAACTTGGGTGTCTCTGTGAACAGGTGAATCAGAATGGGTGGGATGCATGCAAGGCCATTGAGAGAACACGAGATGAGACAGACCCTTCTCCCCCCTCCATCCTTACTCCCGTTATACCTCCAAGTATAGTCTTTGATGGGCAAAGACTATGCAGTGTCTGAAATGTCAAACATGATGTGGCTTGGACTCACTTTTTTTTTAAGTTCACAAGCATAGCAAGTACAGTGCATGAGAGTCTAGACTCGTTAATCATCATCATCTTCAGCGCATAATTAGTGCCCTTTGAAGATTTCCGCACTGACTTTTGTGTTGATTGTAACGTGTGACAGCCTTTGCGACGGCTGAGCTATAAGCAACATTACCTTATCTTTCCTACCCTGAGTCAAATAATCCGGTTTGACGTGTCTGAAGGAGACGAAACCAGACATCCCATACATTTGATCACCCAGAACTTCCGACGAAGTTACGAAATCGGTCAGTCAGGGACTGTTCATAGTTAAGCAGACTCTGCTAACTGAAAGCATGATTCCAATGTTAACGTCCTGTGGC
>CM031596.1:99055103-99057603 GCA_018398815.1 Conus ventricosus
CAGAAGGACAGACAGAACAAAGACAAAAGACGGATGGACAGATACAGAGAGACAGACAGACAAAGCAAGAGAGATATAGGCAGACAGATAAACAGAACGACAACAGGCAGAGAGAGAGAGAGAGAGAGAGAGAGAGAGAGAGAGAGAGAGAGAGAGAGAGAGAGAGAGAGAGAGAGAGAGAGAATGAGAGAGAGAATGGGAGAGAGAGATTTGTCATTCAAAAGTATTTTCTTCCGTGAGAGGAAATTAACGCAAACACTCTGAAAGTATGATTGATACTCACGTAGAGTTACCTTACCCTGGAAAGACAAGAAACGAAGAGGGGGGGGGGGGGGGGGCAACAAAACAAAAGAAAGAAAGAAAAAAACGGGGAAAAGAAACGAAAACAAAAGAAAGGAAAGAAAAAGGCGATGCTTCTAGATCTGGACTGAATCCTAGTTTTGGGTCTGTCTTCTTCTTCCAGATAGAGCAGTACCGTCTGTTCTGCAAACAAACTTTCACTTCGCCATCCACACTAATCCCCTGCTTTAGCTGGGGTTTAAAAGAAACCAAAGAACGGGTGCCACAGGATGGCGAAGAGGCCATTTGGAAACTGATTCATCAGGATTTTCAAGGTACCGCTACACACAGGTCAGGACTGAGAAGGAGATAAAGACGCTATAGTGCCAGATAATTCGATGGAGAATACAAGTGTTACGTTCCCTTGTCAGTTAACCACTAGGGGGAAAGGCAGGCTTTCAGTAATGTACAAACCTGTGGCGGGAATGTGTTACAGAGGCAACGGGTCTTGAAGCTGGCTTACTGCGTAGCAGCGTAAAGTGAGGAGAGAAGTCGAGGTGAAAATGGTCTTGGTAGTTCTGGACCGGGGTTCTGTTATGGTTGGCATCTGGTAAAGAACGGGAAGCAAAGTAACTCAATAATGGACTGGCGGGTGAGGACGAGGCAGATTCTACTCCATGTTATCACAACATCTTCCCAGTCACCACTGGCAAGACATCGCTTTCAAAGAAAGAGCATCTCATTAGTGGAGAAAAAAAAACAGTCAATGCAGGCAAGGTGCTGCTGGTCAGAGAACCTGGGTTATGTGTAAGCTCCAAGAAGTTTAGAGGATGTGTGTCATCAGAAGTAGACTCTGACTCAGAGACAACGGCTTTCACAGTGCCAGTTTCTATCTGTACTCACACACACACACACACACACACACACACACACACACACACACACACACACACACACACACACACACACACACACACACACACACACACGCGCGCGCGCGCGCGCGCGCGCGCGCGCACACACGCACACATACACACACACACACATACACACACACACACACACACACTCGCTCGCTCGCTCTCTCTCTCTCTCTCTCTCTCTCTCTCTCTCTCTCTCTCTCTTCTCTCTCTCTCTCTCTCTCTCTCTCTCTCCTCCCCAATTTTTTTCCTTCAGTTTTTATTCTACAAATATGTTGAAAACCTTGACAGCTTGAAACTGATTTTTTTTTTCTGTGGGCTGCTGGTATTCAAGCTGTAGCAGAACAATCTTGGTCGTGTCTGTATAATCAGAACGGATGACGTGGGTGTAAGGCGACTGAGAGGACAGAGATGATGAAACAGACCCCCCACCCCCACCCCACCCCCTCCCGTCTTCCTCGTTCTCGTCTCTTCGGCTGTTTTTCAATGGTAAAGTTTTTAATATAGTCCGTTGAGTTTCTGATATTTCAAGGGTTATGCAGTTTAGACTGTCCTCCTTTATTCACAACAACAACCACTACAGGAACAGTGCAGAGCGCAGTCTGGACTTGTGAATCACTACCACCTTCAGCATGACATTAATGCTCTATAGACATGATGCTGTGGGTCAGAGAACGTGGGTTATTTGTCAGCTCCAACAACTTTAGAGCATGTGTGTCATCAGAAGTAGGCTCAGAGGAAAAGACTTACAGTATTTGTTTCTGTTTGTCCACACACACACACACACACACACACACACACACACACACACACACACACACACACACACACACACACACGGGCGCATGCATGCACACACACACACACACACACACACACACACACACACACACACACACACACACACACACACACACACACACACACACACACACACACACACACACACAAAATGTGTATACATACTTTTTTTAACTTCTCAATTTTTGTAGTAGCAGTATGTTGGAAACCTTGACGACCTAAAATTGGTTGCTCGCTGCTGGTGTTGGAGCTGTGACAGGACAAACTTGGGTGTCTCTGTGAACAGGTGAATCAGAATGGGTGGGATGCATGCAAGGCCATTGAGAGAACACGAGATGAGACAGACCCTTCTCCCCCCTCCATCCTTACTCCCGTTATACCTCCAAGTATAGTCTTTGATGGGCAAAGACTATGCAGTGTCTGAAATGTCAAACATGATGTGGCTTGGACTCACTTTTTTTTTAAGTTCACAAGCATAGCAAGTACAGTGCATGAGAGTC
>CM031596.1:99062603-99067603 GCA_018398815.1 Conus ventricosus
CTCTCTCCTTTTCTGACCATAGGCAATTCTGTCCTTATCGTTATTAGTTCTATGAAACTTGTTTATCTGCGTTCGTAATACTTTTCTGCTTTGTTTACATTCAAGGTCGAACCAAACATTTCTCATACCTATGCCAAATCTAATAGTTTTCATCATGCATTCACCAGCATACACAAAACATTCATTAAACATGGACAAGGCTTGATTAATGTTAACACCAACAAGGTCAGCAGCTTCACTAACTAATGATGAGACATGGTCAGAGTTCATACGTTCATGAAAAGCAGCTGAACTTTCTTCATCCCTTTTGTACTTTCTAACAGAAACAACTTGGTGAGCATTGTTCTCAATAACAGGTAAACAGTCAGCACTATTAGACAGTGAGAAAAACAAAACAACAACAGCATGCTTAGTTTCTATTAACGGTCTTACATTAAGGCACTGACAATGAGGAAGTAAGGAACTTGAGGCAATCATATAATCAATTACGCTAGAACCACTACCAGATACATAAGTAAAGTCACCTGAACATTTGAATGATTTCAGACCGTTAAGAATACATAGATCAAATTCATGACATACATTTAACAAATATCGACCGAAAGGGTTTACCATAGTATCATTGGAGATTCTCGGAAAGGGTTCCTCACTTAGGGACGCATCCATATCATATGACATATAATTCAGAGAGAGAGAGAGAGAGAGAGAGAGAGAGAGATAGAGAGATAGAGAGAGAGAGAGAGAGAGAGGAGAGAGAGAGAGAGAGAGATCAACGAACAGAAAACTTGCAGATAAAGAACGATGCTGGAATGGTGCATCCTTTCAAATGCCAGAAAGTTGTCAAGACAGAAAGAAAACCGCCAAGCCTTTGTACGACCCACATCGAAGGAAAAGAAATAAAACAAAAAGACTTTCTGTATTCACTTATTAAGCACACCTTATCATTGACCTTTTAAAGTCCCCCTTTGGTTATTGCAGACAAACTATGTAATAGTCCCGAACCCAAACGCCAATGTTATCTATTTTGGAGAACAGCCACTGTTTTTCTTCTGCCCATGTAAGAAGCAGACAGACAATTCAATGATGGAAGACTCCCGTAAGCCAGATTTTCACAGAAAAGTGAAATTGTTCCATAGACAATCGCTTCATGCAAGAGGGAGAGAGAAGGGCTGCACATGAATATTCGTTTTGAAAACTGTCTGTGATCAATACAGCATGCCTAGTGGAGGATGTTAGTGGGATACGGCTCAAGAGGGGAAGAAGGGGTGGCTGGCATAGGCGTGGGTAAGGGATGGGTGCAGAAGTTGATAGTCAAACTTATGCTTCTTCCCTGAACCACGCCCACTGAGGGGCAGGAAAGCAGTGTACATAGTAGGAAGGGTGCAGGGTGGGAAGGGGGAGGGGGTATAAGAGCCAAAATCTTTTCTTGTTTGTTGAACAAATGTACACTGACCAACATAGAAAAATGTTTCCCCCAATTTTAAAAGTCCTTTTGTGGACTCAGTTTGGCGGATTTTTTCCCCTGATCTAAAACTTGTCTTTTGAAAGGGTTCAGCCCTTTTAAATGCTTCTTTTCCCACTCGGGGAAGGCCGGGAAAAACCCCTTTCAAACCCCAAGGGAATAACCAAATGCCTTACGGTAGGAAAAACATTTGGCCTTTGATTTGTTTAGGGTAAATGCCGCCCTTGTTCTTTGAATGTTTCCCAAAAGGTGCTTTTAAAAAGTTCCTTCAAATTTTTTTAAAGTTTGGTTACTTTATTGGCGGGTCACAAGATAGCTATATAAATGAAGGGTTTAAAGGGGGTAAATTCACTCCATCAAGAAGTCTGCGGGGGAATGAGTGCCTTTGTAAATGAAGAAAATTGTTGGGATCCCAGTTTGATAAAAGTGGACCAAAAATTTTTTAATAAATTAGCTGTGTTTTTTACTTCGATACCTTCAAAGTTTTTAAAAACACTATCTAATTGTTGCCAACGCTGCAAATTTAACGTGGCCATTTTGGAAAAATTTAGACATCACCCGGGAAATTTCAAGAGCAGCCAATTTTTTCCCTCTGAATTTTGCCCGCAAAACAAAACTGTTTGGGGGGGGAAAAGAGAAAACTGGGTCCCCCCTTCTGATGACTTAAAATTTGACGGGCCCCTGGGGGCTTTTTCAATCCCCAAGAATGAAAAAAGCCCAAAACCAAAAATGTAGCTGTAAAGGGAGCCAAATCACCCTTCCCCCAAGGGGATGAGAATAAAAAAAGAAGAAAAAAGAAAGGGGTTTTTCCTGAACGCATTTAAATTACTTGCTGTAAAGAGCACCCTTTTTGATAGGGTTTATGGTTAGTTTGTTTTTTTCCCCCTCCAATTTATTGTTTTTTTTTGCATAATTAGAAATAAACGTTTTTCCAATAACAAAAAACTTTTTTTCACGCCCCTTCAGGGAAAAATTAGGTTCCCCTTCAGGGAATGCCAAAGGGGAAATGGGGGAGTATGTCTGTGGTTTTAAAATTTTAGGACGCCATAATGTTTGGGCTTTTTTTCATTTGGCCCTTTTTTCGGGTGTGCCTTTTTTTTTTTTTCATATTTTTTGGGGGGGGGGGGGGAAATTCTAATTCATCAAGGGGAAAAAGGATGGGGAAATAATAGGTAGGCTTTTGCCCGACACAAAAAGGGGAAATTTGGTTTTAATCATTTTCCCCCCCGTCAGCTAAATTTGGGGCTAATTTCCTCCGCCCGGGCATTAAGGGAAATTGGACTGTGTTGAGGTGTTTATAAATCCCCTTTTGCAGTCCATGGGGAACCAACGAACAAAAAGTAAGCAAAAAAAGGGGACACCCTACTTTTTAAATTACGATTTTTACTGATCTGTTTTTTTTCCTCTAATTTTTACCCGTTTACCTCCCCTTTATCGATTTTCTGATACCCACCCGGTTTTTTTTTCTTTCCGGTTCCTTCTATTACATACCCGGGCCCAAAAAATCTGTTTTCTATATTCTTTGTGGAAATAATCGTTAAATTACTGCCCATCAATAAAATAAAAACAATAAAGAAAAAAAAGGGTTTTTGCCCATATAAAAAGTGACAAACAAAATCTTTTGGGTTGTGATTATGACTTTAAAAAAAGATAACAAACTAAAATGGGGGGGAACGTGTAAAAACTAAAAGAAAACAAAAAGCCGAAAAATTCACACACACACACCACACACACCACACAACAAACCCCACACAAAAAAAAACACACACAAAACACGCGCCCCCGCGCGCGCCCGCACGCACGCACGCTCCACGCACCCCAAGCCGCCGCACGCACGCAGCACGCACGCACCCCCACGCCCCACACACACCACAAAACACACCCCACACCCACCAAAAACACATCAAGGCCCACCTCCCCCTTTTGAAATCCCGGGGAGTGCGGTGGGTGCATTATAGGGTCCTCGGGGAAGACCCGCAAATTTAAAAGGGGCCCCGTGCCGTGTTCGAAGGGGGATGCGAGGGAGAAAGGGGCGGGGGCAGGTTGGGGGGGAAAAGGGGAAGGCACAAGAGGGAAAGGGGGTTTTAAGGGGGAAAGACGGGACAAAAGTCCCCCTACTTTGGAAAACCCAGTGCATAAAAATTCGACCTTTTACTCGGGAAGACGCCACCCCACCAAGCTTTGGTAAAAAATGGGGGAAAAAACGACGGAATTCTGCGAATCGAAGCTTTTGGGTCTGACAAAACCCGTGTTAAACCCCCAAAATAAAAACCCAATGTTCACAATTCAAACTATTTTTGAAAACCCCCTTTTCCCTGCGATAAAGGAATTTTTTCCCCGGGCTTTTTTTCTTTCCTGTTTTTCCTTTTTCGTTTGTGTAAATGTTTGAATGTGGGAAGATAAATAAATAGAAAAGGAGAAAAGGGGAGAGAGAGAGAGAAAAGAACCCCAAATTTCAAACTCAAATATTTAAATTGCAGGCCCACGGCCCTATCAAAGTGGGGTGAAAAAGGGTTCAAAATAAATCGGTACAAGCCCACCGTAACGAAAACTCAGCTGAATGGTTTTTAAAAATTTAAACCAAAAGAAAAAACATTCTTTGGAAGCAATGAAAGCTTTAAATTTTCTGTTTCCTAACACCCATTCCCTTTTTAAAAATAAAAATTACCAAAAACCAAAATTTTTTGTCTCAATAGAACGGGTTAGCAACTTTGGAAAATTTTAAATTTGAAAAAGGTTTTTGTAATATTAGCTGGAATAAACCTCAAGGCGCCAATTTTTTCGTACAAAGGGACAAATCAGTAGAAAAGAGCCATTTTCCGGGGGTTGTTTCCTTTACATGGGACAAAAATGTCAGGGTTTTCAAGCGATCGAAATTTTCGTAAAAATTTGGCATCGAAAAATTGGCACTTTTCCAAACCCAAAAACCCTTGAAAGAAACCCTTAGGATTTTTAAACATTTTTTTAATTTACAAAAGGGGGTTGGAACTTTGAACAAAGACTGCTTATAGGGCCCGATGGGCATCTTTCAACTATCCGATTAAATAGCTGAAGCCAGTCTTGGATGTAAAAATAATTTTAAAGGGTTTTTTAAAATTCGCAATAAAAGCTTTCCTTCCCCAACAATCTGGCATTTCCCAAAAAAACCCAAAAACCCAAATCTATAAAGAAAAATAACAAACTTTAAAGTCTCCGGGTAATAAATTTTGTTTCTGCGGTGTAGCAACATTCTTAGGCTTTTTTGGGGAGTCTGTTATTACCCCTTACAAGCAAAACACGAACCCAAATTCTGAATTTTTTGGCATACGTTTTAACAAAGGGGGTATTTTTCCCGATTCGCCGTAAACAAATGCCTAGGGTTTTTGGGACTTACACCAAGAAATTTTTTTAAAAAGCGCTAAGGGGCACCCTTTAAATTGTTTGATTAGATGACAGCCCCCAAATTTTTTTTTCCCCCCAAATTTAAAAAGATAGGCTGCCCTTTGGAAAATTCGAATAGCTTAAAAACCATCCCAAAGGGAAAGGGTTCCCTTTTTAA
>CM031596.1:99072603-99075103 GCA_018398815.1 Conus ventricosus
GACAGCTAGCTTTCTTTTACTGATAAAAGATAACACTCCCCTTATATGCCCAGATGTAGTGGATACGCACTCACGACCATGCGCGCGTCCCGACAAACACACACACACACCACACACACACACACACACACACACACACACACACACACACACACACACACACACACACATGCGTGCGCGCGCGCGCCGCGCGCGCGCACGCACTACGCACACACGCACGCACGCACACACGCACACACACAAACACACACACACACACACACCACACACACACACACACACACACACACACACACACACACACACACAGAGTCACGAACTCACAGGAGAGAGAGAGAGAGAGAGAGAGAGAGAGAGAGAGAGAGAGAGAGAGAAAAGAGAGGCTGAATGCATGTACAAATGAATCCTCTCACGCTTCAGTGCATACTGGCAACAAGGAAATGTCTAGGCTGAGACTGTAATCTCGCCGACTTAAAACGACGCCTGGGCAATGATTGGAAGAAGGAAGGAACTTCATTTCCAGGAATCTCGGAATGCACGCGCAATGATTGGTGCAGGAAGGAAGTTTTTTTTGATTGAACCCCGAGGTATAGCACTATGACACGTGCAGGGAGTTGAAGAAGGAAATAAGTAAGGGGACAGTTCGGGAAGGAAAGAAGCTTATTTGATGGGGCCCAGGACCCACAGCACTCTGGCACGCACAATGCGTCAAGAAAGGAAAGAGGAAGACGGAACCCTGGAATACAGTGCTGTGGCATACTCAGTGGGGTTTTGGAAGGAAGGAGGTGAGTAAAGACGGAGGCTTATTTGATGAAACCCTAGAGCACAGCACTTTGGCACATGCACTGAATTGAAGGTTTGTTTCATGGAACCCAGCAACACAGGACTGTGGTGATAACTATGCGTTTTGGAATTAAATGAATGTATTTGATGGAACCGCAAAATAGGTACTGCGGCAGTAAGTGCTTGTCTCTCTGTGCGATGTTGTCCAAACACGCAGGTGCGTCCGACGGTAAGATTCGGCAAAGGAATTTACCTAGGGTCCTCCAGAACAAAGATCGAAGAAGACTGTTCCAGACAGGATGATGGAGGAGGGTATGTTGCCAGACCTGAGCTTTCCTTTTTTCTTTTCCTCACAGACCAGTTCCCATATTCCCTGACAATGACTGACATTTCCCTCTTCTCTAAGAAATACAGTTTCTAATTTCAGCAGAAGAGGAGTTTCCCAATGACTGATCAACCACGTGATAAAACTGTCGTTTAGGGCACGACCTGTCCTCTGTCGGCTTTGAGCCAGTGTTAACCCCATACTGATCAGGTCCATGAATCATGCCACTGAGTCCAGCAGGAACTATCTCCCTGGAAGACCCCTCCATACAACCATGGCTGACCTATGCCGACAACCCTAAGCCTCCCTGTACATAGGTAGACACATTCTTTTCATCTGTATCACACCCATCCCTCACTCCTTCCAATTCTTCTTAACCTTCAATCCCTGGTTTCACCCTACCCCTTTCTTTCCGGACTTATCACATGCACATAGTCCCACATTGCAGTGCGTATGTAACTTGCTAGTCAAAACTAGCTCCTTCGGGTTGACAGATTGGAAGAATAGGCACTGCCTAAAATCTCTATCCTTCAGTAATAAAGTTTTTGAGTCTTTTTTTTTAATGCTGTCTTTTCTTCTTGTGGAGAGTGAGTTGCCATCGTTTGACGTCACCCATTCTGCGTTGTGTGTGTGTGTGTGTGTGTGTGTGTTGTGTGTGTGTGTGTGTGTGTGTGTGTGTGTGTGTGTGTGTGTGTGTGTGTGTGTGTGTGTGTGTGTGTCCCATCAAAAAGGTTCTTGACACAGAATTTGGCCAGATGAAACAGCTGTTTTCCGGAGGGTTTGGTTATTTATGCAATGTACATAGATGGACAAGGGACCTCGCTTCATCATCTCACCGAAAAGACTAGCTCTCACCTGCCAATTAAGTCTTGCGAAGAGTGAAAGGAAATCCCTGCCAGTATTTGATTGAAATCAATGCCTTTTAAGGTCCAAGAAAAAAAAAGATACGGACATCAAGAAATTAATTTCATGATTATTGGCCACATGGCATTCACCATATTTGGATGGGGAGGGGGAACCAACATGCAGTTAGCATGTAAGCAGGGAAAGGGGGGGGGGGGAAGGGAAGAGGTGATGATGGGATGGAATGACTGAAGGGCAGTGATAGTCAGCTGAGTGAGTGAAAGATCAGTTTCCATAGGTTTGCTCAATATCACCATCAACAGCAGCACTGGCACCTGTGTAATGTCTGTCTAGGTATGTAGTAGACCCATTAGAGAATAATGCGATAGAAAGAAAGAAGTCTTGAAAAGCTTGTTCTTCAAACGAATCATGAAAATAGAAAAGAATATAAAATAGAAAGGCAAAATGAAAGAGACAGAGAGACAGAGACAGAGAGACAAACAGACAGACATACAGACAGACAGATCCACGGACGCACGGAGAGAGAGA
>CM031596.1:99082603-99085103 GCA_018398815.1 Conus ventricosus
TCATTATATCATGTTTGCATGCAATGTGTCGATCATTATATCATGTTTACATGCAGGACTTTGGTGACTGTCTTCATTTGCAATTAATTTCTCGATCACTGTCTTCAAAGGCGACTTTGTCTTCATTTGCATAGAGGACTTTCACCGCTTTTTGTTTTCCTTGCATGCAAAGGGTTGGTCAATACCTTCATTTTCATGCAGAGCCACAGTCTTCATTTGCATGGCGGTTTTCAGTTCCTGTCTTCATTAATTTGCATTCAAGTTGTCACCCTCTGTGTTCATTCTCCTACAGCCTGTCGGTGACTATGATCATTTGCAAACAGGTTGCTGATTGCCTTTTTTCATTTGCAAACCGAGTGTTAGTTCTTATCTTCATTTGCACGCAGGACGTTCGTATGTTCATTCAAAGGTCATGACACACATTCTCGAATGTTCAGTAACGGAGAACATAGGCCGTCCATTCAGGATATTACGTGTTAGAGTCAATAGGTGAAAACGTGCACCAGTCCACATCTTAAACTCAGCCTCCAACACCCTCTGTTCCACTCCCACCTCACATATTACCACCACACCCTCCCTCCCACTGTCTCCCATAGCTCCGTTGCTCCAGCCGTTCCATGGACACGAATAGGGGGACACACGACCCTGTTTGTATTAAAGTTCTGATGGGCACCCCACCACAGACCCATCTAATCACCTCCACTCTTCCTCTCTCCCTCCCCCTCCCCCTCCTTTCCTGGTCCTCCACCCTGCCATTTCTCGCGGCTGGAATAGCTTTGATCGCAACGCCTTCCTAATATCCAGGATTCCTGTCCTTCACCCCTGCGGCTCTTGTCCTGGCGGCATCAGCTCCAGTAGTCATAAATGAGATTGTCCTTGTCTCTGGGGGTTAACATACCAGTGTCTGTGTGAATATGTACACGCACTGAGGACCAGAATATGCCTTCCCCCATATTCCTCGGTCTGTCTCAGCGCTAAATGGGATTTGGAAACATACATCAACAACAACAACAAAAATCCACAGCTCACACTGTCCCCTCGGGAAAGGTATGATGGAGAAAAGACAGTTCCCGATGTGAGCGGGAAGGCATGAGAGTGACATCCCATTAAAGTGAGAAAAACAGAATGATCCAAAATGTGTGTTTCTTTTCCTCCTCGAGAAATGAGGAACATGTTTTGTCTGTTAATTTTTTTCTTTAATCGTAATGTTTTCTTCATGTATTTTTTGCTTTCTTTTTGGTTTATTTCTTCTTCTTTTTTTCAACCTGGGCATGGAAACATGAATTATGACAGACCCGAACAAAAATAACGAGACACCGTAGCGCAGTGGTTTGCGTCGTGGCTTTCGGATTTAGAGGTTGTCGGTTCCAGTCTCGTCCGTGACGTAAATGTGCGGGGTTTTTCAGCCCTGATAGACTCCTGCTCCGATTTGTCGTCTGCGGAATGGGCTCCTGTAAACTGACGAAACAACTAGCTAATTTGGAGCCTTTGAGAGCGTTGTTCAAATTTCCGAGCCGACACTGAGGGTGTATGGCATATCCACGAAGACCTGTTACCTTAATTGATATATCACGAAACGATTTTTGTTTCAGCCCAAATTGCATAGGATGTCAAATGGTGCATTTCATCACTCCCAATATCATTTCTTTTACGATGCAAGTTACATATGACTCAATATAAAGAGAGAGAGAGAGAGAGAGAGGAGAGGAGAGAGAGAGAGAGAGAGAGAGAGAGAGAGAGAGAGAGAGAGAGGAGAGAGAGCGTGAGAGAGACACACAGAGAGCAGTCGCTGTGTTTTAAGTAAACTATATTCAAATTATTAAATCTTTGGATCCATTTTCTTTTCTTTTGTTTTTCTAAAAATGTCATAATCTCTCTCTCGTTTCTAGAGGTTCCTTGAAGATGGTTGATAAAGCCATATTTTGTAGTACTTTACATTAGCATTGGATATGAACGTTTGAATTAAACGTTTTACCACTTTGTTGCTTCTTTTTCTTCTTCTAATTTTATTATTATTATTATTTTTTTTTTTTTTTTTTTTTTTTATCTTCATCATCATCATCATCATCATCATTATTATTATTATTATTATTATTATTATTATTATTATTATATTATTATTATTATTATTATTATTATTATCGTTGTTGTTGTTATTGTTGTTACTATAATTATTATCATCAGTTATCATTATTATCATTATCATTATTATTGGTGGTGGTAGTAGTAGTAGTAGTAGTAGTAGTAGTAGTAGTAGTAGTAGTAGTAGTAGTAGTAGTAGTAGTAGCATCATCATCATCATTTATTATCATATTTCTTCATTAAATTTTTCATTTATTCCTATATTTATATATTTACTTATTTATTTATGATTTACTGAGAGCGGCCTCCGCTTTTGGTGTAGCGCCCAAGACTTACTGAAGTAATCTCTCTCTCCTCTCTCTCTCTCTCTCTCTCCTCTCTCTCTCTCTCTCTCTCTCTCTCTTCTCTCTCTCTCTCT
>CM031596.1:99092603-99095103 GCA_018398815.1 Conus ventricosus
ATATGCAAAACATCAGCAATGTCAAAGCACTTTGTAAGGTATTTCCAATATCATGTCATCAAGTTTGACTTTATTCACCCAATTCAAAATGAATTCAGACAGAATTTCTCTTACTACACAATATTGACTGACTTGTTTTATTGAGTGATTGCATGTAAACATACACCAGCAATTTTTTGCTGGTTCAATTTATTTGTTTGTTTGTTTTTTGTTTTGCTTTTTGTGCAAAATCCTTAAACACTATGGATCAAACTCCTCTGAAGGAATCCAGACCTAGTAATGCACGGTTTAACCTTACACTCTCCAAACATTACATCATCTTTTTTAACGATGTAATGCAGGTATTTTCTCAAGATTTTGAATAATGCCCCCTCCTGCTCTCCCCCCCATGACTGTCAAATATGGAATTCTCTGGAAATCTGTTATGGGCCCTATCTTATTTTCAGTTTGCATAAATGATCTACCCCTTCACTGTTCTTTTGACTTTGACATCCTTTGCTGACAATACCACACAGCACTGAAAACAAGAACGCTACTGGACTTTGCACCTAACTTAAACATTACATTGTCAGGCTTCTGGACTGAAGCGAAGCACAGAGCAATCAATCCTTAACTTTAATTCCTTTTTTTCAAAATGGAGTGACTGAGGGCGGAAATGAAGCAAAATTTAGAACGAGAGGAGATAGTTACCGCAAGGACATAGACAAACAAAGTACAGGACAAAACACAGTGCATTTCAACCTCTTGGGTCTTCTTCAGGCAAAACCAAATAACATTTAGGACAGTGAAAACGAAGAACGAGAAACCACTTATCTTCTTATATTCGGCGCTAAATTTAAAATCTTGAATTTTTGACGGGAAGCACTTGAAAGATTCCATCGTTAATCTATCATGTCTTGGCACCGATCCATTATGTGACTTCCAACGCCGATGTTTCTTCTCACAACGAAATCAATCCCTAGCAGCTTTCTGTCCATTCTTCGTCCCAAACAGGAATGTTGCAGTCTTCTAAGAAAATATCAATTCTGTCTGATAGATGTTTACAGCATTTGATTTCTTAAAACGCAGGGGTTTTTTTTAACAATCTTTTTAAGGTTTTAATATATCAGCCTGCTTGGAAATGATTATTCCGCATTCAAACTATTCTGCACTCGTTCTTTTGGCGTTGAGTTTTGAAAGAAAATTGATATTTTCCTCCGCTTGCCAATCCATTTTCTCTGTTTCAATCCATCTTTCCGATTCCATTGCCCTTCTACCTCCAAGGTCAGAAAACCTATCCACCGAAAACAATATTGTTCCAAGCAAGTGGTAAGCAAACGAGTAAATAATCATGCTGAAATCATGATGCATATCAATATAACAGAAAACTTAAAATGCATTAGTCAAAAAGGTAAAATCTCTCAACATCGTGTACAATAATATACATCTCTCAACATCGTGTACAATAATATAGCACCTAGTTGATAAAGATTGAAAGTTCATTGACAACAATGCCGAAATCAGTTTGAGTATACGTATGACTGAAAAATAATGTCACGGTTTTATTAAATGGCACAAATCAATGTCAAACACGACAGCAAAACATTTTTTTTCAACATTACAGAATCCCATTTTAACAGTGCACACATGAATACAACTGATTAAAAAATGAGACAAAAAAACGTTTTCCCAAAACAGTATCCCTGTCATTTATTTATTGTGAACCGAAGAAGAAATCAGAAAAAGAAATATGTAAGTATTTTCCACTGGCTGAGCAGACCTGCAAAATATTTTTTTTCTAAATGAAAACAACTCCACCACAGTTATTTCCACACCTGCCCTTGATGTATAAGCGTTAAATCGTGTTAAATCAGGTTATGCGTGCTCAAGCAAACTAATTTTATGAAATAAGAGGCTTAACATCTGGCAAGCATTCATGAGATATACGCCATATCTTGGATTTCTGTTTACATTTTCTAATGACAGGACATGCACAGGTCTGCAGGTAGGAAGCGTGACCTAATGGGTGGCACACACCCCTAGGAAGAAAGAGAGAGTTCCAGGTACGCGATTTAAGTCTTGCACAGGCAGGGTTAGTTTTTTCTTCTTCTTCTTCTTTTTCCCCATCTTCGATAGTGCTGGTGATCAAAGTGCTAGTAATTTGAAAAAAATAATGTTTGTGTAATGTGCAGTTAGTGCACGTAAAAAAAACAGCAGTAAGGAAGCTGTCTTGGGCAAATTTTCTGATAAAATCCAAAAACCATCACAACAAAAACGCTGTATTGTGGAGAGTCGATATGCCTAGAACCAGCAGTCCTGATTTCATGGTGGGAAAAAAACTGTCGTGACAATGACATCACAGAACACAATCATTTCACAATGTCAGGCTGTTGGAAGTGTGGATGACTCTGGTTGCCACGGTATGTCTGGCTTATGTTCAGGTGCTTTTTGTTGTCCTCGTTGTTGTGATATCTAATACAGGTTGTCACAGATGTAAGTCACGCCTCGGTCGATTCAGTTG
>CM031596.1:99102603-99105103 GCA_018398815.1 Conus ventricosus
CCATCCTCTTTGACCAACGTAAAAATGTTTCAAATTATGTGCCCCTTTCTGCTTTTATGGTGACCGTATTTTCGATATCGTCTGCACGCGCATGGCCATTATGAGTTTCTGTCCGGGGAACAGATATCGCCGAATTCATGGAAGCTGTCGTTGGATAATTTTGCTCCCGCTGTAATTCTTGCTTTTACCTCTTCATTCATGCTTTTTACAGAACGATACAACTAACCTTTTAATTCCATATTATAATAAAACTAGGCCTTAATACTTTCCTTGAAAATGAATCGAAAGCTCTTTGAAAATCCACAAAAGCCACATATAGCTTCTTGTTATTTACAAATTGTTTTTGAACTTTTGAACTTCTTTTTTTTTCAGAGAGACAGACAGAGAAGGGCTCGCGCATGCGAGAGCACACGGTTCCAGATATAACGAAGTATTAAAGAGTGGACTTTTAACTTTTAAGGGCGTCGAGGTCAATTGAATACTTAAACAGTAACTTTCTCTCTCCTAACAGGATCCAACAGTCTGGAATACCATTGATCCAATTCACCATCAGACGCTCCGCTTCCACCGTCACCTTTAAGTCTACATCTCTGTTTAGACAGCACTGGATTCGTTTTCCTTTGACCAATAACCGAACCAGTTTGAATCCTTGCAGTAAATGCTTTTCGTGTACACACATGCACGTCAGCGCAATGTCTCGTGTGCGTGTGTGTGTGTGCGTTCGTGCGTACGCGTGTGTGTGTGTGTGTGTGTGTGTGTGTGTGTGTGTGTGTGTGTGTGTGTGTGTGTGTGTGTGTGTGTGTGTGTGTGTGTGTGTGCGTGCGTACGTGCGCGCGTGCGTACGTCCGTGATTGCGAGCGCGCGCGCGCCTCTGTATATTTGTGTGTGTCTGTGACTGTGTGTGTCTGTGCGAGTGAGAGAGAGAGAGAGAGAGAGAGAGAGAGAGAGAGAGAGGAGAGAGAGAGAGAGAGAGAGAGAGGAGAGAGAGAGATGTTGCCAATAGCCCAGCCGACCGCAAAGGGATATACCTACGCTGAAGAGGGAGAGAAAGAACGACAGACAGACAGACAGACAGAGACAAAGGCAGACACACCACACAGACAGACAGACAGACAGTAAGGCAGAGGACACATAGAGATACAGACAGACAGACAAACTAACATTGAATAGGCAACGCGCGTGCGTAGGTGATAGGGGATTATATGGGTACAATAACTGGGAAGTGTGCGTATGTGTGCATGAGAGAGAGAGAGAGAGAGAGAGAGAGAGAGAGAGAGAGAGAGAGAGGAGTGTGTGTGTGTGTGTGTGTGTGTGTGTGTGTGTGTGTGTGTGTGTGTGTGTGTGTGTATGTGTGTGTGTGTGTGTGTGTGTGTGTGTGTGTGTGTGTGTGTGTGTGTGTGTGTGTGTGTGTGTGTGTGTGTGTGTGTGTGTGTGTGTGTGTGTGTGTGTGTGTGTGTGTGTGTGTGTGTGTTAGCGCGTGCGTACGTGTGTCTCTGTCTGTCTACCTGTGAGTATGTAAATGTGTGTAATTGAATGTGCTAGTGTGTTTATAAAAATCCCTTCGTTTATTGGAATCTGTGTGTGTGTGTGTGTGTATGTGTGTGTGTGTGTGTGTGTGTGTGTGTGTGTGTGTGTGTGTGTGTGTGTGTGTGTGTGTGTGTGTGTGTGTGTGTGTGTGTGTGTGTGTGCGTGTGTGTATGTGTGCGTGCATGTGTATGTATGTGTGTTGCATTTGTGTGTGTGAGAGAAAGAAAGAGAGATAGTATAATTATGCTGTATATGTATATCTGTAAGTTTAGATGTGTGTGCGTGTGTGTGCGCGTCTGTGTGTGTGTGCGTGCGCGCGTGCCCTCGCTCTCCGGTTCGTATGCATTTCTTGAGCTGATTCAAACACGTTTGCAATTCAGATATTAAACAAAACCTTAATTCCATGATAGATGATAACACTGGAAGTCGCTATTGTGATTTTCAAGCCCGTTTCTCCGGTTTCCATATGAAATATATAGTCCTTTATAATCTAATACCTTGGATAGGATCTTTTAAAGGATTGTGTGCATTGTCGCAGCCTGTCGTTATTATCGTGCTTGAAATGCAAAATATGTTGTAATGCGATTTTTTACCCGATGGCCTAGCATTTTCTGAAAAGTGTGTCTGATGTTATCCCAGAGTTTGATGCCGTTGTCGTTGTTGTTGTTGTTGTTGTTGTTGTTGTTGTTGTTGTTGTTGTTGTTGTTGTTAGAAGTCGGTTGTAATGCTGTGTTAATCGTGAAAGGAGAAGACGGAGGCAGGTTGGGTGGGTCGATGTATGGGAAGGGCTTGTGGGAAGAAATCGGAAGTCATGCGATATCAGCCGTGCATTTTGTTAAAAAAAAAAAAAAAAAGTAAAACGTGTGTCAGAATTGTCGCAATTTGTGGGTGCCCAGTCGGATGTAATGTAATATTGTACGTGCCCATTGTTAAAATGGTATTAAAAATTGTCCATTTTCCGAAAAACTGTGTC
>CM031596.1:99110103-99112603 GCA_018398815.1 Conus ventricosus
AGCAGATTTGGGAATGTGACTTTGACTGTGTATATCTTATAATTCTCTCTCTCTCTCTCTCTCTCTCTCTCTCTCTCTCTCTCTCTCTCTCTCTCTCTCTCTCTCTCTCTCTCTCTCTCCACACACACACACACACACACACACACACACACACACACACACACACACACACACACACACACACACACAGCCGCGCGCTCAACCTAACTGCAATTTTGAGAGAGACTGAATTAATGTTAAAGATAACATCTAACTGGGACATCTGGCGGCAAGATAAGACTAAAGACCAGTAAAGAATAATTTTATCTGTGCTGAATTGAAACAGACAGTGTTTGTATATATCATATTTTGTCCTATTACAACTGGCGGCAAGGTAAGACTAAACAAAACAGTCAAGAATAGTTTTATCTGTGCTGAATTGCAGCAAACCCTTTTTTATATATATCATACTTTGTCCTGTCAAATCTAGATCCTGTGCTAGTTTATCAGGGCACCTTGACAGTTCAACCATGTACCATGCACCACTCTCTTGAGGGAAAGGTCGATCAAGATGTCTGGTGTAGGTACAATCACCCAAAGCTCGAAGGATTCCAATGAACGGTATTTCCACTCGCTCTGTCAGACAAGTGCTCTCTCTCTCTCTCTCTCTCTCTCTCTCTCTCTCTCTCTCTCTCTCTCTCTCTCTCTCTCTCTCTCTCTCTCTCTCTCTCCACACACACACACACACACACACACACACACACACACACACACACACACACACACACACACACACACACACACACATACAGCCGCGCGCTCAACCTAACTGCAATTTTGAGAGAGACTGAATTAATGTTAAAGATAACATCTAACTGGGACATCTGGCGGCAAGATAAGACTAAAGACCAGTCAAGAATAATTTTATCTGTGCTGAATTAAAACAGACAGTGTTTGTATATATCATATTTTGTCCTATTAAAACTGGCGGCAAGGTAAGACTAAACAAAACAGTCAAGAATAGTTTTATCTGTGCTGAATTGCAGCAAACCCTTTTTTTATATATATCATACTTTGTCCTGTCAAATCTAGATCCTGTGCTAGTTTATCAGGGCACCTTGACAGTTCAACCATGTACCATGCACCACTCTCTTGAGGGAAAGGTCGATCAAGATGTCTGGTGTAGGTACAATCACCCAAAGCTCGAAGGATTCCAATGAACGGTATTCGCACTCGCTCTGTCAGACAAGTGCTCTCTCTCTCTCTCTCTCTCTCTCTCTCTCTCTCTCTCTCTCTCTCTCTCTCTCTCTCTCTCATAAAAAAGGCTGATTGATGGTGATTTTAATGTCCACTCTCTATGATGTAGAAAAGGCTGTTCTTCCATTACGAACAGCATTTTTTTGTTGTTGTTGTTGAAAACAAGGCGAATTCTTTATTGCATTTTGCAGAATGATAAAAGCATAAATGGAAATTTTACATCTTCCAACCAATAAAGCTTGTGCTTTAGATCTGTCTTTGATTTCTTCCCAATTATTTTTTTAAAGTTGAAGTTTGTGTGGGCAGATAACAAGAATCAGTATGCTACCAGCCGCAGTGGCGAGGTGGTGGTTAACATCGTGAACTGTTGGCTGAGATGTCGTGGGTTCGATTCACCTCAGGATATTTCTAATGCCCTATCTCCCACTCAGAGGTGAGTGTGCTGTCCGCTCAATTAGAAAGATTAAGACCACCTTGTCGAGTTTCATCCGTCTAATTATTTGATGCGTCTCTAAGAGTTTTGCTGAAATATGCTGAGCAACACTGCAGGTGTCTGCATCTCTCGGGTCTGGTTGATGCCGAGATATATTACGAAAAAAAAGGGGTAGAGTACAGCCGTGTCATGCAGTCTCAGACCACAATGGAATTCTATTGCATCATCGTCATAATCCTCATCATCATTGATCAGCATAATGTCTCGAATGATGGGACCCTTTATAACCTACTCTCATGGTGACCTCAGTGTTAATTTCCTCATTCATCTTTTCCCTTCATGGGGTTCTGTCCGGGACACAGTTATCGGCAAATCCATGAGAAACTCGTTGATCAGACGTGATGGCGCCCTCTGGAATAAGAGCCCACTCACGCTGACTCCACGAGTAAGTAGCTGTTGTTATCAGTAGAGGGCTTGGTAGATGTGTCCTGCGTGTGTTGCATCAGACCAGGTACCGCTGAAGACCACGGAAGTGACCCAGCAGCAGTGGAATGTCTCCTCTGCTGGGCTGCTTCATGACAACTTAACATTGACTGCTCCCTGGGAATGGCTGTGCAGGGGGTGCCTCTGGACAAGTCAGTACCTGGCTGTAGAGGGAGATCCGGAATGAGTGGCCAGATTGCAATGCCGCTGAGATGGGATGGAAGACCATAGCAGCAAAAAAAAAAAAAAAAAAAAAAAACCACCCTCAATAGCCTTGATTAAACAATCTTCTTGATCTTCTTGGGAACTGGCAAGGGAGGGAGATGAAGGAGCAGAAAGAAACGATGG
>CM031596.1:99120103-99125103 GCA_018398815.1 Conus ventricosus
TAGAATTATAAACAAAGCTTGCTCTTATGTCTTAGATTGAAGAAATAGGGGGAGATACGCATTCATACCTGCAGTGGCAGATGATTCTGCCTAACTAACAGTATGTGCTTGAGTGGGTGGATGGGGGAAAAATAAAATAAATGCTTCTCAAAATGAGCCTTCAGCAAGCTTATATTCTCCAAGGGGGAGAGACATCCTCCAATAGGGAGGGAAACTCACTACCATATAACTCCTGGTCATATACCGATATTTCGAAACTTTGTGGTTTCTCGTCAATGACCGCGGAAAGTGGTAATTTGACTCCTCTGCCTTTTCAGTTTTAAGAAGAATGCAATCCCAGAAAAGGCTGGTGTGCAATACCGTAGTATGTTTGTTGAGTTTTCAAAAAACCAACCAAAGGTGCCATCTAAGAAGCAAAAGAAAATCATGAAAGAGCAAAACAAGCTACATTTTCTTGTGAAAAGTAGAAAATATAAAAAGATATCCTCTAAGACACAAGTGCTGAGGGCCAGTTCTTGGAATGAATCCGCAAGGGACTAAAATACAACAAACTAATAAATTCCAAGGATAAGTACCGAGCACCGTTCCAGCAACTTACAGAGCAGCTTGGTGTTGCAATGACTGCAAGAAATATTGAATTATAAACAAAGCTTGCTCTTATGTCTTAGATTGAAGAAATAGGGGGAGATACGCATTCATACCTGCAGTGGCAGATGATTCTGCCTAACTTTGGTTGGTTTTTTGAAAACTCAACAAACATACTACGGTATTGCACACCATATGTATTCAGATGAACAGACAGACAGACAGATAGAGGTGTGTGTGTGTGTGTGTGTGTGCATGTTTGTGTGTGTGTGTGTGTGTGTGTGTGTGTGTGTGTCTGTGTCTGTGTCTGTGTGTGTGTGTGTCTGTCTGTCTGTCTGTAAGTGTGTATGTATGTGTGTTTCTGTCTGTTCGCGCGCGCGCGTGTGCGAAAAAAAAATAGTCACCGATCACTTTTACAAGTAATGACGTACAAGGTTCTGACGTCAGCTCTATGACGAGGAACGCGTCATAGGGGAGTGCCTGCAGTTCTGTTGTTACGTAGGCTTGACACTTCACCTGCATTACAACGGCGATTGCCGAAGCCATTTTAGTGGCACAGGAGGAGACTGACCAATGACCTATCGTCTGCACACACGAGGAGAGGACTATTCTCAGTCTGGCCCTCTGGCCACAAAGGGCATGAACACGTCAAAAGATCAGAACCCAATCTGTAGAGAAGAAGAATATTTTTTCGCAAGTGTATGAACTGTGCACGATATCAGAGGAACCAATCCAAAGATGTGACTGAATATGGTGCATGGTTCAAGAGGAAATGGCGTTGCCACATTAGAACATGCTGTATTTTAGTAACCTGCAGTCCTAAAGGTTAATACCTAAGATGTCTGTGTCAGAGATTAAGTTGATCTTTCTGAAAACTAGCTTATTCAGAGACAATGTTATTTCCAAGTCGTCTCTCTCTCTCTCTCTCTCTCTCTCTCTCTGCTCTCTCTCTCTCTCTCTCTCTCTCTCTCTCTCTCTCTCTCTCTCTCTCTCTCTCTCTCTGTCTCTCTCTGTCTCTCTCTCTCTCTCTCTCTCTCTCTCTCTCTTCTCTCTCTCTCTGTCTCTCTCTCTCTCTCTGTCTCTCTCTCTGCATGCGTGCCTCGTCGTAGTAGTTGTAGTACTTCAGTTTTATGTCTGTTCACATATGTGATATCAGACGAAGAGGGAGAGAGAGGAGAGAGAGAGAGAGAGAGAGAGAGAGAGAGAGAGAGAGAGAGAGAGATGCATAATGTGGTTATCTTAGTGCGTATAAATGTTCCTCTAAACAATTCCACAAATACCAGCAAATAATCTTAAAGAAATCGCTTAACTGGACTACAAATTAAATAATTAAAATAATTTTGAAGGCAAACTTTAAATCTGAAAGGACATCACACAAAGACATGCCTGATAATGGTGGTAAATGAGCTTGAAGAGGTAAACAGTCTAACCGCAGATGCTTGCTGGTTATTCTTCGTTCTCCACAAATACATTTTGCTTCGTTTGCATGTGTAGTTTTTAAGGCATCAAGTTTTGATTTATAAAATATTGAAATGAAATTTCTGTATTGGTACATATTTTTCACTTGTAACTGAGAAATGCTGTTTACATGTTCATGATTAATTAAATGAGTATTTTTATCAGCTACACCAAACAACGTGTTTTTGTAGTGTTTTCTGAATCGGTACCAGACGGTTTGCTTTAATAATTGATTGACCAGGTAAAGAAAAGGGTATATTCAATACCAAGGCGCACCTTTCATTTCTGGCTCCTCTCTTTGCGCATCTATCAGCTAGCTCATTACCCCAAATACCACAATGCGATGGAATCCAACAGAAGGTGACATCAGTTCCTTTACATATCAAAACATGAATACGATGGCATATTTCATTTACAAGAAAGTTGTTCGAAACGGTATTTGGAAATTTTATGGTTTGCAGAACAGACATTGAATCCACACAATTAACTGCCGTAAATATTGTTCCTGTGTGTGTGTGTGTGTGTGTGTGTGTGTGTGTGTGTGTGTGTGTGTGTGTGTGTGTGTGTGTGTGTGTGTGTGTGTGTGTGTGTGTATGTGTGTGTGTGTGTGTGTGTGTGTGTGTGTGTGTGTGTGTGTGTGTGCGCGCGCGCGTTCGTGCGTGCGTTAGTGTGTGTGCATACATGCATAGAAAAGGACAGAGAAACTAATAAAGTCGGCATGGAGTAATGACTGATACTGATGGAGTGTACAATCCCAAGGAGCTGAACACGAGTGACATCAACCAGTTTAGACCACTATCATTTCTAGATGCAGGGAGAGAGGTAAAATATTGTTTCCTCTGTCACTGAACCAAAGCTTCCTAGACAGCTCACAGAAATGCGTTCTTGCATGGTTTAATCCAGAGAAAAGACACGCACGGAGTGTTTGGCAGTGTAGAACATGCTACTACGATTTGGGAAGTATTCCAAAGAACCAAGGCAGAGAAAAGACAGCTCGACGTCGTAAGTATCGATCTGGCAAATGTACACAGAGTAGTTTCACCTAAAGTAAAGTGACTAGCTGTTAGGAGATGTTATGTCATAAAGAACAGCTGAGAAATACTGAAGAAAATGTTTCCATGGATTCTCAGTGAGATTCTCTACAAGGAATTACACAACAGACTAGGTAAAAGTGGAAGCTGACATGACAATTATCTGTGGAATTTCTCGAGTATTGTTTATGTTGGCATGGATGCCATCCTGACAGCAGTCGTGAGTCTTTCACATTCGGCAGACTTCTTGAATGAATACCAAAGAACTTTCACAGCTGATACAACAGTCCTTTCCACCAAGGAAAATAAAACACACGGACTACTGAAGCTGTTTAACCATTGACCTACTTTACCCAGGATGTATATGAAACCAAAGAAATCACGAAGGTTGTCAATGTAGAAAGGGAAACTAAATAGTTACATTTACAGTAGCCAACCAAGCCACTGCAACACTGGCAGAAGAACCAGTCAAGACCCTTGGGAGATGGTATGAAGACTTAACCAGTGGAAAAAAGCAAGCAAAATCAGCAGGACAAAACTTGTAGATCAAAGGAAATCTTAAATGAGGCAGAGAACTGTAAACAGTAAATAACGAACAAGTAGGGTGACGTGCTCCCATGATAAAACAAACACGCGCCTATTACCTCAAATGAATGTTGCTTACGACAACGACTCGCCCAGCAGAAATGATAATACAGAGCATACAAAACAAACAAGGAGACGTCCCCCCACCAAAAAAAAAAGAATGTTCAAAGCATCCCCATATAGCCCGTAGCTGACATACCTACACAGCAACAACTGGAGAAATGAACGAAAACACAAAAACACATGTAATCAAGACTGACATATGACTTGATAGCCAAACAAACATTTCTCCAGTTGGTTTTTGATTTAATGTAATGGCCACTCATTTTTGATGCGAAAAAGACCAGAATCCTGATCGCAATAGAAGAGGCAGCTGTAAAGAGTTTCAGCTGGATCTCGTCGAGGAGAAACAAAAACTTCCTAACTAAAAACAGGTATTTGTACTGACGTGGGTAAAATATCTGTCGAAAGGCAACGCCTTCGGACATCTAAAACATACCGGAAGTGCAAATTCGAATTTCGCTGGAACTAAAAGAACTTCTGAAAGCAGAAGGGCAACTAAGAGTCATGACTTGATTGTACCCAGACCGCTATAGAATGTGGGCAGTTCAGAGCCTAAACTAACTTATGCTCAAGAAACTTTCCTTGGGAGAGTTGGGCGGTTGGTTGGTTAGCTGGTTGGTTGGTTGATTGGTTGGTAGCTTGTTTGGTTGCTTGCTTGGTTGTTTGTACGTTTGTTTGTTTCTTTCTTTATCTATTTATTTAACAAAATCGACAAAGCATCGGTAGTAAAGGCTTTGTATTGTGTCTGGGAGTCACAGTACATGTATTGACTTTGGAAATAAGCAGAGGAATCGATGTTTTATCATTCAATGAAACAAGGAAACTCACACTTGCAAAATATGTTATGAAATATTCTATAGATCCTGATTTTCATGAGCCTAAGAGAGCAAAACACAAGGAACAAATCAAACAAACAAACAATTCCCTTCAACAGACTATCTGTTTCTGGACCGCAGATTTTATGGAAGGAAACTAATGTGAATATTGAATTATTGTCAATTTTATTGTACGAAACTGATGTGAGTATTGGGTCACTGTCAAAGACCCTTTTAGTCCAAATCGAGCCGCATAAACCTGCTAAAACTGAAATGATTGCACAACTAGTCATTATATCCTTCACTTCACAAAGTAGGAGGGGCTGAGGTTTGGTACTGTTTTAAAAATGATCAGAACAACCTATATCTCATGTTAATACACAAAATGGTCAAATGGTCAATATTTATCATATGAAAAGCATCCAACACCAACACAGAAATTTCCGTTTACCGTTTTATCACC
>CM031596.1:99130103-99135103 GCA_018398815.1 Conus ventricosus
AACAAAGCGTTAAAAGAAATCAGATGAAATTTCCAGTTAAATATATTTATAGCTTGTATAAGTAAAGGTACTTACCGTTCTTTCTTAGCACATAAACTATTACATTAAAGACGCAGTGGCTTTGCGACAAGCAGTTACTATATTAGATGTAAACTTCAGGTAAGTTTAGTGACAAGAAAAAAAAATTACCTTTTTTCCTTGGTCTTTGATATTTCTACTTTCAAGAAACCTTCGTTTACTGATCATACCACAAAACTATTTCCTGCTGAATCTTGATTGATCCAAAGAGGAAACCAGTATTCATTGCAATAAACCAGCAGATCCGCACAGTGCCACCTGGGTTAACAGCTGGATCTGGAAGGCCGGTTATGCTGTGTGTGGAATTTTGTGGTTGTGGGTAGTGAAAGGGGTGGGGGTGATGGTATGGGGGAGACTTTAGATCATGGAAGCGCTTCAAAGTCTCACCACAGGAACCATTCGAGTCGTTCTCCAGTTATTCTTTTCTTGACATTAGCAGACTTCAGAATCCTTTTATGCACTTTTCTGCTGCCAGCCTGACTTCTCTCTCTCTCTCTCTCTCTCTCCTCTCTCTCTCTCTCTCTCTCTCTCTCCTTCTTTGTATTTCCTCTCTCTCTCTCTCTTTTGCTCGAGGTCGACTGTGAAACATGGCGCAGCAAATGTTTTTGTGGCTCTGCAAAATTTGGAGTTTATATGGTATATACCCAGGTTGTAGTTATTGCGTTGGTTTGAAATTCCGTTCAGTGTAAATTAACTGTTCCTGGCAAATAATTCAAGTGAAAATGATTGACCTAGGTCTTTGGAGAGCCAAAATTGGTCAATTTCATTGTGTGTGTGTGGCAAAACTTTTTAATCACACGAAAGGGAAAGACGGTGTGTTCGCACGTGAATACAGTGGCAAGGTGTGTGCGGCGATGTGTTGTTTACATGGCTTTGCCTGCTGTTCCTGGCTACGCTGTCTGCAGTATGAAACATTTAGTTGTAATGGCTGTGAGTTCTCCTTTCCTTCTACCGAACACTTTCACTGAAGAACTCTGTTGGTGAGTGGAACTCTATTTACAAATACAGCGACCAAGGATTGTTTACGAAACCCCGAACACGCGATGATTTTGTCGACTGTACCCTCTCTGTGCTTGGCGGTGTTCGCGTTTGCATTGCACAGGGTCAAACTCAGTGGCGACGTCGAAGAAAACCCAGGGCCTTCACCGGACAAGACCAAGAATACCTCTGCTATGGATGAAAAATCAGACAAGGTGACGTCGGATTACGGGATAACATCAGTCAGCTGGAGGTCAATCTGCAACAGAAATTAGACAATATTCTGATGGTTATGCAATCTCAAGCCGAAACTTTAAAACAGTTAAGAAATGACCAGGAGCTGTTGAAGAAAAGTATCTCCGATTTGTGTCGTGATGTTAGCGCTACAAAAGAGGGTGTTCAGCAAAATGCGGAGAAGATATTACGTCTCTCAAATCAGCAAGACGACTTACTCAAGACTGTGTCTGACCTCGAGATGGAGGTAGATCGACTGGAGGGATTCTCCCGAAGAAATAATGTCAAGTTGTATGGCATTCCTGAGGCCCAAGCAGGGCAGGAAGAGAACTGTGCTGAAGCCGTGACACATGTGCTGAACACCTATGTTTCTGGCACAACTTGGGGAGACGACGTTATTGAGAGGGCACATCGTCTCGGCAGACTCAACCCCCGCAACCCCCATTCCCGCCCCATCATAGCTAAGTTCCAGAGATGGGGCGATGTGATGCGCTGATGAAGGACCGATCTGCCAGGCAGGACATGGAGCGAGACGGGCTGAGGGTGGCACAGGACCTGACTAGAAGACAGACGGCCAAGCTGAAGGGGCTACGTGATGAGGGGAAGACGGGTTTCTTTGTCAACGGCAGACTTCATGTCAGGATCAGCGTGCTACATCATCCAGATTACACGATCGCCAGATTGGTGCTGACAGTGCTGGCAGTCATGGCAGTGTTGACACACGGGGAACCCCAGGTGTGTTGACTGGTGACGTCACCCAACCAGATCTGGACCACGGGATAAACCGCGGAAATCCCGTGCGTGACGACAACAATGATCGACCACGAACCAGGGCGTCGACTCGTCAAACTAGTCTGAGCGACTTGACCTGGGGTAAAAGACAGAACAGTGCAACACGTGCAAATGTCGGTGACAATGTGGGAAAATAGGGGTCAGGCCGAGACCTACAACATGATGTCAGAACACACACTCTCCGCACACGGGCACATGCCATTACACAGGCATGTGGAAATATACAGGCACATGATATTGCACAGGCGCATGGAAATACACAGACAAATGAAAATACACAGGCACATGGCAGCACTCAAGAATATGAAAATACACAGATACATGGCGATGCACAGGCACATGGCAATGCACAGGTACATGATAATATACAAACTAGAAACCTCGCTCATCGGAGTCATAATTGCTTGAACAAGAAAAGGTATTTTCAGTAACTTGTTGGAATATAAACGGTTTAGTTTCTAAACTTACTGATCTGACTTTGTTGATTATATAACATCTTTCGACATTTGTTTTCTTTGCGAATCATTTACAGTGCCTTCCTTTGATTTGATGTTTACTTTAGTGATTTTGTTGTTTTGCATTGTCCTGCAGTAAAGCTGTCAAAAAATGGGACGTAGTTCTGGTGGAACTGTTATGTTGATTCGAAAACAATTTCTAAATATATTATAAAAATAGAAACAAAATGTGACAATATCTTGTGTTGCAAAATATCAAAGGAGCTTTTTGGTTGTGAAAAAGATGTTCTTTTCCTTGGTATTTACAATCACCCAGTTAAGAGTCCATATTATGAAAAGAAGATTTTGATTGCAACCTGCAAAGGCTGGAAACGTTTATGATGTCTTTGATGGAATGTGGTGAAGATTTGTTGTATTTGATTGGTGGTGATTTGAATTCACGAATTGGTGATTGGTACCTAGATGTGAGTGTTGATGAATACTTTGAGGGAAAACCAGAAAATACTTTTGAAAGAAAATCACAGGATGATAATGTAAATAGTTTTGGGAAAATGTTGATTCAGTTTTGTGCTATGTTCCAGTTGACGCCTTTAAATGGTTGTGTTGATGGTGATGGTGATGGAAATTTCACTTTTTTGTCACAGAGAGGAAATAGCACCATTGATTTCTTTATGTCTTCCGTTGATTTTGTACATTATGTAAAAAATATGTCTGTTGTCAATCGTATTGAGTCGCAACATCTGCCTATAGAACTCACTGTTTCTGTTGCCACCCAAGATGATAATCTATGCAGTTACAGGGATAAAGAAAATATGGAAAAATTAAAATGGGACCCAGAAAAAAACGCAGATATTTTTAGATTATTTAGTTTCCGGCGGAGGGAAGCAAGCCATGGAAGAAGCAATGAACCTTATTGAGGTCAGTGCCAAATCCGCGCTGAGCCAGTTTGTGTTGCTGTTGCTCACTGCGGGGCAGTGCATGCGGCGAACAGTCCACTTTGGGGGCCGCGCACAGCGTGTGAATAAATGGTTTGACATGGAGTGCAGAAAACTGAAAACGTCAGGTTGTTAGTGCTTACGCCGCTTCACCCGTACACGTAAAGTGGAGGATGAGCAAGTTTACCTACGAGAACGATCCGACTATCAGTCTAAACTGAACGATAAAAAGAAATGTTATAATCAGTCTGTTCGTGTTTTCTCTCTTACAAAATAAAAATGATAGTTCAAAATTCTGGCCGTTAGTAAAGCGAGTAAGCCCAAGGATTAAAAAAGACGTAACCATTAACATAGAAAGTTGGAAAGATCATTTCGCCGAGGTTTTAGGGCAACATACACCAATATTGCCGGGGCACAATGCTACTGTAGATGAAGAAGAGATTTCCATTCATGTTCCAGAATTAGATGAAGAAATAACTAAGGAAGAAGTTAAATATGCAATTCGCAAAATAAAAACTGGTAAAGCTGCTGGAATTGATGAAATACCTGGTGAATTTTTGAAAGTAGCAGAAAATTTGATAACCCCCTTTCTTACTAAATTGTTTAATAACTTGTTTGATCAAGGCGTTTATCCAGATGAGTGGTCGCGATCAGTTATAGTCCCATTGTTTAAAAAAGGAGATGCAAATAACCCTGAAAATTATCGTGGTATTTCATTATTAAGTATTATTAGTAAAGTCTTTACGTCAATTTTAAATAAACGTTTATACACATGGGCAGAAAAGGAACACAACATTTGCGAAGAACAAGCTGGATTCCGTAAAAATTATGAAACGATTGACCATATTTTTACTCAGTATCTATAATAAAAAAAAGCGGTTTTCAGGAAAGGGAAAATGTAAAGTGTACGTTGCTTTTATTGATTATATGAAAGCTTTCGATTCAGTCGATAGGGATTGCCTTTGGCTTGTTCTTAAAATGATTAAAACCTCTACCAAAATGCTACGTATGCTACAAGGTATTTACGCATCGGTGCAGTCGTGTGTGCGTTGGGGCAATGAAGTCTCTGACTTTTTTGACTGTCCGGCAGGTGTGAAACACGGTTGCATGTTGTCTCCCCTGATTTTCTCCCTGCTGATCACTGAAGTTGCCGAACAAGTGACACAAAATGGAAACCATGGATTCCAACTTCTACCAGGCTTACAGGAAATATTTTTGCTGTTGTTTGCCGATGATATCTGCTTGTTCTCGACATCTCCAGTTGGGCTTCAAAACCAGATAAATAATCTCGAAAGGGCTTCAACTTCTTTAGGGCTCAAAGTGAACTTGAACAAGACGAAAGTAATGGTTTTTAGGAAAGGCGGGTTTCTAACAAAGTCAGAAAAATGGTTTATCAGGATAAAGAAATCGAAATAGTAAACAGCATAAATACTTAGGATTTACATTGACCACAAAATTGTCGTACGACATTGCATTCGAAGAATTCTCAGGACGAGCTAACAGGAAAAGTTGTACAGATCATGAAAAC
>CM031596.1:99140103-99150103 GCA_018398815.1 Conus ventricosus
CGGCAGGAGGCCACAAATCATAGTCTGGAACAGCTGTGATATCAGTACCATAAAGCAGTATGTTTTGGATAGTTGTTGACTGGGATGCACAGCAGACCTTTTAGCATGGGGTAGCCATCCACAGATCCAGAGAATGGCATGAGATCAGATATAATACTCCATTCAAAACAAAGAAAACAAACCTTTGTGACAGAACTCACTGTTGTCATATGTAAAAGTATGGAGGCACTCACAATTAGAAGCATTATGCCAGTCTAGTCTAGCCATCAGCTTTGAAGGACTTTGCCCGGCCAAAGTCCTCGCTACAGAGGTTTGAGCAAGGAGCTTGTAGGCTCATCACAGAATGATATGTGAAAAGAGAACTACAGCACTAAAGGCAACGGCAGAGGCAGCTGAAAAGAGATCCAGCTGGATCTGGTGGAGGGCGAATGAAAGTGAACTTCTCACGGCGTCAATTTCCCAACCTAAAACAGGTGTCCGGTAGGCACGTGGTAAAGACATCTGTATAAAAAACAAAAGCGGCCTTGTGATGCACAATCATCTATGAGGTGTTCATTCAAATTCCGGCAGCGCCAATATCTTTTTGACAGTTGACGGGCTCTAGGAGTGATGACGTGGATTCCACCCAGATCCATGTGAGTTAAAGGGCCGAAATACATACCTGAAGGGGTGGTGGGGGTGGGTGGATGGGGGTGGGGGGGATTTCATCACTGGAGACCTTCTGTGTTTACGTCTTCAATGAGTTTCTTCCTACTTGTCCTGTTCGAATAGGTACTGGCAATGCACTTAGGCTTTTTGGATATGTATTGTCCCTTTTGTATAAATCACTGGAACTTCACTTCTCACTGTTTGCATTGTTCCTGTTTGAAATGGTTCCTGGTACTGTGTTTCCCTTTCAAAGGATGTAGTGTTCATGTTTGAAGAAGTCACTGGAAGTGCACTTACGTTTTCCATAGATTTTTGTAATGAAGAAAGAGAGTCAATCGAACACTTGTTTTGGAATGTAACTATGTACAAACTTTCTGGAAAGCTGTTGGACATTTACTGAATGAAAAATGCAGAAACATCTTCAATGCTAAGATCACTTGTAATATTGTAATTTTCGGGTGGATCACCATCATGAAACAGGCAAAATATTTGATTTTATCATAATGTTTGCAAAAAATTATATCTGTAAATGTAAATTTGAAAAACGTGTGCCATGCGTTACTGGATTCCATAATCGGCTGAACAACCAATTTAAAAGTCGAGTTACACAATGCCAGAGTAAATGATAATCAGACAAACTTTGAACAACTATACACCAATGTTTCTTCAGTCAGATACATAGTAGGTGCCTACCTGTACTATGCTCCTCGCTATAATAATAATAATAATATCTATCTACACACCACACACACACACACACACACACACCACACAAATATATATATAATATATATTATATATATATATATATATATATATATATTATATATATATATATATATAAACAAAGCTTGTTCTTATGTCTTAGATTGAAGAAATAGGGGGAATAAGCATTCATATCTGCAGTGGTAGATAATTCTGCCTAACAGTATGTGCTTGAGTGGGTGAATGGGAAAAAAAAATAAATGCTTATCAAAATGAGCCTTCAGCAAGCTTATAGTCTCCAAGGGGGAGACAATCTCCAATAGGGAGGAAACTCACTAACATATAACTCCTGGTCAGATACCGATATTTTGAAACCTGATTGTTTTTCCTCAGTGACCGCGGAAAGTGGTAATTTGTCTCCTCTGCCTTTTCGGTTTTAAGAAAAATGCTATCCCAGAAAAGGCTGGTGTGCAATACCGTAGTTTGTTTGTTGATATATATATATATATATATATATTATCTATCTATATTATATATATATATATATATATATATATAATATATATATAATATATATATATATATATATATAGATAGATATAGATATAGATAGATAGATAGATATATATATATATCAGCGTCAAGTGATTATCAAACCGGCAGACTGTCCATCGATATATGATTTTTTTTCTTTCAATACCCTTTTGTATGTACATGGTTCTATGTTTGACTTTTTTATGTGCTTGTTTCGTTTCTTTATGTCTCTATTTCAGAAATGACAACTTTGCGTACTATCCTCTTTCTGCGCACTTATAAGCTCAAATATTATGTGATTAAAACAAACGTTTTCCATAGATATATTGCTTCTTCCTGATAATGTCTACTATATTATATCTGTTTGAAATGTACTCTAGAACAGCACTTAACTTTTCAATGTATAGATTTTATGTTTGGATAGGTCGCTGGTTCTGTATTTACTTTACAATGTATATATCGATCCTATTTGAAATAGTTACTGGTACAACATTCAACTTTGAATGTACGTTTCTGTTTGAACAGGCCCTGGGGTCGTACATAACTGTTCAATGTATACTTTCTTTCTGTTTGGATAGATTCCTGGTACTGCACTCTCTTTTCAAATGTTTGTGCCTGTCCTGTTTGAACAGGTTCCTGGTACTGCATTTAACTTTTAAATGCACGACTTGTTCCCGTTGGAACCAGTCTTAGAGACTGTACGTAATTTTCAGATCGATGTGTTAGCTTTCTTCGAAAGATCATTGGTGCTACACTTAACTTTAAATTGTATGTTTTGTCCTTCTCGCATAGGTCTCTATTGCTGCGCTTTACAAATAATGTTTGTCTTGCCCTTTCTGCATCTAGTATGAAAGTTTTTCACATGACTTAGTTTGGTAGGCTTTGATCTCATACAATTTTCTTTCTTTTGTTAACTGACTCTTCTTCTACCACTAGTTTTCTTCAACATGATAAGAATTTATTCTGTATTTCACGATCCTGTATTACTTGCTTATTGACAACCATCTTCCCTTCCCTACAGTTCTGTAGATTCCATGTCCAGTAACACATAACTGCTCTCGTATCTCTGGTTGTAAAGTTTTGTTGTTGTTGTTGTGTTGTTGTTGCTGTTGTTGTTGTTGTTGTTGTTGTTGTTTGTCCTTTTGAGATGATTCTGCATTTCTCCTTATATTGCAGTAAACAATGGGGAAGAAGAAAACACACACACACACACACACACACACACACACACACACACACACACACCACACACACCACACACATTCATTCATTCTGAATGACTGAAGACGAACTAGTTCTTCGTCAGTGCGACAAAGAACAGAAAATTGCCGTCGTTTTCTTCCGTTGGCAGCTTAGAACTACTACAAAAAGCGGTCTAAAGTTTTAATGGGCCTGTGACAGGAAGCGAGGACAAAACCCATACGGAAATGACGCTGAAAAACAGAGCCAGTGGCTTCCGCTACCAAGAACACGTGGCAGTTGACACGTGCTTTTACTTCCTGTCATAACTGCCCCCACCCCTTTCCCCCACAGACACATGCCCTCTTCACTTCCCACTTCCCACCTCCCCCCTCCTCCATCCTCCTCCAGTTCCCATCTCCTCCCTTACCTCTTCGACTGTCTCCTCTTTCTGTTCCTGTTTACATTTTTTTTTTTTAAATATATACTTTTTTGCTTCTGTTATTATATTTTTCAATTCCTGTTGATCACTTTTTGTGGGATTATCTTTATTTACTTTCTTGTATTGATTGATTGATTGATCGATCGATTGATCGATTGATTGATTGATTGATTGATTGATTGATTGATTGATTGATTGGTTTTTATTTTTAGATAATCAAATAATCGGAATTTGTATATGTGTTAAAAGAGGACAGTGTGTTGGAGATGTCAATACAACATTGGCATGATTGATTTGTTTGCATATTTATGTACTTATCTATTTATTCATTTATGTATTTGTGCGTTTTTATATTCAGTAGTTTCTAAACTGGATGCTAGGAAACAAAAGTAATATAATTTCCGATTTTTGATGATTTACGAACAAGTACCATACCAAATGTCTTTGCTAAGGCTACTGCTATTAGGCTTTGAACATGAATTTCTGTAAATTCGGTCAAAACAAAGACAACTAGATATCGTCACATACTCCCTGTTGTTTAGTTAGACATGTTTTATTTGATTTTCTGTCTTTTTTTCAACTTGTTACTCTTGAGCAAATTCAGAAAAGAGATTTACTCATTCAGATAGGCGCTAGGCCCTGATCAACAATGGAAAACAAAAGAAAAAATCTTGTATTCTACCGCAAAGTCTGGATTAAAAAAATCAGGTCTTGGTCTTAGTGTCAGTTTTCCTGAAGTTCATTAGCAGTGGAGAAGGAAAATGGAAAAGCTGATGATTATGATGGAGAAGGGGGTAGGGTAGAGCGAAAATGTGGCAGATCTTGACTGGCCTCGACAATTTCGATTTTTTTTTTTTTAGTTTTATATCGATAATACATATAGAGCTGAGCATTCACAGCATCAGTTTATTTAATCTGTTATCAAATCTCTTTGGCTAGTCAACTTCCATCTTTCTATAACTATGCCGACGGTTACGAAGGCACCTTTCGGTGTTGTTCACTCTTCGTCATCTGTTCAGAGGAATATCACAACTGTAAACAGATGTTCGTACCAGTTTTTCGTTTGCCTCTGTTGTATACATATCTGGGGAAACTCCATGCGCTGCATCTGGTGTATTCTTCTGTTGTTGTTGCTGCTGTTGTTGTTGTGTTTGTTTGTTTTGTTTGTTGTTGTTGTTGTTCACGATGTGTCATGTTTAGTGACGCTAACAGTTCGTTAATTAATTAATTCTTTTACGTTATCATTCTTTTGACTAACCAATATGAGTGGGAAACTGCTGTTTCTGTTCGAATAAATGTGTATATTGTTCCTGATTGAAAGGTCCGGTTAGTGTATCTTTTTAAATGTTAAATGTTTCTGTTTGAATAGACCACTGGTTCTGCACTCAAAAGTTTAATGTGTCATTTTCTCTGAATGAATTAAGTTTGGAGTTACTTAATTGAACTTTAAGTATATAAACGCATACGGTTTGTGTTGGAATAGACTGTAGTGGACTTATGCTAACCGCATATATTGTTTCTGCTTGAAAGATTCCTTAATAATTAATAAAATATTAATAATAATAATAATGGGGATTTATATAGCGCCTTCCACGGCACAAGGCCTTTCACAATCAGCTAAAAATGGCAATTGCTAATTGTAAGAAAATGCATTGACAAAAAACGGTTAGAAATTGAAAAACAAAGGCTCTCTCATGCTTCCACCGAACACACACTCTCACGCACAGACACACAACTGCAACAGCCGCAAAACAAGCACAAACTACTAAGCAATCCACAAAATAACAAAAGTCAATCAACTATCTGGTAATGATGTCTTCTTAGTATTGTTTGAAAAGGTAGGTTTTCAGGGAGGTTTTCTTGATGCTACGTTTAACTTTAAACTCGTTTGTACGGTTGCTGTTCGAACAGTTCCCTGGTCCTGCATTCCAGTCTTAAATGCGTGAACCGTTCTTCTCAGAACCGGTCATACGCAGAGCCCTCAATATTTTTTCTACGTACGTTGTGATTCTGATTAAATAAATCATCGGTGCTGGAGTTCAACAAACAGTGTTTTGTTCCTTCTTGGATAGGTCTTGGTGCTGTATTGAAGAAAATCTGTTTGTCTTGACATTTTTCTATCTGCTCAACAGCATGTTATATTTCTGTGTTACAATGGTTTCGCACCCATAATATTTTTGTTGTAATTTTCTATTTTCCTACAAGTAACACCTTTCATATTAATGAAGAGGCTTTTTAAAATCACAAACCCTAGTTCACTGCTGACTTGCTTCCAGTTCCAGTTTCAGTTCCACGCTGTACTGCAGATTCCACATTCAGTAATAACACTCTGGTGCCATATTTATCGCTTGCAAGTTTTTGTTCTATTCCTGCAGATTGTCTCTGCATTTCCTTTTCTTTTATCTTAGTTAAAGATAGAGGTGAAACACACACCACACACACACACACACACACACCACACACACACAACACACACACACACACATTTTTAATGACTGAAGCCAAATTGGCTGTTTGTCAGTGAGACAGAGGGAACGCCGTTGTTGTTGTTGTTGTTGTTGTTGTTGTTGTTGTTGTTGTTGTTGTTGTTGTTGTTGTGTTTCTCCTGCAGCTTAAGACGACTACAAAATGCGATCCAAAGTTTCAATGGGTTTGTGACAGGAAGCGAGGACAAAAACCGCTAGGAAACGATCCGGAAAACACAGCACAAGTGATTTCCGCTACCACAAGCACGAGGCAGTTGACACGTGCTCTTCTTCCTAACATAAATGCCAAATCCATATCCCTCTCCATCCCTCCTCCCCTTTCCCCCTTCCCGCCCCCACTTCCTTCCATCCTTCTTCCATTCTCTATCTCTCTCCCCTTTTTCTCCATTGATTTAAAAAGACGTTTTTATACTTTTTAGCTGCTGGGATTTTTATGTTTGTTTATTTACATTCTTCCGGTCTGCCACTTTTTTAGGATTTGCTTTTGTTGTTTACTCTCTTTCTTCTCTTTCTTTTTTTTTTTTTGTTCTATTCGATGCCAAGAATGTCGTTTTGGGTTGTTTTTTTTTGTGAATATGACTGCGATAGAAACAAAGAAGGTAGTCCAATTCCGTACGTATTATGACACTACTTTATGTTCATGTTGTGTCTGTCTCGTTTTTTTTTTGTTTTTTTTTGTGGTGTTCTTGATGATGTCTGTCTCATTTTTCTAATTTCGTTCGATGCTATAATTCACCTTGTATTACATTGTAGTCTGTCTTCTCGTTTTCTTTTTTTCTTTTTTTTCTATCATGTTTCATGTTGATATCTCGTTTTCTTTCATTATTCTATATTTGCGTTGATGATGTCTGTTAGTGTCTTAGTATGTATATCGTATGCTTCTGATGTGTGACTCTCATTATTTCATATTTCAAGGTATTGTAACTATTTGTCTTTCCTTATTCTACGTTTCGTGTTCATGCTGTCTGTCTCTCATTACTTTACATTTTATATTTGTTAAGTTTTGGTTGCTACTACAGTGAGTTGTTTTTTTTTCTGTTTGTTTGTTTTTTCGTTAATCTCGCATTTCGAATTCACTTATCATCTATAATCTCTGCTTTTCGGTCTGTTGCCGATAATTGTTTTGAATTTTGAGTAGCGTTCGCTAGACACACACCTCGATTGGCGAATTCTCTGGTCCAACTCAGATGAGTGTTGTTTTGGGCCACGATCCAGTCCTTCCATTCTACGGCCCCTGCAGATGGAACAGAAGCAGATGACACATATTTTTAGGGAACGGGTTCCCAAACGCCATTGTTCATCTCATTATTAAAACTTTCCGCGCTATTCTGTATTCTGATCTTTTACATTCCGAGTTGGTTTCAATCTGAGGTGGCTGCAGGCGGAAACGGAACACATTTCAAAAAGCTTATAGTAAACCCGCCAGGCAACAGGGACGAACAAGTTGCAAGACAAACCACGACGCGTTTCGACCTCTTAGGTCTTAATCAGGCAAGATAACAAGATTAAAGGACAATGAGAAATGAATGTTTTGGAGGGGGGGGGGGGGGATGGAGATGAAAATCTGATATAAGTGATTCTCTCTCTCTCTCTCTCTCTCTCTCTCCTCTCTCTCTCTCTCTCTCTCTCTCTCTGTGAATGATTTGTGTGTGTGGTGTGGGGGGGGGGGGGGGGGAGGGGGATGTGAAAAGTACATCATTCAGTATGGTTTGATTACTGCTGTAATACTATGTCAAATAATTCTTCATGGCATTTGAAGGCATGCCACTAAGACACTTTTCTTAATCGTCTTTTTCTTCTCCTTCTTCTTCTTCTTCTTCTTCTTCTTCTTCTTCTTCTTCTTCTTCTTCTTCTTCTTCTTCTTCTTCCACCTCTTCTTCTCCTTCTTCAGGACCTTTTAAGGAATAAAAAGGATCTTCTTTCCCTTCGTCTTCTTCTTTCATTTCTTGTTCTTTCTTCTTTTCTTCTTCTTCTTCTTCTTCTTCTTCTTCTTCTTCTTCTCTTCTTCGTCTTCGTCTTCCTCATCTTATTCTTATTCTTTTTTTCTTCCTCTCTCTCTTCTTTTCTTCTTCTTCTTCTTTTTCTTCTTCTTCTTCTCTTCTTCTTCTCTTCTTCTTCTTCTTCCTTCTTTTTCTTCTTCTTTGCGCTCAAATCTTCTTCCCAAAGATTTCTCTCTTCTTCATTTTTCTTCGATGACGGCCATTTGACTCTCTTTCTTCCTTCATTCATGCATTCGCTGAACGATTCCGAATCACAGTTTGCAGAACGAAAGTTCGGGGAGAAGAGTTCCTCTTCGCCTTTCAAGTCATTCGCCTGTCCCACTGCGTTAATGATGGCCCGTACGTTGCCAGCAAAGCTAAATATTTGGCGGAGGGTTTAGGGTTCCCTTTTACCCAATAGACTTTTACTAGCTCTTCATCAACCGCCGACCTCATCTGAGGGCACGGCCTCCAACACGCATCTACGTTTCTGTTCAATCGCACACACCTCCCACTGCCCACTCCACACTTGTCCTCATTGCCACGCCTTGTTAATGTTGATTTTTTTTTTACTTTTTTTTTACTTTTTTTTTTTTATATTTCATTTATTTTTAGTAGAGTTGGTGGGAACGGGATGGGGTTGAGCTGGTGGGATGGTGAAGCATAAGAAATGTTTGGAAGGAAGAGCGACGTTTCAGTCTGAGAGAGAGAGAGAGAGAGAGGAGAGAGAGAGAGAGAGAGAGAGAGAGAGAGAGAGAGAAGAGGAGAGAGAGAGAGACAGAGAGAGAGACAGAGACAGAGACAGAGAGAATCGCTGATGTTCAGTTCGTTTATTCAAGACTGACAGAAAGAAGTCTTTTACCACTATCTGAAGGAAGGAGAGAACAAGCGATGCATTTCTTGTATTGCACTTCATTTCCTTCGATCCGTCTGTCAATACAAGGCAGCCTTCTATCGGACGTCATTCTTCTGCCACACAGTGGACACAATCAACGGGGTGGGCTGAGGTGGACATTCTGATAAGCGACTATGTGCTGAAAGTATTTCAATCATCGCACACAACAGAGCGAACTTGCTTGGGTCTTGACATAACTGCCTTCCCTCATTCCTCCCTTCCTCCTCCCTCCCTCCCTTAAGTCGCTTAGTTACGACCGTTGATCAGTTCGACAGTTAGACAGTTTGAGGAGACAGCAGCATGCTGTTCATGATATGCAGCATCTTGTTTCATTTACTACGCCTGTGTCACCGTGGAAAATGCGTTGACCACAATGTTGAACGCAAAGCTGAAGTGGTATGGGCATGTGAATCATATAAGTGATCCTGGGGTTGCGGGTTCGAACCTCCGCCGGGGCATTTCGATACAGGGGGATTTTTCCCTCGGAGTTAACATTGGTTCTGACTCCATTTCCCATACAGTTCTTCGAATGAGACTATAAACCGAGGTTCCGTGTGTGAACGCACGCATAACATCTTGCACACACGTAAAATCCCATCACCAACTTTCGGAAGAGTAGGCCAGTTTGGCCGTTGGTATGGATGACACGTTACACATAGCATGCACCCTGCGTGAGAAATGGAAAGAATGTAGGAAGTAAGGAAAATGAGTGTTCAATATTGAACGATACTGACTGGATGACACGGGAAACGACTGAATGAAGCGCCAGCTGGCAGCTCGTCAGTCGGCACTACCCTGGTAGGCAGCCTGTTGTGTAAACGAGTGTTGATTGTAAAGCGCTTAGAGCTTGGCCTCTAGCCGAGAATAAGCGCTATATACGTATTCATTATTATTATTATTATTATTATTATTATTATTATTATTATTATTATTATAGCACTTTGAGACCATCTTGCAGGAAACAATGCAGAAGAAGAAGAGGAGACACGGCGCTTCAAAACCCTTCTCGAGAAACAACACAGAAAAAGAGGCAGTGCGACTATCCAAGACTGCCCTCCACGGAACAATGCAGGGGGAAGAGAGGGGAGTCTCTTCAAGGAACAGCCCAGGAGAAGAGGAGACACGACTTCCT
>CM031596.1:99155103-99165103 GCA_018398815.1 Conus ventricosus
GACTGGATAAAAAACCTTCCTTTGTCAAACAACAATGGGTAATACTGGGAGATTTTAATGCGCATGCTCCATTTTGGGAATATGGTTGCACCACTATAACTTGCAACCGTTTAGTGGAAAATATTGTTGACTCCAAATTGGTTTTATTAAACGACGGTAGTGTTACCAGACTGCCAGACATTTCCTCTCATAAACCTACTTCTATTGATTTATCTTTAATTTCTCCGGAATTGGCAGCAAACTCGGTATGGTCAACAGAGGAGGATACTTTGGGCAGCGATCATTTCCCAATCATCATACAGTTAAAGGAGCATGTTGAAAATGAAGAGAATGGAAATGAAGATAGCATCCCAACTCAGTATTTAGGACAGTGACAAGAAGCACATGTAGCCACTTAGCTGCGCTTCTCCTGTTTGTCTCCAAATTGAAAATGGCCGCCAGCTAGTCCGGTACTCTTGTCTGTCTTTGGCGGTAGCTAACCCCTCTCTTTTCAATGTTGCTTCATTTTCCGCCCTCAGTCATTGTTTTGAAACTTTAGGGTGTGTGCACTGGTTCATCATTAGCAGAACTCTTGGCTATTAACAGACTACTTTACAAAAGGAGAACAAGACCAAATCTGGATTAAGCTACCACCTGTTAAGAGTTTTCACTGATTATATGCACGGGGTCAAAGGTTATCTTTCTTTTAACTCTTTATCTGCTGCCTCAACAGCATCAAAGCCAGGAAGGGTCACTGTTATCAGTTGAAAAAAAAACAACATTTTCACGTCATACTCACCATCTCCTTGCATAGTTATCGTTTTCACGTGCGATCCAGTTGCACGCCATGATCCCCAACAAAAGGATGTGCCTATAAAGGATAATCATTATATGAAGTCAAGTTACAACACAGTACATATTGCGGTCTAGTATGAATTGTCTTAAGAGCTGTCAGTTTCTGTGTATGGGGAGACGGTGTAAAATGTTTTGACATCAGAGAGAGAGAGAGAGAGAGAGAGGGGGGGGGGGGGAGGAAGAGAACGAAAGAGAGAGAGAGAGAGAGAGAGAGAGAGAGAGAGAGAGAGAAGAGAGCAGGATTAATCTTCCTCAAAGTTCAGATTGTTTTCAGGATCAACTACACAAGTCAGATCTGCATTTTCAACACCAGCGAAAAGACGTAAGAATCATGTCAGCTCTATATTACATTTGAAAAAGACTAACAACAACAACACCGAAAAAAAAACTACATAAACAAAAAGACGACAACAGTTGCAAGCGAGTAATAAAAACAGTCTATGAGAAGGGAAGACACCCATCTGCGGAGGGACTGGATTGGTAACAAGCCAGTGGATGCGTCCTTGCTGGGGAGTGTTTACGTTTTCAATATTTTCTGTCGATCTTTTTTTTTTATCTCCCGTTTTGTTTTTCAGCTAAATGAACACAAACGGGGATTTGAAAAAGAAAGAAGACGGATTTACATACAAATGAAGGCAATGCAGGCAAATCTAACAGCTCACAATAAACTGAGAATGAGCAGCCTGCATAGTGTGAGTTTAGATATAAAGACACTACAACTCACATTTATGTAATATATGGGGGAATATTCTGAAAACAAAGACAGTTTATTCCAACATGATCCAGCCCCTGTCTGTCGTCTTTTAACGACCGTTCAAATAAAACACAGATAATTTAGAAACGTTGATTTCGAAGCATAGTTTTGCTCTTTTTTTTGCATTAAAATATTCAACACAACCACAACACCACCAACCACCACACACACACACACACACACACACACCACAGCACCACCAGCACGCACGCACGCAGCGCCGCACGCACGCCGCACGCACGCACACCCACGCACGCACGCACACACGCACGCACACACACACACCACACACCACACACACACACGCACCCACCACACATCGCACCACCACACACACACACACACACACACACACACACACACACACACCACCACCACCACCACCCCGCGCGCGCGCGCGCGCGAAACTAACATTTCTTCACCGCACGGCTGCTTCTCAAATATGCACATATGCCAAACTTTGTGTCAGTATCATGTCCTACCTTCATAACCATGGTCCCTACCCCTCATCCCCCATCACCCCTCTGCCCCCCCATCTCACCCCCTTCCCCCCCATCACCCCTGTGCCACGCCCGCCCATCCTCCCCCCCCTCCCCCCCCCCATCACCCCTGTGCCACGCCCGCCCATCCTCCCCATCACCCCTGTGCCACGCCCGCCCATCCTCACCCTCACCCCCATCACCCCTGTGCCACGCCCGCCCATCCTCACCCCCACCCCACCCCCCATCACCCCTGTGCCACGCCCGCCCATCCTCACCCCACCCCCACCCCCCATCACCCCTGTGCCACGCCCGCCCATCCCACCCCCCCCCCTCACCCTGTGCCACGCCCCCTCCAGCCCCCCCTTCACCCCTGTGCCACGCCCGCCCATCCGCACCCGCATCACCCCTGTGCCGTGCCCCCCATCCTCACCCCCTCCTCCATCACCCCTGTGCCACGCCCACCCGTCCTCCCCCCTCCCCCATCACCCTGTGCCACGGCCGCGCATCCTCAACCCCCCCCCCCCCCCCATCACCCCTGTGCCACGCCCGCCCATCCTCACCCCCATCACCCTGTGCCACGCCCGCCATCCTCACCCCCCCCCCCCCCCCACCTCCCGCCATCACCCTGTGCCGCTCCCGCCGATTCTTCCCGCTCCTCCTTTCCTCCCCTCCTAATGCTTCTCGGCTAATCCCTTTTCTGTAATTAATACATAGGGCCCGACCCGCCCTTAATCAGTCATTGCACGCTTTGAATTATCAATGCCCGAGGAAGTGATTAAGTAAAAAGGAACAGGAACAGGAATTAATTTAAAGCTGAGCACAAAAAATGCATATATGAAAAAGGATCGAGCCGTGAATTAATCTAAAGTGAGAGTTAAGTTCTCACTTGATTTGCTCAGCTTTAATATATGAATAAAGAATTTATTACCGATTCAATCTTTTTTTCTTTTCATTTCATCATAATGTATACCAGGCTGTACATCTATCGATATACAATTCTTACAAATGCTTACCAAATATGTTTGTGTTTCAGAGGCTACTGAGCGAAAGACATAGAAATGAACAATACAATTCATTTATTAACAATCATCTGTCCAAGGTTAACACAAAATGAAGTTATTACAAAGCAGCAGTGTTTTGCAACGCGTAATAGGTTTCAAAAAAGAGAGAGAGAGGGGGGGGGAAGAGGGAGAGCGGGGGGGGGGGGGGGGGGGGAGGGGTGTCGAACTGCCTGCTGTATCACTCGTTTCACGTAATGAGTACTCTTCATGCCCATATGCACATTCAAGCTGTTTGAGAATCTCACCATTCGTCAACTGTTTCTGCCACATTAGAACTATCATTACTTGTATGTCATCGTAAGATTTTTGAAAAATCTGTTCAAATGTGTACTCAAAAATTTAACGCTGAGCAAACAACAATGTCATACACGATCGTACATCTAATACACTCATGCACTCATATTTACATCAATAAAGTCATACCGTTCGTGCTCACAGAGATGCACCGGCCCCGTTTCTATGCAAGTACAGGCATAAACACACACACACACACACACACACACACACACACACACACACACACACACACACAAGGGCAAAGCAATGTTCAATCTGAAGTGAAAAAACAACAACAACGTCGGACTAGCGTAAAATGAATGGATCTTCAGGGAAAATGTGAAAGAGATCTTCGCAGTGAATTGTCGAATGATGAATGGGGGAGCATTCCACACAGTTCAGCCGTGATAGGGAAGAGAACGGTGACCAATGAAATTTCTTCCCACAGACGGAAGACAGAGAATGCAATCATCAGAAGAACGGAAATTCCCAATAGTGTGTGGAGACGAAGAATCTCGGCGAAACGCTCCGTAGTTAGCGCGCCAGTAATAGACGAATGCCATACTTCGACGGAGTCGATGATTTCAGTAATACGTTTTATAACCCTGCATTATGTTTGTGTACATTATTCGTTATGTGTGCCCATTTAAAAGATAAAAATTCTAGATTAGGGAAAAAAAACCTACGGTAGCGAGACAGTCGTTACTGTATAATTACTTGAATAGTTGGTATTAGAGTTCTAATTCAAATGACATGCAATTTTTTTTTTTTGAGGGGGGGGGGGGGGGGTGGAGGGGATATTTTTTGTTTCCGTTTTATGTGACCTTTGTAAGTGTTTGAAATGAAATAAAACAGCTCTTTTGAACAAAACAAAACAAAATTCAGGGAAAAGTGTTCCGAGGTTAGAGCGCCTGTGATAGATGAGAAACCGATTTTATAGAGTTTTCGTCCGGCGCTCTTCGTGTATGGCACCAGTCTGGGACCCCACGGAGTTCATCGTGCTCCGGGTACCTGACACAGTGTACAGCATAGGTTGACAGGTGTGACAGACGAGTGATTAAAACTGTTGAACGTCAAGGTGAGGGTGACAGATATCTCTGGTAGGTGACGCGTTGAATGCGCGAGCGCGCGCGCGCACACACTCACACACACACACACACACACACACACACACACACACACACACACACACACACACACGCGCGCGCGCGCGCGCGCGCGCGTAAGTGCGCGCCACGTGTGCAAAAACACAAACATACACACAAAATGCACGGGCGTGCACGTTCGCAGCTACACAAAATCACACACACACACACACACACACACACACACACACACACACACACACACACACACACACACACGCACACACACACACACACACACACGCACGCACGCACGCGCACACACACACACACACACACACAACACCACACACACACACACACGCACGCACGCACGCACGCACGCACGCAACACCACACACACACACACACACACACACACACACACACACGTAAGTGCGCGCGCACGTGTGCAAAAACACATACATACACACATATATGCTCGGGCGTGCACGTTCCCAGATACACAAAATCACACACACACACACGCACACACATACACACGCACACACATCAATTCTCACTCTCTTTCTCTCTCTCTCTCTCTCTCTCTCTCTCTCTCTCTCTCTCTCTCTCTCTCTCTCTCTTTCTCTCTCTCTCTTTCCCTCTCTCTCTCTCTCTTTCTCTCTCTCTCCTCTCTCTCTCTCTCTCTCTCTCTCTCTCTCTCTCTCTCTCTCTCTCTCTCTCTCTCTCTCTCTCTCTCTCTCTCTCTCTTAGGACAAGGCAAACGTGCAATCTAAAGTGGAAAAAGGCTTCGAACTCGTGTAAAATAATGGGTCTTCGTGGAAAATGTGAAAGAGATTGTCGCAGTGAAGTGTCGAATGATGAATGGGGAGAGCATTCCACACAGTTCAGCCGTGATAGGGAAGAGTACAGGGACAAAAGGCGTTTCTTCTGACCGGAGACAGAGAATGCAATCATCAGAAGAAAGGACATTCCCAGATAGTGTGTGGAGACGGAGAATCCCGGGAGAAGTGTTCAGAGGTTAGAGCGCCAGTGATAGATGAGAAAACGGATTATATGGAGTTTTTATACCCACACTCTTCGCGTATGGCACCAGTCTGGAATCCCATGGAGTTCCTCGTGCTCTGGTTACTTTACGCATCGTACAGTATAGGTTGACAGGTGTGACAGTCGAGTGATAAAAACAGTTGACAGGTACATCTGGCAGGTGACGTGTGGAACACACACACACACACACACACACCACACACACACACACACACACACACACACACATACATACGTATGCACGCACGCACGCACGCACGCACGCATGTACGCACTCGCGTGAGCACATACAAGCATTCATGCACTCACGGACACACACACATGCACACACACACACACACACACACACACACACACACACACACACACACACACACACACACACACACACTCACGCACGCACAAACACACACATACAGAGAGAGAGAGAGAGAGAGAGAGAGAGAGAGAGAGAGAGAGAGGAGAGAGAGAGAGAGAAGGGCAAGGCAACGTGCAATCTAAAATGGAAAAGGGGACTAGTGTAAAAATACATGGGTCTTCGAGAGAAATCTGAAAAAGATCGTCGCGGTGAATTTTCGAATGAGCAATGCGGAGCGTTCCACACAGTTCAGCCGTGATAGGGAAGAGAACGGTGAACAATTGAATTTCTTCCCTCCGACAGAAGACAGAGAATGCAATTATCAGAAGAAAGGAAATTCCCAGATAGTGTGCGGAACAGAAGAATCCCGGAGACGTGTTCCGAGGTTAGCGCGCCAGTGACAGATGAGAAACCGATTGTAGAGTGTTTTTGTCCCCACGCTCGTCGTGTATGGCACCAGTCTGGGACCCCTTGGAGTTCCTCGTGCTCTGGGTACTTGACGCACTTCTACGGTATAGGTTGACAGGTGTGATAGTCGAGTGATTCGGACTGTCAATGTGAGGGTGACAGGTAATTCTGGTGGGTGACGCGTGCAACAAAACTCAAACACACACACACACACACACACACACACACACACCACTCCCTCTCTCTCTCTCTCTCTCTCTCTCACAGGGGGGTTGTGAGCAGCGATCACTAGTGCGACACGCAAGTTAATTGGCTCTGTTTGTTTTTATAATTACGAAGGATCCAGGAAGTAATTTGACTTTTCACCTAGCAAGGACGTCCATGAAGTGTAATGCCTTCCGCACAGCTGGATTTCAGGACAAGATGTGGGTGTTTTCTCCCAGTATTTCTTGCATTTATGTTCAAGAGAGTGCAAGCGAGTATCGCCATTCGCCTGAAGACATTGAAACTTAAAACAGTGTCGGACGGTGTAACCGTAGGTTGCCTCCTCTCCTTTTTATTCTGGGGCAGTTTATTACTTCAATGCGGCGACGTTGAACCAAATCCTGGACCACGAAAGGACAGCTACCGCCAGACATGCTTGAGCTCAGACCGCGGAGAGCCAGCACCGAGCAAGTAGCAACCTCCTCGACCAGCAAGTCATCAACCTCCCAGCCTGTTGAGCTGCCCCCCTAAGAGACGTGGTGTCCATGCCACAGAAGTTGACCAACAAAGTTGATGGGATAAAAAAACGACATCAAGGACATCAGTGATGGCTTCGCTTGCTTGCAGGAAGAGGTTCAGACCCTGAAGGGAGAAGTGACAGACCTTCGTCGCGAGAATGAAGATCTGAGGAAGAGGCTGCTAGATGTTGAACGTAAAGCCGACGACCTGGAAGGACGTTCCAAGCGGAACAATTTAATCTTCTACGGTCTCCCTCGTAAACAGTCAGAAACGCAGGCGGAATGTGAAGGCGTCGTTGGCGACCTGCTGGTGGACAAACTGGACTTGACTGGTGATGTTCAGTTTGACAGAGTGCATCGCCTGAATGGAAAGCCCGACTCGCCTGTCATCGTCCGCTGCACCTTCTACAGGGACAGAGAGAAGATTCTCAAGGCCAAGCGCAAGTTGAAGGGCAGCGACGTGTTTGTTGGGGAGGATTTCACTTTTCGTGTAAGGCAGGTACGTAAACAACTGTCTCAGCATCTCAAAAAGGCCAGAGAAGAGGGCAAGAGAGCGACTATGGTTTACGACCATCTCCTTATTGAAGGGAAAAAAATATTATCTGGGAGAGGGGGGAACTATTAGGGAGTCGGGATAGGGGGTAGGCCGGCCCAATTCGACACCGGTGACATTTCAAGAAATCGCACGTGCAAGTTGCGCAAAATGGCAAGAGGACGACAGTCAGAGGAGCGGCACAGGAACACAGAGTTGTGAACGGTTGACATTGTGAATACGGTGCGTGCAAAAGTGGGGCGGGGGTCCTATGTAAATAAGAAAGAGGGTTTTGCGGTGTTAGATGATGATGGTAATGTTGTTCTTGATGCTGATGCTACTGGTTGTATTGATAAAGGGGAAGCATCGTTAAATTCAACAAATGAGGTTCTTTATGGTAAAAACGATGTTAGAGACATTTACGGAACCTTATCATGTGATACGCTGACTGCCAGTGACAGAGGCAGTGTTGTTGAACGTTGTAACCAGGGGACGCCTCAAAAGGAAATCTGTAACACGGAGCGGAAAGACAGGGATGATAATTGTCTAATGGATGAACGAGTGGGGAGTGTTACATTGAGGTGTGAAATGAAATATAGCAGCGTGTATGGAAACGGGCTACATAAAGATCATCGTGAAGATGGCAGACAAAGTGATGTTTTCTTTTCTTTTTGCATTGGAACGTGAATGGTCTTGTGTCAAAATTTACAGATAATGAATTTGTTCCTTATTTATCAAGATTTGATTTCATATGTCTTGTTGAAACGTTTGTAGAGGACTTCCAAAATCTTCTATTTCCAGGTTATACTGTCTATCATAAACCTGCTGTGAAGTTTTCAAAACAGGGAAGAAGGTCCGCGGAGTAGCGTGCCTCATTAAGACCAATCTCACATCTTATGTTCATGAAATTAAGACAGACTGCCCCAATGTACTTCTATTTTTGATTGATAAGAATGTTTTTGGTTTTGTGGAAGATGTATTATATGTCTGTGCTTATGTCCCACCAGAGGGTTCACCTCATTATGTTTATTTTGACGTGGAAAACGGCATTAGCGAACTTGAAGAATGTCTTTTTAATTGTCTGCTTGAGTTTGAGGACGTGTATGTGATTCTCTCAGGTGATTTGAACAGCAGGACTTCTGACAATTCTCCAGATATTGTTGACGATAATGATGCACATAACTTTGTTCATAATTGTTATATTCCAGGTAATAATGTGAGAAGGTCTGCAGATATTGTTCTCAATAATTATGGAAAATGTTTGCTGAATATGTGCACTGCTCTTGGATTGTGTATTATGAACGGCACATGCAACGGAGATACTGATGGTAGTTATACTTATATATCAGAAACAGGATGTAGCGTCAACGATTACTTTCTCCTGTCTAAAGAATTGTTTTTCACTGTTGTATCTTCATGCGAATTGCTGGTTACAGAGAGAATTGAATCAGATCATTTGCCCATTGAATTACGTTTTAGAGTTAAAGAAAGAGAAGATAAAAGGAACACAAACTCCCTGAAGGGTTGCCAGTTTATTGATAAGTTTGTGTGGAACAAGGATTTGGAACAAATTTATATTCAGGAAATGAATTCTGATGAAACGATATTCGTGATTGATCTTGCCACAAGTCTGATTGATCATGATTTCAATGGTGCTTTGGGAATGTTTAATGACTGTATTAAAAAGCATGCTAATTGTATGAAAAAGAGAATTAATCTGTCTAAGTGCGGTAAAAACAGTGACTGGTTTGATAATGAATGTAGGCTGGATAAAGTTAAAGCAAAGGAACTGCTTTCTATATGTAGGAAAACCAGAAAGAAGGAAGACAATGATGCGTACTGCATAGCAAGAAGAGAATACAAACATCTGATTAAAAGAAAAGAAAAACAGTTTAATGATTTACTGTTAGACAGGCTAGTCTCGTCAGTAAATGATCAAAGAGAATTTTGGGAAATTGTACGTAAAATATCCTTTAAACGAAAACCTGTTCAAAATAGTCTGACAGTCGATGACTGGTTTAAGCATTTCAAAAATTTACTTGAATTAGAGGTAACTGCAAATGTGTCAGGTTTGATTGAAAATGTCAGTGATGTCAACGAAGAGGACGTAAGCTATATTAACCGTCCAATATCAAGAGAAGAAGTTTTGCTTGCTGTAACAAGTTGAAGAATGGAAAAGCTGCTGGACCAGATCAAATTATGGTGAATTGTTAAAGTATGGTGGGGATCGTGTCATTGATTTTTTGGTAAAGCTTTTTAATATGTTATTTGATAAAGGAGCATTCCCTGATAACTGGACAAATTCTATCGTTCACCCTTTGTTCAAGAAGGGTGACATCAACAATCCAAACAATTATAGAGGCATTTCTTTATGTGATACAAGCAGTAAAATTTACAGCACAATTATTAATAGTAGATTGCAAGAATGGATAGAAGAG
>CM031596.1:99175103-99200103 GCA_018398815.1 Conus ventricosus
ACGCAGGCTGAAACTCCTGCGGACACTCCTGTAAAAACAGGCAAGGATCAATCCCAACAAAGGGAGTGGAGTTTTGTGTGTAGGACCGTTTGTTATCCCGCCATTAAGGCAGCCATACTCCAACTTCAGGAAAAGCGACGAAATTGGAACTGATGCCATCATAAGAGCATGGTCCGAAGGGCAAGGTCATCTGAAACTTGTTTTTCTCTGTAGAATGCTGATCAATGCGGATGAGAGTGATGAAGATGGTGTTATTGTGTTCCATTGCAGTCCAAGGGCTGTTTCCTACGTTCCTGTCATAACATCGCGCGGCGTCAACCAGGTTTAAGTGATACATGCATCTGCAGTGCTGGCCAAGAAGTTTAAACAACAACCTAAGAGACGCATCTATTCCGTGGAAGAAATTCGATCGTGTTGTCCCAGTCTTCCCATTTGAGCCCATAGCAAGCCCAGCTCTGGGTGGCAGCCGGCTGGAACAGAACGTTCCCGCAAATAAATGGATGTGATGGGAATTGAGCGACACTAACCGTAACACAACGGTGGCTGTCGATTCCAAAATGTATCGAAGGTGTTTATCGATGTTCAGTTTTCATCTCATTTCCACCCTGGGGGAAAAACCCATGCAAATCAGTTTGAGTAATTAATCGAGTTAGAGAAGGATGTACGGATGTATTTGAAAGTTAGACATCCGATAATGAATCGAATGTTTTTTGTTATGTACTTTTTATGTTTATTGGATGTGTTTATTTTGTCGGCACTGTGTGCAATCAAGCCATGATCGAATGTTCATACTTTGCTGTATCGTCCTGCACATTCCAACAAGGGCAACAGGATGAAAAGAAAATGAATATTTGATTTAGCATTAGTGGCAGCTAAGCGACAAATCGATGGATTTTTTTTTCTTTTACTTTTTTTTTTCAGTATGATATTTCTGTACATTTTTTTTAAAAATATTAAACACTTTTTGTAGTGTCAGGGAGAGCCTGTAATGATTCTGCAAGATTGTTTCTATGCAGACCTTTTTTTTTTTAATTTCCGACTTTAGGGGCTCAAAAGCCAAGATAATAACGCCTGATCTGATTCTGCCTGTCCCCGCAGACTGCAACACTCAATGACGTCATGTGTATGTCTGCGCACAAGTTGGAGATCAGCAAATTCAAGTCAACTTTAAGAATGTTTAACTGTCTTCTCCCTTTTTTTTTCAAATGCCCGTTAGCGTTCATTCATTGTTAAAAAAAGAAAAGAAAAAAAAAGCAACAACAACAACAATAACAACAAAAAGAAAGAAAGAACGAAAATCCAAACACTTCCACCAAGAGACACATGCGTTGCTTTGTTGTTAGTCCATTCCTTCCACAGACGAGCGAGTGCCTTCCCCTCTCAGGGCCTGGGTTTATTACTCGCTTCAATTGTTGTCTTTTCCTTCGTCTAGTTTTCTTTTTGTTGTCGTTTGGTGTCAGTCTGTTTCATGTCTGTTGTACCGCCCATGTTATTCTCTTATTGGTGTCAGTCTGTTTCATGTCTGTTGTACCGCCCATGTCATTCTCTTATTGGTGTCAGTCTGTTTCATGTCTATTGTACCAGGCACCATGTTATTCCTCTCTTATTGGTGTCAGTCTGTTTCATGTCTATTATACCGCCCATGTTATTCTCTTATTTTGTTAGTGTTAAATCTGCAGACCTCGCTCGTGCATGTTGATCCTGAAAAACAATCTAAACTTTGATGAAGATTTACCATGTTGTTTCTTCTTCTTCATCATCTTCTTTTTTTCTTCTTCTCTCTCTCTCTCTCTCTCTCTCTCTCTCTCTCTCTCTCTCTCTCTCTCTCTCTCTCCTCTCCTCTCTCTCTCTCCAAAAAAAAAGAACTTTTCTTCGTTCTGTACGGAGTCTGTCCATAGACAAAATATTCGTCAACTCTTGAGACTGTTGATAGTAATTCGCATTTTGTGCTGTTGTGTAAGTGATTGCACATTATAATTATCCTTTATATACACACCCTTTTCACTGCATCAATCATCACTGTACGAAAATTGTGAATATGACATGAAAACAGTAATCTTTTCGAGAAATAGCTATTTTGCCTCGTTTTGACGCTCTACAGACAGAGATAAAGGTCAAAAGAAAGAAAACCCGTTTGACTCTGGCAAGACGTAACCAATGAAAATAGATGATGATGGCACTTGAACCCAGGTTTTGGATGCATGCTTCTTTGTATTCTTTGAAGCCTCTTAGAAGCCTACCGTTCTACCTATGATACCAGTGCACATATGTGCTCCTGAGTCCAAGCTACCTTTTTCATGAGTCACGGCGTCTTTTTTTTTTTTTTTTTTTTTTTAATACTGAATTGCAATTCTAATATGGTCCTTCGTGGTTACCTGGGTTACAACACCCTGAATGGGATGAATTGGACTGGAATGGACCGACTTTGATTTTGTCTTCATATCATTCCCATTCTGTGCATGATTTTTACATTATTTCAAATAATTTTCAGTCTATCTATCTATCTATCTTCATTATGTCATCTATCATATCTATATTATCTATCTGATCTATTTATCTATCTATGTATATCTTCATGTATGTCTATCTATCTATCATATTCTATCTTCTATCTATCTAGCTCTCGCTGATGGTGAGTCTCTGTGTCTGTATCTGCGAGTGTGTCCGCGTGTGTGCACGTGCGCACTTGCGTGACTGTGTGTGTGTGTGTGTGTGTGTGGTGTGTGTGTGTGTGTGTGGTGGGGCGTGGTGGTGCGTGCGTGCGTGCTGGTGCGTGTGTGTGTGTGTGTGTGAGAGAGAGAGAGAGAGAGGGAGAGAGAGAGAGAGAGAGAGAGAGAGAGAGAGGTGTGTGTGTGTGTGTGTGTGGGAACTCACCAGCAGGCTGTAATCACAAGGAGCAGCCCAAAAAGCCGCTCGCCACAGTGCAGTGCGCCCGGTGTTTACAGACTGCCATCCTCCAGTCTCCAGTGTCAGACCTGATTACATGCAGGCGTGTCATCAGAGCGGGCATAGGAGCGGAGACCCTGAATGTGGTGGTTTTCTGATCCTCCTTCTCTTTTAGACGAACCAGGAGAACCGTTTCAAGACAAGTCATGTGGCCTTCGGAGTCTTCAATCACCACTTAAGTCCCAGAACCCGTTTGTAGATCTCAGTGTCTACGTGTCTACGGAGGAAGACGTTCTTCGAGGACTCTCACACGGACGTGTGACAGAGTCCCTGCCAGAGTCGACCCGGTGTGGTCCCACAAATAATGTCCCCACGACCACCTTTGACCAGGGGTGGACAATTTCAGGTGGAGGTGTGTGTGTGTGTGAGAAGCTGGCCATTTGTGGACATGTTTCTGTGTCAGGCTTTTTTAGAATATCCTCCAAATTTTTTCCTTTTTTTGTTTATATCGACTATAATTGCTTGGATATGTCAGAATTATCGTTCCGCGGAAAATAAACAGTGAAGAAAGTTACGAGAAAGGGGGTTGGGTACAGGAGAGATGAAGAAGTAGAGAAAGGGGGTTGTGTACAGGAGAGATGAGAAGTAGAGAAAGGGGTTGGGTAATGAGAGATGAGAGAAAGAAAGGGGGTTGCGGTACCAGGAGAGATGGAAAAGAAGGAGAGAAAGGGGGGTTGGTCACAGAGAGATTAAAGAAGGAGATAAGAGTGTGGGGGAAGGACATGCCCCTATATCTCTGGAGGAATTTTTCTTTTTTTTCCCCCTTTCAGTTTCTTAGGATCTGGATGTGTCTGTCCAAGAACACAGAAAATAAAAGAAAAACAAGAAAGAAAAGATGGAGGACCCCGCTCTCGCCCACCCCCCCCCCGACACCACGAGCCCCCCCCGGCCTACCCACCCCAGGCATGTTTGGATTGGGTTCAGCCCTGAACGTTCAAATATAGGATTTTGTTTCTGGACATTGACGACTGATCATTTGACAGTGCAGACCAGAGGGCACCAGGCACACGAAGAGAGCTCCAAACACAAAGGTCGACCAGTATATGTGTTGACTTGGATCCAGGCTGTAACTCCCACACCATGGTCTCACAACGGATGTAGAGATCCACTGTATCAAACAGATCCAATAAAATTCTGTTGAGATAATTTATAGCACCTCGCTCGCTTCTTAAGAACACAAAAATCCTCACCACAACACATGTTGCGAGATCTCACCCCCCTGCTCTATCTTCGACAATTGTGCCAGGAAAGCGACCAATTATCCTTTGCGTTTGCCATCTCGGTTTGGTATCTGTACGAAAGTATATGAAGGCGTTTTATTCTGTCGTATTCCATCTCTTCACCAAGTTTAGTCACAGCGGTTGGACTGTGTTAACATTACCAGGTTGACCAACTGACAAGACCAATGTAATAGATAGGGGTGAAAAAACAGTAATTCCTTAGCGACGGTACTTGGTCACCTGTGACTGGCCTCCAAGCCTGAGACTTGGACCTTCCCCACCACCACCCCCCCCACCCCCCCCCCCCACACCCCCCCCCCCACCCCCCCCCCCCCGGCCCCTCCCCTCCCCATGACGCTGTGTGACAAGGTCCTTATCGTACCACTGACCCTGCCGGAAGTCAATAGTATGGACATCAATTGATGGAAATTGTTGTGCTTTTAACGGTCTTGAATTATAATGTTATTGAGATTGCACAAAGGTATACATGGAATGAAAAACAAAAAATTCAACACAAGCTCTTCCGGAGAAGGAGTAAAATTCCCTGGAAAATGAAAATAAAATGGCGCTGGGACTTGCTTTATGCGGAACCAGCGTTACTTATTCACCAGCATTCCAGGACGCCAGCCCAAGATTCGGATACCAAAGTGAACTATCCTTGCACGTTCAGAATTGGCGCCGCATGGCTTTCACGAACCCTATGTTAGCCAGCGCCCCTCCCCCCCAATATTTTTGCCCCATGCCAATTTACATCATTACCAAACCCCCCGAATCATCCCGTGCCTTTGGTCATTCCAAACTTCCTGCCCAGTCCACCCCCCCCAAGCAATCGCTGTCTCCGCCCCCACATTCCCCCATCTTTCTCTGGCTGCCTTGTCTTTTTTCCCCTACGATGTTCCTTGGAGAAATGATCCTGATGAGTTTAGCCCCTGACACTTCCCCCCCCCCCCCTCCCTCCCTCTCGCACTGTGTTCTTGGAGGGATGGTCTTGAAAAGTGGTGACGCCCTCCTCCTGTCTGTCTCTCCTTGGATATTGGATTTAAAGACTCGTGTCCTTCTTCGTCCTTGCATTGTTTCTTTGGAAGATGGGATTTGAAGAGCGTATCCTTATCGTGCCCTGCATTGTTCTTTGGATAGGGACGGATTTGAAGATGGTATCGTATCTTATCTTGTCCTGGCCTTGTTCTTCTGGAAGATGGGATTTGAAGAGTCGTATCTTATCTTGTCCTGCATTGTTCTTTGGAAAAGATGGATGTAGTTGAGTCGAGCCTTCTCTTTGTCTGCACTGTTCTGGCGAGATGTAATCTTGGAGGGGTGGTGTCTCCTCTTTTCCTGCATGGCCCCTTGGTAGAACGGATTTGAAGAGTCTTTCTTCTTTTGCCCTGTTGGGAAGTTGGAGTGAGAGTCCGTGTTTCTCTTTCCCTGCATGTTCCTAGAAGATGAATCTGAAAGTTGTGTCGTTTTGTCTCTTGCCCTGCACTGTTCTAGAAATATGAATCTGAAAATCGTGTCGCGTTGTCTTTGCCCTGCAATGTTCTTGGGAAAATGGTACTGAAGGAGTCGTGTTTCACTTGGCCCTGCTTTGTTATGTTCACTTCACTATTTCACTTACACATACTATCTTTCTCAATCCCATCCATATCCCACTCCATATTCAAATCAACTACTAATTCTCTAATAACAATCCCAACCTCCCCCCAAATTGACCCAATTCAAACATTCAAATAATCTACGATTAATCTCTATCCATCATAAATCCACTTAAGTGTCAGTTAAGACCTCTATTATACTATAATACAATCCCCCCCAATCCAAATTAAATCTGTCACTTCATCATTCCATCCCAATCATAGACCCACCCCTACTCACTCCTATTAAACTCTATCATTTCCTTGTGTGAAGGTCTCTGCGAGCTCTTGTCGTCTTCCCTCTTTCCCCCAAAAATGTATCCTATTGGTCAGGTTGGACCCACAAGAGTGTACTCTCTCTTCCCCTGAACACTGTCCTCGGAAAGACAATCACTTATTTTTTGCGTTCTTCCCTGCGTGTCCAAACAAGTTCATAGTGACTCATAGAGTAAAATAAATAAAGATGCCACAAACTCGTGTCGTACTGATTCACACATGCAGGTTAGCCGATTGAAGGGAAGGTGAGGGGGAAGGGAGACGGGGGGAACAAAAGATAGGGTAAGACCAAAGCAAAGCTTCACACTCATGTTATGCTGACGGACATAAATCCTTTCAGCATGTAGTCAATTAACGGAATGTCCACTCTCAGCCTATCCGCTAAATTCTTTCTACTGTATGGCATAAGCCAAAGGCTATACGATAGACGGCTGATGGTGTCATTTTTCCAAACGGAACAAGTGAACGAGGCGCAATGCAGAAAAATGCACCAGTTTGCACTCACTTAGAGTTCAGAGAGCCCCCCCCCCCCCGTTGGAAAAGTCGTCCTCCTGTCAGCCTTTAATCAACGAAGTAAAACATCCTCCTCTCTCTCTCCCTCCCTCCCTCCCTCTCTATCCTCTCTCTCTCTCTCTCTCTCTCGCTCTCTCCTCTCTCTCTCTCTCTCTCTCCTCTCTCTGTTTGTCTGTCTCGGCATGCCTCTCTCTGTATCTCTGTCTTGTGTCTGTGTCTGTCTTCATGTCTTCTTCTGTTTCTCTCTCTGTCTCTACTCTCTGTCTTGTCTGTCTGTCTGTTCTGTTGTCTGACTGTCTCTCTCTCTCTCTCTCTCTCCCTCTATCTCTTCTGCTCATCTCTCGCTCTCTGTGTGATGTGTGTGTGTGTGTGTGTGTGTGTGTGTGTGTGTGTGTGTGTGGGGGTGTGTGGGTGTCTTTGTCTCTAGGCTCTGTCTCTGTTCAGTCTGCTTTCTCTATCTCTCTCATCTCTGCCTCTCCGTCGCTGTCTCTGTCTCTGTCTCTGTGTGTGTGTGTGTGATGTGTGTGTGTGTGCTAGTGTGTGTGTGTGAGTGTGTGTGGTGTGTGTCAGTCTGTCTGTCTGTCTGTCTGTGTCTATGTGTGCGTTTGACGCGCGCAGCCGCGCGCGGTGTGATGTGTGGTTATGTTGTGTGTCGTGTGTGGTTCGTGTGTGTGTGTAGTGGTGCGTGCGTGCGTGGCGTGCGTGCGTCGTGCGTGCGTGCTTGCGTGCGTGTTCGCGGTTGCGTCGCGCGCGCGCGCGCGCGCGTGTGTGTGTGTTGTGTGTGTGTGTGTGTGTGTGTTGGTGTGTGTGGGTACCGAAGTGTCGCTCCTCCTTAGACATTTTAAGAGCTTCGCTATCCTCAACCCTGCTCCCTCCCCCACCTCCTCACTCCACCCCCCCCCCCCCCCCCCCCCCCCCCCACACTCTGCAAACCAAACAAATAAAAAAAAATAAAAATCAAAACAACATTCAATATTAACAAGCGTGACAGTGACAACCAGGGTGGGATATGGGTAGTGGCAGGTGAGAGTGATGGGTTTTGAACTGAAAGGAAGATGCGTGATGGGGCCCGTGCCTTCGGATGAGGTCGGCAGCTGATGAAGAGCTTCGCAAAACTCTGTTGGGCAAAGGGGAAACCCTAAATCCTCCGCCAAATATTTAGCTTTGCTGACAACGTACAGGCCATCATTCAGCGCAGTGGGACAGGCGAATAATACTTGAAAGGTGAGGAGAAACTCTCTCGCGGTAACCTCCTTTTACAAACTGTGGTTCGGAACTCGTCCAGTGAAGGAAGAGGAATAAAGAGAGAGGAAGCTGAAGGGAGGATGACGTGTGTGAAGATGGAAGAGAAGAAGAAGAAGAAGATGATGAAGAAGAAGTAGGAAACAAGAAGAACAAGAAGAACCCAGAAGAAGAAGAAGTAAAAGGAGAAGAAGAACAAGAAGAAGGGGGTGGCGTAAAGAAGAGACCATTAGTTCAATAAACGTTCTTTGTGATGAAGAAAAAAATGATAAGCTACCAATGCAGAAGAAGAAGACGAGTAGGAATAAGTGTTTAAGGGCAGCATTCAAAGATACAAAATAACGGCATTCAGGATAAATCAACATTGGTACAGAATAGTCTGTCCAGTGTCTGTCTGCATTGGTTAAGGACGAGGCTGCTTGGACAAAGAAAGGATAACACAAGCAAATAAATTATATCATTAAGAAAGACCAGCTCCACAGACAAACAGCAGGATCAAGAAATACATATTACATCTCAATTTAAGGTTATAACAATTTTTTTTTCTGACACGCATATGCACCTGGATACTAGCCACAAGAAATTCACATTACTTAGTTTTCCAACTATGCAAGAAATTGGCCTCAGTGTGTTTGTCACCGTCAGGGGACGTGGGGACCAAAGTACCGTAGAGACTGGCACTATGAAATTGTCAACTACAACTGGAATGGTCATTTTCTGTAAATCCGAGTGACACACATATAAACAATCTCAAGGTGTTCCTCTAATTAGCGGAAGGAAAACGCTGCTCTGCTGCTGCTTTGCTGCTGATGCTCGCTGGCTTATGATGATGATGATGATGATGATAACGATAATAAGTATGAAATACCTTGCCTTCTCGCAGGGTGTAAAATAAACAGCCACCCCCCTGATTTACATCAAAATGACTTTACAAACTGAAGGGTGCCGAAATAACCAAAAATAATATAACCCCAATTGATTTCAAATAGATCAGGGGATGATGCCTTGGAAAGTTAAAGGCCTCTACACAGGGGGAACACCTTTGTTTCCCAAAGTAAGTTCCAATAATGCCTCTAACTCTCTCTTCCAGGAAGAGCGCATTTAAGCTAAACTGAAATGGGGCAATTAACAAAATTCATAGACTATTTCCACTGTACACCTTTTTATATGAAATTCGAAAACTGGCTTCAGCTGGATAACGCGTTTCAAAAAATCAGAATAAGAAAAGCATGCCTTAGGCCATCTGATTAGAAAAATTTTATCACACATTGTTTCACCACGGCAATGGACTCGTAAGTTTTCTGGGTTTGTTTTTTTCTCTCACTCAGAAAATTAACAGGGTACCAACAGGTCAAGAAAAAATGTTCAACTATTACATTAAGTTTTCTTCTTGATACTAAGGGTCGGTGATCACGAAGAGGACTAGGCTCACGAGGCCGACAGAAAAGGAAACATTGAGAGAAAATAAAAGCTGTGCAAAACCACTATGCGGGACCGGCATAGAATTATGTTCGGAAATATGCAAGATGTCAGAGCCGCGTTCAGCGAGAGTTACCCGCCATTTTTGGGGGGGACACAAATGCATGGTGGGCATTTCCAACGCCAATTTAGCCCCAGCAGCAAGGGTAACAGTTCAATCAGAGAAGGGAAAATTGCGCAAAACTATGGATGTGAAATGGAGGTGGTGCCTTGTCTTGCAGGTCATTTATATTGCAATCGTTATTTCTGCCGTCCATTCACATCAAACTCAATTTGCAATTCAGAAAAACAAAAAAGACATGCGTTATCTCCCCTCTGTTTCTTTTTTTCTTAAAATCCAGAAATTGGTCTATTTTACACGTGCAGTCCAGCTTACAGTTCATCAAAAAGAGTACAAGAAGGGTGTCTGTAATGCGGACACTGTGTAATGCGGCCGTCATGCCGAACTTCTACGCCCATAATGCAGACACAGCATATCTTCACTTATGATCTATCAATCGACGCTTTACGTGTCTTGGGTTTTGATGTGGCGTTTGTTTACTAAATGACGCATGCATCAATAGCATATGACACTGCCCCCTTTTACTGAAAAGGAAAAAAAGTTAACTATCCTCAATGGATAATAAAGGTTATATCTTTCTCTGTTTCTATCTTTTTTCAGGAACAGGTTCTATTTAGAACACTCAACACTTTCGTCTACAGTTTTGTTCTGGCATGCCAGCTGGCAGCACAGCCTCCTCACTGGAGACTAGATTTTTCTGCAACTAAAACTTTGTCCTGAAAGTGGTTACATGATATACGCCGGAATGCTGGTGTGTTGCTGGTCAACAAATCTGTCAGCAACATCTGGGATGGCTCGGACCACAGAGGAACCTAACAAGGGCAGGCGATCCTGGTGAGGTCGAGCGGAAAGGAAACCATGTCTCAGAATGGGGTGGAGTGTAGTTACGCTCAGCCACCGTTCCTGTCAGTACCCGGCAATCCGCTGTATAGCTAGCGGGATTAGAAAATTTCAAATCCGACTGAAGCGCTTTTTACTATTTTTTTTTAATCAAAGTTCCTAGGGAAGGAGAGGACTTGAGTGTTTAGAGAGGGATCCTATCTTTCGTCTAAAGGTTTTTAACAATTCTGAAACTAAAAGATCTGCTAATATGAAAACAACATTCAGATATTTACCAATAGGTTAAATGATCGAATTCTGAGGACGCTCTCTTCACAACTTGTCTATCTTCACCAGTTTCACTGCAGCGATGGCAGAAAGGAGGGATAAGAACCCGGGGAAACAATTTTATGTACACATCTGAGTTGCGGACCTGAGATTCGTCGATTGAGTTGGAGTGTCTGGTGAACTCTATTCTGGGGTCTCAAACGGGTTATTCGGCAACAACTAAAAAGCGGAGTTTTTACGATAATAAATACGATCCCATTTGCGAGACTGGTGATCAAAAAAAAAAAAGGAATGTTTTAATCAAAAAAAACGTTGTTGGCTACAAACTTGAAATTTAGATAACCAAGAAAACAGAGGCATCAACAACAATACTTATGAAACGTAGATAATGAGAGGCAAATGCAGCATTAAAGTATGAAATATGATGAAATTATGAGGAGACATTTTTTTATTATATGCATAAGAGAGACGGGCACATTTAGCGACATGAAAACAACAAAAACAGATAGAAAAAGCAATGAGAGACGACATTCACAATTAGAAAATAGAAAGTAATTGAGGCGACAGGCAGGCCAACAAATACTCAAATTCAGAACCCTGAGGCGCCATGTTACGGAACATAAATCACAAACACCAACACACACACACACACACTCACACTTATCTATTTATATTATATATATATTTATATATTAGTATATATATTATTTATATATATTTAGTATACAATGTGCTATTTATGTTTGTATTATATACATATATTGTTCAGCATTATATTTATATTATAGTGTGTGTGTGTGTGTGTGTGTGTGTGTGTGTGTGGGGGGGGTTTTTTTTGATTTTTTTTTGTGTGTGTGTGAGTGTGTGTCTAAAATAACTAATGATGATGATCGATGATGGTGGTGATGATGATGATGATGATGATGATGTTGATGTAGATGATGACGACGATGAAAACGAAGCTGATAATAATAATAATAATGATAACAAATAATAATAATAAACATTAATGATAATGATACTAGAACTGGGACCGACACAACAGCATAAAACATAAAGTAATATGATGCTGTTCCAATTCCATTGCTTTGCTTTTATTGCACGTTATTATTTTCAACAAATCAACTAACATTGTACTGAATAAGAGAAACAAAGGAATATAAAGACACGTAAACAACAAAAGAAAACCAGTTAGCGTGACAGATGAGGAAGGAAAACGAAGTAAAAAAATAAACAGCAGCTATAAAAAAATATATAGATGATGTTTTGTAAAACAATGCAGAAAGAAACGGGATAAGAGACTGTAGAAGACAGTGGGAGGAGTTGGGGCGAAGAATAGGGGAAAGGAGGGATGGAGCGAGGGATACGGATTTGGCATTTATGACTGGAAGAATGAGCACGTGTCAACTGCATCATGCTTGGGTTTAGCGGAAATACACTTGTGCTGTGTAATCCGGATCGTTTCCTTGCGGTTTTTGTGCTCGACTTCCTGTCAAGCCCATTAAAAACTTGGCATCATTTTTTGTAGGAGTTATAATGTGCTAACAAAGATACTACGGACAACGACTCAAAATGGATGGTGGTTTCTCCCTTATCTTCAATCACAAAACGGCCGGTTGGCTTTATCATTAAAAATGAGTGGGTTTTTTTCCCTTCAATCTTAAATTGATATCAAAGAAAAGAAAAATCCACAAAGAATCTTACGAAAGAATGAAAGAAAACAATGCAAGTGACGTGTGTGGATGGAGAGGTATAATGGATATGGAATCTGAAGTGCTCCATCGCTGGAAGAGGGAAACAAGGAAAGTAGGATCTAGGGGATTTTGTAAATGAAAACCTCCTTCCATTAACACGAGGGGTGTTTCTACTCGTGGGATTAGAATCTGTTATTAAAACCAAGCCAGTAACAAGAATCTAAACCTGTGGAAACGAAAGTAATTAAAATGCTTTCACAGCCTGATGTATGTAATGACAGATTTTCTGAAGTGCTGCTGCAATTAGAGACAGTCTAAGAGAGAAAAAAATATACATTACGAACAGGAATCAGGAATGTACCTTGAAACAAGCGGAAGAAGGTTCTATCTAGAGGGCCGGTTTAGAGAGGAAAACAGTACACCCGAAAACAGTGAAACACTTTATCAGTAGTTGTCTGTTCCTCCGATGTAGATGACGAAGAGTTGAAAACATTGAACGGGTGACTTTCTATCCTTTAGCATAGCGACCATGGAAAGACACGAAATTGACTAACCGTTCGAAAATTTAAAAAGGTGGGCAAAATAAACTGATGCTATTTAAAGGATCCAGACACATATGATCAAAGAGGTGTGCTTGAATCTCATATATTGACGAGGAAAAATAAAGATTGAAATTGTCGAGGCGAACTCATAGATTTTGTACCTTGTCTCTCCCCATTCTTTATTTATATCTCTCATTCTTTCACATGTTCCGTCAAAAATGCTCATGAACATCTAAAAACGGAATCCAGGGCCCAATCTGATTTTTCTTTTAGGACTGCAGTGGAAAATTGTCCCTATCAGATTTTAACCTTTTCTTGTGCCGTTTTTCCATTGTTGTTTGGGGCTATTTGGATGTGTAGATCTCTTTCTTTCATTTTAGGTTCGAGGTGAAACAATTTTCTCCCAAATTACAGATAACTACATAACCGATGTCAGTATACAATTGATAGTTGATTTTCCTTGATTTAATTAGATGTACAGAAATTCAGTTCGAAAATCCCATCAACAATAGCGTAAAATAAGACATTTGGCTATGGTAAACTTGTTCTTTAAATAATGTCATATGGCAAAGGAAATTGTATTATGATTCTTTGTGTTCTAGGAATCATAAATCACAATACATATAGTACATAGATAAATGGGGGAAACAAAAAACAAATAAAACAAGTGGAACATCTTCACTAGTATTCAAATACAAACAAAACAAAAAAGAAAAGCCAAAGAAAACCCCACCATCAATTAGAATAAGAAAAATATAATCACATAAGTAAAAAACGCCCCCCCCCCCCCCTATAACCATCTTAGTATCTTAAACAATAGGGGAAATGGAAGGTGAGAGATTACAGTTGAAGATGAAGGGGGGGGGGGGAGGGGGGGGGGGAGGTTGGAGGCAGGATGGGGATGGGAGGGTGGCGTGTGTGAATAGGGTGTGTGTCTGCAGAGAGAGGGGGGGTGGGGGCAGTTATGAAAGGAAGAAAAGCACGTGTCAACTGTCATGTTCTGGAGTAGCGGGAAGACACTGGCTCTGTGTGTTACGGGTCATTCCTTGCGTCGTTTGTCCTCCGCTTCCTGTCACAAGCCCATTAAAAATGTTTGGACTGTCTTTAGTCGTACTCCTAAGCTGCCAAGGGAAAATAAAGACAGCACTCCCCTGTTTCTGTCCCCACAGCTGAACAGTAGTTCCGTTTCAAGCCATTTTAAAAGATGGATGTTTATGTGTCTGTTCTTTTTCTTCCCCTTCTTTACAGAGTAGAGGGAGAATGCAGAAAGAACCGTATGGAGAGAAAAACAAAAACAAACCCCATTTCAGCAGAATACCATGGAGTGTATTGTTGTTCAATATTTCATTAAGAGATAAAGATGTTGTAGACGGGACTGATCTCCCCCAAGAAAAGGTGATGAACATTGTGCATTGTGTGTTGTTGTGTTGTTGTTGTGTTATTCCTAGCTCAAACTAGCTTTTTGGCAAGTATATCTTATTGATACGCCGCCACGTACTTAAACCAGTAGAAGCACGTGTAAAGACGTACACACACTAACCACTCACTTTCCAGTCATTGTGCTGCTGGCCATGTCCACTCACAATCCAGCAACATAAAATCACACCAGGAGAGATGGGTTGGAAACAAGGGATATGGAATGAGGGGGGCATTCTGACTGGGTGGGGGTAAAGTCTATATTCTAGCGGCGACAATCCAGCAAAGCAGAGGTGGAACAAAATAGAAGAAAAGAAAAGGGGCATTGATTTTCTTCCCGCGGTTGCCGACTGGGGGTGGGATGATTTCCTGTCTTCTCCGTGGAATCCAGGCCGGCTTGCTCTGGATCTCACTGTCCAGGGGTCACACTGGCACGCCTGCCCCTGGAGTCAAACGGGACGGGGCCACTGACATTAGGCGGGGTGACATCTCTCGCCTTTGGCATTCCCCACACATAGCAGTCGATACTAACTGAATGGGCAGTCAGGGGAAGGGAGGGGAGATAGATTTTGCAATGAGAACGAGAGAGAGAGAGGAAGAGGATGAGAGTGAGAAGAGAGAGAGACAGACAGACAGACAGAGAGCACAGAAAGACAGAGGAGAGAGTGAGAGGAGAGAGAGAGAGATGAGAGAGAGAGAGAGAGAAGGTGTGAGGTGGGATAATGAGAGGATAATTCAGGATACTTGTATAGGATATCTCAGATCTCTCTCTCTCTCTCTCTCTCTCTCTCTCTCTCCTCTCTCTCTCTCTCTCTCTCTCTCTCTCTTCTCTCTCTCACATTAGTTCACAACCTCAATTCTCGCCTACCGCTATGTCTGTCAGGAACCAATTACTTGCTCAGACTTGTTTGGAACAAGAACTTCTCTGGAAATGGTGGGTGTGTGTGTGTGTGTGTGTGTGGTGTGTGTGTGTGTAGTGTGTGTGTGTGTAGTGTGTGTGTAGAGAGAGAGAGAGAGGTGACAGAGAGACAGAGCTGACAGAGTGAGAGAGAGACAGGAGAGAGGAGAGAGTTAGAGAGAGAGAGAGAGAGAGATGGAGAGAGAGAAAAACGGAGAGAGAAGAGAGAGATAGAAGAGAGAAGTGAGAGAGAGTGGAGAGAGAGTGAAGTTAGTGTGGAACAGAATGGGGCAAAGAGAAATTCCGAACAAGTCTGCCAATATCAAGAAAGGAATAGCCAGAGAACAGAAAGTCTCGAGTTTGTCTCCCTGTCATAAATCTTTGGGCGGTTTTTATGACGAAAAGCTCCACATATCCTACATACCCAACCCCCTACCCATTCATAGCCCCAGCTTCCCGCCACACTGCAACCCAGGAAGATCCATGCAGATCTTCTGGTATGAAGGCAACGAACAGTGTCGCCTCTTTGAGTCGATAATGATCTAACCAGCATCTGAGGAGTAATATTGGCATAGCTGGGCTGATGGATTTAAAAAAAAAAATAATTTATTTCATTTTTATTCTTTTTTGGTTTGTTCGTTCGTTTTTTTTAGTCTTTACTGTGTCTATTTTTGTTTATTCAGTCGGTGTTATCATTAATGAGTTTTCAATAGTCCCATCAGGAAAACAGACTATTTTGGATAGAAGAAAACTAGCTTAAAATGAAAAACACGGTTGCCGAGCATGTCAAACCCCTTCCTTAGGTTTCTATCTTTCTGTGGTAGACTTTTGACTAAATTTATTTCACATTACTTACGAACATGAAATCACTGAATCCTGTCTACTGAAGGATTGGATTTGATCCACAAGCTCTCAGCATCAGGATGTGTGCTGGTCATGTTACCACTAAATCTATGACGTTCTGCTCTCTCAACATGAATACACGACGTCCTCAATAGCTTTTGGAGACAAACACGAAAAATTAAGCCATATACATGATCTAGGAATGGAAAACAAAAATCTTTGACTGGCAACAAATACTACGCCTAGCCATAAACATCGTATGTCCCAGTGGGTAATATCTCCAGCATGTTTTGTATGGTGCTGGTTTGGGAAATGCCAATCATCGCCTCATTGGGCTGTTGCATAGAAAATGCTTTCAAACGACTTTTTATATAAATGGTTCCCACGTTAGATTGAGCACACTTTTTAAAGATCACACATTATTCCGAAGCTTGAGGGCGCCTAACAGCGATTCTGCCATTGTGTTCTTTGGAGTATGGTCACTGTCAGAGGTTCTCTATCGCTGTATGTCTTGTATCTTGTTCTTGTTCTTGTCTTGTTATTGTTTCTTACTTGTTCTTCGTTTTGTGTTGTTGTTTTCTTCTTCTTCGTCTTCTTCTTCTTAAGTCAGAGAAGAAGTCATTTAGGGCACCAATCTAAAGTACAGTCACCGGGTTCCGTCGTTTGTCAGCTGTGTGGAAAAGGCTTGGGGCGATGCAATGTGTCTCCCTGTACATTCTCACATGGTTGTCCGGTCATCTTATGTCTGTCTTCTCTTTTCGTATTCTCCCTCAACAGTTTCAAGGATCGTTTCAGGGAAGGCCATCGATTTTTATCTTGTTACGCTAAAATGACCATACTAACGTAGTTTTCTTTTCTTAACTGATTGTCAGTTGGCTTAGCATGGTGTTGCCATTCTGTTTGAATGTTTAATCGCTCTGTTCATTTCATGAATAATATTCCTTTTTATGTGATGTTAAATATCTTGCACTAACATTCCATTTCCTGGATCTTTTTTTTCAGGTGCGTGTGAGAGTCCATGTCCTCATTTACTTACAGGGGTGACCAAAATGTGTCAGTGCACGCAGGAGCCTGGCTTTGTGTTTCATGGAGATGGCATTGTCCTTCCAGGGACAAATTGCGTTTTTTTGTATGGAATGTGATTTGGTGTCTTCGCTGCTCCAGAAGGATTCCATGCTTTGGGTCCTAAGATGAAATTGAATCCAGACATAGTAAACTGCTAAGCAGTTTCTTGTTCAACTGTTCAACTGGATGAAGAGAATGTTCATTGTTGGTATTCGGACCCCACTACTCTGTCTTTCTACGCTTATTCCGCTGCAAACTCTATTTATTTCTCTGTCATTTTTTTGCCATTCTCACTTGCCAGCTGCATTATACTCACTGTCACTGTATCACATCCCTCCAATTGTTTGGCATACCATCGTTGTACGATGCTCTCTGGCAGCTTTATGATATTTCCCCTGTCCTTGTTAAATACTCTAGCTATCGTGATGGTATCCAACTGTCCACTGTATGTTCCTCCAGTCATAGTTTGATAATCTGTCTTGTATGGTATTCTTTGTGTTTGCAATGCACTCTCTTGTCATTGTATAGCACTCCTGCGCTTAATGGACACCCTGTGTTATGAAACGAACTTATTGTCATTGCATGACATCTCCTGTCGCGGGCTGATACTCTTCTGTCATTGTGTATTATTTATGTAATCTGTTTGTTACTCTTGTCTTTTTATGTGTTCTCGTGTCGTTGCATGACACCCTGTCATCATACGGACACTCCTTGTCATTGCATGATATTTTTGTTAGGTCTAATACTCCTTGTCGTTGTATGAGTTTCTGTGTCGTTTTTTGTGACATCCCTTGTCAGCGCGTGGTACTCCTTGTCATTGTTTGTTTTCTGTCGTGTACGATACTTCTGTCATGGGCTTCAGTCATGGCATACTATTCCCCATCTCTTTCTTTGGATGTCTTCATTCATTGTATGATGAACCTCTTTCATTGTATATATTCTTGTCTTGTATGATCTTTTTCTGATATCGTTATGATCCCTTGTTATAATGGGACACCCCTTTCATGTCTGAGATCCTGTCGTAGAAAAACACTACGTTGTACAAAGTGTGATAATCCTGTGACATTGATGATTCTTTGTCAATGTAAGCGACTCCTCTGCCATTGTACGATATTCCCCTGTTATTTCACAAATACCTTTGGATATGTAGATAACTTCCTGTCAGTGTTTGTTGATCCACTGTCACTGTATCATACTCCTCCAGTCATGGTATGATACTCCTCTGTGGATTGTATGTTACTCTTCTGTAAAGTGTATGATAATAATCGTGTTTGAGTGTATGATATTCTTCTGTAGTGTATGATAATCGTCTGTGATGGTATGATATTCTTCTGTCATTGTATGGTATCGTCTGTGACTGTATGATACCCTCTTGCGTTGATATGGAGTACTTTTCTTCCGAAGTTCCCGAAGTGTTTAGTATTCATCTGGCTTTGCATGATTTTCTTATCATTGTATGATTATATTCTGTCATTGTGTGATGTCTTGTTACTGTGTGATAATCCTTGTCTTAGTATGTTTAACCTCTGACATGGTTTGAAGATCATATGTCAATGAATGATCATCTGGCAGTGTCTAATACTTCCATTATCATTGCATCATAATCTCGTCAGTGTTTGACCTTCTCTGTTATTTATAATACTAATGTGTCATCAACTTGAAATCCTTTGGAACGTAAATCATTCATCCATCATGCAAGATAATTCGCTGTGAATTATATTATGACACTGCTGTCACTGTGGACAATCCTCTGTCATGGCTGATGCTCCTCGTTCCACTGGAGTAAATATCTTAAATCTGTCATTGTACTGTTCCTCTTATGTTGCAGTATAATTCTCTCCTACTATTGTACATCTAATTCTCATCACTGTGTGATAGTTTATGTCAATGTGTGACACTATGTGTCTATGTTTGTTGCCTTGTCCATTGTTTCATACTCCTCTGTCATTGTATGGTCTAGTTTGTCAAAACTATGGTAGTCCTGTCACTTTTATTAAATCCTCAGAGTTTATATATATCTTTATATATATATATATAATATATATATATATATTTATATATATATATAGATACTATATATATATATATATATTATATATCAGGCGTGAGTAACTGAGCTCCAGTCACAGCAATTTTCAGAGCAGCTTGGTGTTGCAAATGCCTGCATGCAAATATGGAACTATAGATGTGTGGTGTGTGTGTGTGTGTGAGTGTGTGTGTGTGGGTGTGTGTGGGTGTGTGTGTGAGTCCAGTGTATACTCTTCTATAAATTGTTTGATACGCGCTCTAACCGGTACGATGATCCTGTCATTGTTGTCATTGTAAGGCTTCTCTGTCGTCATTGATTGTCCTTTTGTCCTATTGTTGTAACATTCTTCTCTCAAAGGACAATACCCTTCAATATATTGTACGATACTTATGTCAGTTTATAGATAGGTTTGTCAGTGTATGATTCCAGGTTTAGATACGCTCTTCTTCGTTGTATGACATTTTTCTGTCTTTTTTCTAATTTTTGTTATGCAAAGGTTCCAACCCACAGGACCTGAGTTTGAAATCTTGTCCGAGGACTAAGGTATGCAGGGAGTCAGGTAGTAAATGACATTAAAAATTTTGCCTGCGCTTCAATTGCCTATCTCATTGCGTGCCGGTTCAACACACAACACACACACACACACGAATGCACGCACGCACGCACGCAAGCACGCTCTCTCTCTCTCTCTCTCGCTCTCTCTCTCTACTTCTCTCTCTTACCGCGCTCGCATACGCTCACGCCTTCACCGACGTCATTTGCTGGGCAGCCGTGAACTTGAACAAGGTACACGTCGTGAAATGCCCCTCGTGTTGTACGGCCGAATACTTAAAAGGTTCATTGATTTTTCGCCAACGGACGTAGACCCTGTGCCGGCTTACCATTATAAGTACACCTCTACATTGAAATAGGACAGTCGAATGGCACCAAGTACTTACTATCCGAGGGGCACGAACCTTCCGACTGCCAGCTTTGGCCAGGCAATACCGAGTCAGGTCTGTCGCCGAGATGTAATTTAACCAACTGTCACTTGCACTACGTGACACGTTTTCACACTAGAACACGTAAGGGCGTCACAGTTCGTGATCTTTTTCTTCTTTTCTTTCTCTCAGTGTGCCCTTGTTGCGGTTTCCCTTTCCTCACTTTAGGATTCACAGTTTGTGCGACAATGACTATGAAGGAAGATCTGCTATTCAATTCCAGCGGCCGTTTCAAACCTTATGTCCATGTACAAATATTCAGTGAAGATATTTAAGGGTGTGTGGTTACCGTTATACCCAATATACTATATATATTATATATATATATATATTTATATATTATAAATGCCTTCTAAAACAATTTTTTAAGTGCTCAACCCCTTGGGGAGCAAACATTAGTTAAAACATAGTTAACTGAGGAATCTTAAAACAATCGACAAATTTGTTTACAGCGTGGTTGCATGTCATCAGGATGGTTTTGGTTTGCCTCCGCCGATGTTATATTGTGTGTGGGCTCGTGTGGGTTGTTTGACGTGCGGGGTGGCTGAAAAGCCCCCAAATAAACACGTGCAGCAAAACCCGCAACGTGCAATCATCGCACACGGGAGCCCACACGCGATATAACATCGGCGGTGGGCAAAACCCAAAAACCATCTGATGACAGCGCAACACGCTCGTAACAAATTTGTAGATAGTTTTTAAGATTCCTCTTTTAAAAACCCTTTATGTTTTATATTATATATATTATAATTATATATATATATATTGTTTTATTTTTATTTAATTTAATTTATATATATGTATATACCAGTTTAAAATAGGATTTTAAAAATTGATGAGGTTTAAACTACAAGCTGGTCTTCTAGCTAAAAGCGCTCTCCTCAGGGTTATACAATACAATTGGGCCACGCACGGTGTTATATACCGTGGGTGTGTCGGAGCGTGTGGAGTTCTGTGCGTGTAGCCGTGGCCTGCGGTTTTTCTTTTTTGGGCGCGTTCAGGGGAAAGGGACGTGCCAAGGAGGGTGCATTGACAAAGATTTCCAGTTATGCCATCGCATTGTTTCTATCATTTTACTTTAGAGTTCAGGGATGCTAGGTGGGTTTACATAATATCAGCACTTTTCTGTAGTCCTTATAGTTGCAATTTTAGAAAATGTTGCTGTTTGGCTGTTGCTCTTTTTATAATTTTCCATGTTATGTTTTGTGATCTTTTTTCTTATTTTTCAGCTTCCAAATTTATTTACTTAATTCTGTTTGGTTTGTATATTTTTTCATTTTTGAAAGACTGTTTATTGGTTTGCATATCTGGTTTAAAGGGGTTAAGCCGTGATTCCTATGTATGTTTCTTTATCACTGTCTGTTGTTACCGTAGCTGGTACACATATTTGTTGTAGAGGACATTTAATTGTTTTCAAAGGGCACTGGTCTTTTTTAGTTGCAATTACAAGATATCCTTTCAATCACCCTCTTTGGTTGTGGTGTTTTTAGTTTTATTGGAAGATTCAAGTATATTTTTATAGGTTGGGCATATACTCGAGTTTGATCGCTGGACGGTATGTTTGTTGAATATTTTTAGATAGTACATGTTTGTTGTGGATGATGTTTTAAGGATTCTGAGCGATATTCTTTTCCTACGGTTAGTTTTTTTGTTCTGCATTCATTTGGAGGGTACTCTCTTATACAGTATAATTTTTCGTTTCCTGTTTTTCTGTTGCTGTTCATGTTGTTGATCTGGTTTGTATTGTAAGTGGTAGTTGTAGCACATTTTTTGCAGCGCTCTTGACTATCAGCTGCCTTGCACTGTTAAAATTCTTTCTCATTGCATGACAGTTTAGTTATCTTTTGTTTATACCATTAGGTATGGTTTTTACGATGAGGGTGGGTGGTTACTATTGATGTCTACGTAGACGGGTGTGTCATTAGGATTTTTATATGGTTTGTATGTATGATCTTAAGGGTAATGTTATGTCTATATAATTACTGTTTTTTTTGTTGGCTTCTACTGTGATTTTTAGGTTATGGAGCTTTTGAAAAATTTTTAAAGAAGTTCTTTTTTCTTGTTTTCATGGATTTTTGGTTTATTGTTTAACGTTGGCAATAGACCGTATCTCTGTATTAATAAGCAAACCTGTTTACAAAGTATTTTATGTATTGAGACAAATGAAAAGTCCAAACTAAATTCACACGTTTCAGCTCCATCATAAGATTTCCCATCGTGACATCGATGTGGAATTTCTGCTGTTTTTTTTAATCCAAGTTTCACTGTTGCTTGGGAAGGGTTTTCTTAGAGTGGCAGAATGATTTCCATCTCGAATCTGTTATATTTGTATAATTTGTTTGGCGAATCTTAGAGCTGTAGTAAGTAATTCCTCATCAATGGAAGGGTAGAAGTCCACTATGTCAAAAGTAATGAACACCCTGGATTTGTCTGGGTTTGTTCAATCTTTAAACCATTGGATAACTTCTAACTATTTTTCCAGAGATTGTATTCAGTGTTTGTTTTTATGTCCTCTATTGCTTTTTCCAGGATCTTTTTATAAATCTTTGCCTAATTCAGATTTGTTGATGGGTTTATCAATCTACAAGTAGGGTTGTTGAGAGAAAGTTAGGTTTGTGGTCTTTAGGGTTATAAAAGGCTTTCTTCATTGCTGTTGCTTCTATCCTATCACCTAAATCCAATCTGGTGAGCAAGTTCTTATATTTATTGCAGATGTTGTCATATGATGGTGTATCAACCCTTTTTTTTTTTATTAATTTTCTGAATATTTTTGTTGAGGGAGTTTGAGAGTACTCATTAGTTTCCATTTTTATAGATATTGTTTGTCTTGTCGCCTTTATGTATATTTTTTGTCATTCGGGGTTTTGTTTATGTTATTATTCTATGTTGTTTGGAAATTGTTATTGTGGTTTTCTGAAATCATTATACCGCTATTAGTTTTTTCATGCTTTCCTTCAAAAGGTTTCATTGCTTATTATAGGTGGCGATTTCCTGACTTTAAACCCTTACAGGGTTTTTATCTTCCTTTTTGGCCATCTGGGTTCAAAAAGAAAAACGCTTCTTTCCAACCTCATGTTGCGCACAAAAGTTTCAGTCTGCTCTATGAGTTTCTTCATGTTGAGTTGTGGCGATTGAAAAAAGGTATATTTTTTGGTTGACTGCCCAAGTTATTTCTCTCCATATTAAATTTAGGTTTGCTAGGCCACAGTGCTCAAACGTGAGGAGCAATCAATAAATTCAGTGTTGAAAAGCCACTAGGACGTAAAAAGTGCTCAACCATGAAGGAGCGACATACAGTTTAAAATAGGATTTTAAAATGAAGAGGTTAAAACCTACAAGCTTGTTTTCAGCTAAAAGCGCTCTCCTCAGGGTATACAATACAATTTGGGTCACGCCACGGTCGTCCCAGACATGGTTGAGCACTTTTTACGTCCTGAGTGGCTTTTTAACTATGATTTATATATATATATATATATATATAGATATATTTATATATATATATATATATATTTATATTATAATATTATTATATATATATAGTTTTTGCGTACAAACTTACATTTTTTGGGGAGGGGTGGAGAGCGCGTGAGGGGAGAGGGGAGAGTATCGACGTCTTCCTTTAATACTTGGTCCATATTACTCTCCCGACAAGTAAAGCGTCAAGGAGGTATATAGAATTTTTTTCTTTCTCACATTTCTCGTTGGTTTCCTCCACTTCTAGGTGTCAGTTTTGATATGACAGTGGACCGTCATCAATGTGACCTGTCAATTCCAAGCGACATTTCAAATCCTTATCCTCCATGTAAGTTATCACTGGAGTTATATAACGGGTGTATATTTCACACACACCACACACTCTCGCTCTCTCTCACTCTCTTCTCACTCCCTCTCTCTCTCTCTCTCTCTCTCTCTTCTCTTGTGTCTCTCGCACGCCACGCACACACACACACCACACACACACACACACCACACACACACACACACACACACACACTCCACGCAAACACACACACAACACACAAACACACACACACACACACACACCCACACAACACACCACACCACACAACCACAACCACCACACACACACACACACACACCACACCACCGTCACCGCGCGCACCAGACGTTCACGCCTTCACAGAACGCCATTTGCTTATACATGCTATGAACTTGAAGAAGGTACAGTTGTGATGCCCTCGTGATGTACGTGGAATACTTAAAAGGGTTTCATTGAATTTCCTCCATTTGTGGTTAGACTCTGCGCTGGTTCTACATTTCTACGAACACTTCTGTATGGAATGAATTACGTGAGTTACAGTCTGAACGACACGGCTCAGTATGCTACTATCGAGGGGCGGCACAGACTTTCCGACCTCCCGCTTTGGCCAGCAATACAAAGAACCAAGGCATGCCGCTGATATGTAATTTAACCACCTATGACTTTGCATAATGGACACACTGTTCACACCTAGGACAGGGCAAGGCGTCAAAAGACATAGTATTTATTTTTTCTTTCCCGCAGTTCCTCCATTCGGTTTCCCTCCTCTCACTTCAGGTTTCAATCTTGATAAGACAGTTACTGGAATCAAGATGACGTTATTAATTCCCAGCCGCCATTTTACCCTTATCCCTATACAAACTGTCACTGGACAATGTAAGGTGTGTATTTCAACGGTTATACCAATCACGTAGCGTTTTACAAACATTTTCTTAGGGCGGGGGAGAGAGGTGGAGGGGGGAGGAGGGGGTTCTTCCTTTTTGTCTTGGTCCATATTCACTCTAGGACTAGAAAAGCGTCAAAAGGTACATGGAATTTTTGTTTTTCTTTCCTGACAATCTCTCTGTTAGGATGGATTCCCTCCACGATTGGGTTTCGGTTCTTAAAACGACCATGACTGGGTCACCATTTGAGCTTACTCAATTCAGCGCCATTCAAACCTTATCATATGTAAAAACAATCTTTACAGGTATTTCAAACCGTTATACTCAGACTAATCGCGTTTTACGTATGACTATGATTTTCTTTTTTTTTTTTTTGGGGGGGGAGGGGGGGAGGGG
>CM031596.1:99205103-99252603 GCA_018398815.1 Conus ventricosus
CTCATCTCACTACAGACAGTGAGGTGAACGAAATAGGAACAGCATTTATCACAGTCTTCTCCAAATTGATATATTAAAATATACTACATTTAGTCTTTTTGCTATACACGTCAACAAAAGTTAAGGCCCAGTATAGAAATCGGTATCCTGTTTTCATTCTGTTCATTGTATTTAAATTGTTCTTGTGTGTATTAGCCGTATACATGTTGTGTTATACATAGATAGTGCCACGTGATGGACAACGCTGCAGTTACACAGGTATGATCCAGACGAAAACCAGTTTGGGGAAAAATGGATAATTGTGCCCCAGCATTTCACCGTTCGTGCTTAACTTTCGTTGAAAGTCTATAGTAATTATTTTAATAACGTGTGTTCTTAAAATGGCGCGCGCGTGCGGTGCTGCATGTATGTCTGTGTGTCTGTGTTTGTGGGTGTGTGTGTGTGTGGGTGGGTGTGTGTTGTGTGCGTGGGGCGTGGCGTGCGTGCGTGCGTGCGTGCGTGCGTGCGTGTGTGTGTGTTGTGTGATGTGTGTGTGTGTGTGTGTGTGTGTGTGTGTGTGATGTGTGTGTGTGTTGTAAGTATTGTGTGGTGAGTATGTGAGGGGCGCATACATGTGTGTGATGTGTGTTGTTTGTTGTGAGTGTTGTGTGTGGTGTGTGTGTGTGTGCGTGAGGCGAGGGAGAGAGAGAGAGAGTGAGAGGAGGAGAGGAGGAGAGAGGTGCAGAGGAGAGATTTTTCACTTGGGTTTGTTTTCCAGGAGGGAAAAAGGTATACAGAAGAAATATAAAGAAGCTTCTCTGTCTGAGATCCAGGCATTTCTGTTTGGGTTGGTGCCATGTGGGAAGCGTTTGTTTGTAAACAGCTGCGTGGTATCATGAAAAAGAATTGTATAACAAAGGTATTCGCGTTGCTGTTGAATTTATCTAAGCACTATATCATTATCTTAGCATCGCCCACCAACCATGAACTTCTTATTTCTTAAACCAAACTTTTCTTAAAAAAAAAAAAGGACATTGTTTCCGTACGACAGTACAGACAAACAGATCACAGGAACAGCAAAGACCTGATCATGTGTTTGTCTGTACTGTCCTGAGGAAGTGATATCTTTTCTTTTTGAAATTGCTTCAATTTCACCTTCAGTCGCCTCACTTGGAAACTGTTTCTAAACAGTGGAATGACACTATAAAATATTTCACTTGTTTTTCCCCTTCGGACTAAAATCCAAAACGTTTCGTTGTTGTGTCCCTCGAATGCTTAATGGAACAAGCATGGCTCGTATCATCAAAAACCAGTGTGCAGACTGAAGAAAAAAAAGGGGCGGCACACACAAACATACATGCAATTCAACAATGCGCTCGTAAGGAGTTGAGCTTTTTACAGTATAGGCACAAGTCACACAGCAAAAATGTGAGAGTAATTAGGGCTTGAACTACGACTCTATGTCCTTGTACCCTACAGGATGCGTCATGTATGTGCACACAGGCATTGCCACTGGACGCGGCCTAGCCAGTAAGATACAACGTACACCAACATTACAATGTCAGGATTTCTCAATAAATAAACTTCATGCACACCTATGTACACAAACGGTTGGTTGATGGCTGTTTGGGTGTGTGTGTGTTTTTTTTCAAAAGCACTTTACATCTTGTAAGATGTTTGGGTCAAGAAGTCACCCCGAGAAAGAATCTTTAGCACCGCTTGGCGAAAGAAAAAAAGCATCGTGCAATCCAGAGGAAAAGATACTTGCAAGCCTGGAGTCTGCTTGTAAGTCGGTCTGAAGAAGGGGCCAGTTTCAGGCACCGTGATGGTTGAACTGAACGAAGTGCACGGAGTGCATCAATCAAAGGTTGAAACGTTTTCTGATATTCCATACTGAAAATACTGGACTGCATCGGTCATGAAAGTATGTTGTTGGTGATGTCCCACGGTAAAATACTGACTGCATCATTATTGAAAAGCGCCCTTGATAATTCACATTGAAACAGAACTGGTTCAAACATTGAAAGTGTCTTTGTGGATATCCCCACCATAAAATACTGATTGGCATCGGATATACAAAAGGGTTCTTGATAGTCGCGGTACAATATTGGGACTGCTGCACTCAGATATTGAATGTTTCTTGATATTCCAGACAGTAAAATCCAGACTGGCATTAAATCTCTACGTGTTCTTGAAATTTCACGGGAGAAATATCGACTGCATAGAATATTCAATGTGTTCTTAATATTCCACAGTTATCACGGATTGCTACATACGAAATGTTCTTGCTATTTTCATTGTGAAATGTCTGATGCTTCAAACGTTGAAAGCGTTCTCTTGTTCCAAGCTCTGAGACGAAGAAATATAACATTAATCAATGTTCCATTTTTGAAAGTGTCAGCTACATTTCCTCTATATAAATTTAGCCCGTTTACTACATTTTAGCCTATTGAGCATTATTCGATTTACATGGTAAATAAATCTTTGCCCCTTGTCACAAGTACATTGTTCAAAACATCAATATAAATTTGAATAAAATATGGGAACCATTCCATCAGAGTAAAAAAAAGCTCTTTCTGCTTGCATTAAAATCAAAATCTTCATTTCATAATCGAACACTTGAGTTCAGTCACAAAACTAATCCACGAAAACCACTGCAAAATATCCTTTTCTACAGTTCTCAAATCAATCTTAAGGTAAAAACGAGAGCAGTAGAATCATTCTTGAAAGAAAGTTTTATTAAAAAAATAACGAAAAACAAACAGGCGCTAGGCGCGAGCAATATCTTCTTCATTCCCCCACTGTAGGCTGGGCCTTTAGAAATCCAGTGGTACCGACTTTCTAGCGTGGATCCGTAGGACGGAATGGAACGACCTATGGGCCTTGTGGCCTGGGAGCCGGCTGAGGGAGGAGGCGTGTCGGTATGCTGCTGCTGCTGCTGCGCTGCGGCTGGAAAAACGCTGCTGCTGAGGGTAGAAAGGGTTGGGTCCGGTGCCCTCCACGGTGCTCGTCCTCATGGATCATGCGGAACACTTCTGACTGGTTCAGTCCCGCTCCCCTGGCCTGCCCGCCATCCCGCTCGTTTTGAGCCATGTGGGTTTGGCCCACCGCTGAAAGTGGTCATATATATATACACACATATATATATATATTTATATATATATATATATATATATATTATATACAGAGAGAGAGAGAGAGTGAGAGAGAGAGAGAGAAAGAGGAGAGAGAGAGAGAGAGAGAGAGTTACGGGCATGTGTGTGCGTGCGTGCGTGGCTGTGCGTGAGTGCGAAGCGTTGCGTGTGTTGTGTGTGTGTGTGTGTGTGTGTGTGTGTGATCAGCGAGGTGGAGGTGTGGTGTGGTGGGTTTTGGATTGTGGGGTGGGGTGGGATGGGGTGGTGTGGTGATGTACGGGGGTGGTCTGGGAGTATTGCTGATGGTAGTGGTGTAGGAGTAGTGTGGTGTGGTGTGGTGTGAGTGGTGTGGAGTTGTGTGGTGTGTAGTGCAGTGTGGTGTGTAGTGTGTGTGGTGTGGTGTGCGTGAGGAGTGGTGTGGTGTTGTGTGGTGTGGTAGTGGTGTGTATGGAAGTGGTGTGGTGTGGTGTGGTGTAGAGTGGTGCGGTATGGTGCTTGTGTGGTGGGTGTGGTTGTGTGGTGTGGTGTGGTGTGGTGTGGTGTGGTGTGGAGCAGTTGTGTGTGGTGTGGTATGGAGTGGTGTGGTTGTGGTGTGGTGTATGTGGTTGTTAGAGTGGTGCAAGTATGGTGTGTGTGTGTTGTATTGTGGTGTGGTTGGTGTGGTGTGGTGTGGTTGTGGTGTGGTGCGTGTGTGGTGTGTGTGGTGTGGTATGGTGTAGTATGGTGTGGTGTGGTCTGTGGTTTGTGTGTGTGGTGGGTGTGTGTGGTATGGTATGGGTGGTGGTGTGGCTGTTGTGGTGGTGTGGTGTGGTGTGTTGTGTATGGTTGTGGTGTGGTTATGTGTGGTGTGGTGTGGTGTCTGGTGTGGTGTGGTTGTGGAGTGGGGTGGTGTGGTGTGTGTGGAGTGGTGGGTGTGGTGTGTGTGGTGTGGTGGAGGTGTGGTTGGTGGTGTGGTGTTGTGTGGTGTGGTGTGGTGTGGTGTGGAGTGTTTCTGTGGTGTGGTGGGGTGTGGTGTGAGTGGTGTGGTGGGTATGGTGTGGTGGGGTGGGGTTGTGGTGTGGCTGTGGGTGTGGTGTGATGTGGAGTAGTGTAGTGTAGTGTGGGGTGTGGTGGGGTGTGGTGGTGTGGTGCGGTGTGGTATTGTGTGGTGTGGTGTGTGTGTGTGGGGTGGTTGAGGTGAGGGTGCTTCTAACATGTGGTGTGGGCGTGTGGTGGTGTTGGGTGGGGTGGTGTTGGTGGGGTGAGGTGGGGTGGAAGTGGAGTGGTGTGGAACTAGTGGAGTGTGTCGTGTGGGGAAGATGTGGGGTCGTTGTTGGGTGGGGTGGGTGAGAGTGAAATAGTGTGGGGTGGGGTGGTGGTGGGGTGAAATAGTGGTAGTATGGTGTGGTGTGGGGTGGGGTGGGTGGGGGGTGGATAATGAAGTGGCGTAGGGGTGGGTGAAACTAGTATTGTGTGGGGCTGGTTTGGGGTGATATGGCGGCTGTAATGTGGGTTGGGGTGGGCGTTTGGTGTGGGATGTAGTGGTGTGGTATGATGTGGGGTGGAGTGGTGGGTGTGGTGGGGGTGTGGTGTGGTGTGGTGTGGTGTGGTGTGGTGCGGTGTGGTGTAGTGTGGGGGGGGGGGGTAATGTGGGGTGGGGTGGGCGGTTTGGTGTGAGATGTAGTGGTATAGTGTGGTGTGGTGTGACGTGAGGTGGTGTGAAGCGCTGTTGTACTGCATTTTGTATTCCTGCATTGCACGGTTTACACTGCACTGCATAGCATTACTTTGTGTTCTGTCATCATATTCATGACATATTCTTCATAACCGTCATTCTTAGAGCGGCTGTGAAAGTGCTGGAGCTGGCAAACCAGTTCCAAACACCCCAGTAACAGCAGTCGAGAAGAAGAAGAAGAAGAAGAAGAAGAAGAAGAAGAAGAAAGAAGAAGAAAAGAAGAAAAAGAAGAAGAAGACGAAGAAGAAGAAGAAGAAGAAGAAGAAGAAGAATCATCATCATCATCATCATCATCATCATCATCATCATCATCATCACTACCACCACCAACACCACCACCACCACTACCGTGATCATCATATCATCATTAGAAGAAGAAGAAGAAGAAGAAGAAGAAGAAGAAGAAAAAGGAGAAGAAGAAGAAGCAAAAGCAGCAACAGCACAGCAGCAGCACACAGCAGCAACAGCAGTAGCAATTTCATTTGTATCACACAACTTTGAGGTAAACTTCGTCCTGCATGTTGGTGAACACACAAGGTTTACGTTGACTGGCGCAGTGCTGTCCTCTCACTCTCTTCGTCTATCCCTTTATCTATCTCGCACGCATTCATCTGGCACACGCCTCCCCAAACTCCTCCTCAACCTCCTCCTCCCTCCTACTGAACCGCAACTTCCTCACCACCATTCTTCTCCCGTAAAACACACACACACACACACACACACACACACACACACACACACACACACTACCTAAGCTGACATGTGCACTGGGCATTCACCACGCCGCGTCGAAGCCAGGCATCTGCTAAGTATCATCATGTGGCAGAACTTGGCATCCTCCAGTTTATCACTCTCGCGCCGCAAACGGCTTGGCTATAAACATCAACAGAGACTATACAGATCCCTCGCCATCAAGGCGTCTTAAATCTACCTTTTCTGCAGGGTAATTTTGAAGCCTCAAAGCCCAACAGATGTGGTAAAAACGCCTATGCTTTAGTGCGCTTGCAATTACGCCATCACTCCGTCCGCTCTGGTTTGGCATTTCTGCTGAGCGATTTGGCGTCGTAAACGATTCTTTCGGCGGATTGGGCATGAAACTATTTCATCATGGGAGCAAACAGTTACCGTTCTTGTTCGTTCTTCACTGTTTACAATTCCCTGTCTCGTTCACTGGAATCAAGCCAGGATTTGGACCTTATCTGAAATAGTTGACTATAAAACCAAACGGCTATTCCATAATTAAAAGATCTGCAGAGAACTGTACGACAATAATACTTTGGAGTATAGGTAGAGCATCTGAATTGTGCTGAATAAAACTTTAAAGTGACATATATCTGAATAGCATTGTGTGATAGTAAAACTTGAAGTTTTGCGTATTCTGAAAGAATTACCGATGATAAAACTTTTGAAATACCGATGTATCTGTACAGCATTGTATAGAATATTACTCCAATACATAGGTGTGTCAAACAGAATTGTAAGACGATAAACCTTTTATGAACTAGGTTCTTAAACGGGAAACGAATATTACTACCTTCAAAACTCTGCTAGTTTAGATAGATCTATATCACAAGCAATCTCTGAAGAAGAAAAAAAATAGATATAGCAGTAGAATCGTTAAAATGTTTGTTAAGTTTTTGCTTAGTTTCGTTTTGTTTTGTTTTGTTTCGTTTTGTTTATATGTTTCTTATCACAGATGTATTTGAAGAATGACCTCTGGGTCAATACATGTACCTGGAGACAGAAAAAAATGTCTGGAAAAATAAAGGGAGATGGGAGGTGTTTAACGGGTTTGTATGTCTGTTAGTTTGTTTGTTTGTTTGTTGTCAGATCTGTTGTCGAGGGAGATGGTAGAGCAGGAAGACGGTAGCGCACAAAAACGGATGACGTCCAAAAAGTACTTAGGCTACGGCGAAAGGCGTCCAGTAAAGTACTTACAGCTAAAGGCGTCCAGTAAGTACTTACGGCGAAAGGCGTCCAGAAAACACTTACGGCCGGCGAAAGGCGTCCAGAAAACACTTACGGCCGGCGAAAGGCGTCCAGAAAACACTTACGGCGAAAGGTGTCCAGAAAACACTTACGGCGAAAGGTGTCCAGAAAGTACTTACGGCGACAGGCATCCAGAAAGTACTTACAGCGAAAGGCATCCAGAAAACACTTACGGCGAAAGGTGTCCAGAAAGTACTTACGGCGAATGGCGTCCAGAAATTAACTTACGGCGAAAGGCGTCTAGAATGTACTTACAGCGAAAGGCGTTCAGAAAATACTCACGGTGAAAGGTGTCCAGAAAGTACTTACGGCGAAAGGTTTCCAGAGCGTACTTACGGCGAAAGGCGTCCAGAAAGTACTTGCGGCGAAAGGTGTCCAGAAAGCACTTACGGCGAAAGGTGTCAGAAAGTACTTACGGCGAAAGGTGTCCAGAAAGTACTTGCGGCGAAAGGCATCAAGAATGTACTTACAGCGAAAGGCGTCCACAAAGTACTTACGGCAAAAGGCGTCAAGAATGTACTTACAGCGATAGGCGTCCACAAAGTACTTACGGCGAAAGACGTCCAGAAAGTTAGTTACGGCGAAAGGTGTCCAGAAGTACTTGCGGCGAAAGGCGTCAAGAATGTACTTACAGCGAAAGGCGTCCACAAAGTACTTACGGCGAAAGGTGTCCAGAAAGTACTTACGGCGAAAGGCGTCCAGAAAGTACTTGCGGCGAAAGGCGTCAAGAATGTACTTACAGCGAAAGACGTCCAGAAAGTTACTTACGGCGAAAGATGTCCAGAAAGTTACTTACGGCGAAAGAGCTCCTGATGCCGCCATGGCTTTCGTCTGGCCGGCATACGTCTCATGTATGTTCTGGTTGGAGTACAGCCCCATGGGAGAGTTGTACTGCAGGTGCACCACCTTGGGCCTCCGTCCTGGTCGTTGTCTGTGGTCGGGGCAGCAGGCACAGGGCTGTACTGGGCGGCCTGCGGGGCGGTCTTCATGGCGGCCGGCGTGAAGCCCGTGGAACGAGGCGCCTGGTGCTGGCTAGGCACGTAGTCCAGGTCCACGTCCCAGGGCTTGACGGACGTGGGCTTCAGGGTGGACTTCCAGGCGGGGCCCCCGTCTTGGACATCGCTGCCCTGATGCTGTCGGTTCCACGACGCTTGTCCCGGGGAGCGCGGGGACAGGTTCTTCCGGACGCTGCTGTAAGAATGGAGAGGAAGGGGAGGTAAGTGGGGGGAGGGGGGGAGGTTGAAAGGGGAGGGGCAGGGGAGCAGGAAGGAAGGTGGGGGGGGGGGGGGGTGGGGGGGGGAGTAGGAGAGTGTGAGGGTAGAGGGTTGAGTGGGGTTGGGGTTGGAAACAAAGTGTTAATTCTGAGCTCCTGTCACAGCATTGCAAGTGCCAAAAACGAAAATTATGCTAAATAATCGTCCGTATCTTAAGATTGATCTACGTTCATACTGGTCCCTGTCCTAGTGATGGTGCTTGGTTTAGTTGTTGTGTGTGTGTGTGTGTGTGTGGTGTGTGTGTGTGTGTGTGTGTGTGTGTGTTTGTGTGTGTGTGTGTGTGTTGTGGTCGTGTGTGTGTGTGTGTGTCGTGTGTGTGTGTGTGTGTGTGGTGTGTGTGTGTGTGTGTGAGTGTGTGTGTGTGTGTGTGTGTGTGTGTGTGTGTGTGTGTGTGTGTGTGTGTGTGTGTGCACGTGCGCGCATACGTGCAGTTTTATCAACTTTGACATTTCTCATGCCTGGTATTGAAACACACAAAGTAGAATTTCAGGAGAAAGAAAAAAAAAACAATGACACAATGCAAACTCCTCATCAAGTTGAAGTGGCATGAGTGGAAAAGGGGGGGGAGCGGAGGTGGAAAGAGGATACAACCCTTGAGTGTCAAATAAATAGATAAAAAAATAAATAAATATATAAATAACCACACGATCACTTGCTTTGACAAAAAGAAAATACAATTACTTGTTTAAAGATCAAAAACAAACAAAGAACAACAGGAGAAAAACTGAAAGAAAGAAAGAAAGAAAGAAAGAAAGAAAGAAAGAAAAAGAAAAGAAAAGAAAATGAAGGGGAGGGGAAGGAAAGAATACAATTTCTTCATTTCAAAAACTTTTGACTTTAGAAAGAAAAAAACTCCACAAAAGAATGCCCAACTTTCGGAAGAAAAAAGGCAACAACAAAAAAAAAAAGAAAAGAAAAAATGGCAAATTGACTTATGGGGGTGGGGGGGGGGGGGGGGGTCAGGGGGAGGGGAGTAGATAAAACAATTGCAATCCTTGAAACATGAACCACAAAAAAAGAAAGAAAATGAAAGGAAGAAAAAAAGAAAGAAAGAAAAGAAGGAAAGCAGTAAAGACAAAATCACTGGATAACTTAAATAAAAGATGGGAGTGGAGGGATGGGGAGGGGGGGGGGTGGGGGGGGGGGGGGGAAGAGGCCGGGGGAAGAATGGTGGAGACTACAGCATCGTGGTGGGGGCAGAGTAAAGGGAAGTAACTGTACTTTTAACCGTTCTTCAATGATGTAGCAGAATGGGTTATCTTCCTTTCCACTATGGCATATTTCAGAACTGGAATCTGTTTTCAGCAGATAAAGGGATTCTCGTTGCCTCTAGATTGTGTAGTTTTCCATGAATTGCCGATCGACAGATATTTTTTTTAATGTTAATCTTCCTAATTTACCGACAACTCTGGAGTTTGTTTGTTTTTTTTCTTGCCTGAAAGACATCGAACCCTTTTCTTTGAACCGATACTGCATGCTAGTATGTTTTTGATTTATAGCCTACATTTTACCATTGGGGTATGACATCGCACCTTTTCTTTGAACCGATACTGCATGCTAAGTATGATTTTGATTTATAGCCTACATTTTACCATTGGGGTATAACGCTATATTGATATTAAAGGAATCGAGGAAAAATAAAATGAATTAAAAGAAAAACAGTTCAGACTCAGACTCGAAGGTAACAAAACAAATGAGATGACAAAAAGAAAAGACGGGGGACAGTTGTGTTTATTTGTTTGCATGTTTGTTTATTGTTGGTTCGTTTGTTTCAGTGCGCATGCGCTATAACATACAATCACACAAAGACATCATTTATGCTTGCCGACTGCTTCCTATGCAAAGATCATCAAACAAAGATAAGTATACTTAATGACACTTCGGATTTATCTACTAACGTCTAAACCCTTTTTAGGATGAATTTTATTTTTATCTTTTTTTTTTAATCGTTAAGAAGATAGAAAATTAGAATACGGATGCGAAAGTCGAAGAGTTGCGTAGGAAAGGGGAGTAAGGTGGCAACAACCATTGTAAATATTCAGACTCAACGTCTGAACTCCTAAAATGTTGACTACTTATTCTCGTGTAAAACAAGAAGGCACACTATTTTCATAGGAAAGCTAACAATGTTGTGCGATAACAAAAAGTGCTCGCCAGAAATAAGAAGGAAGTGGGCTGTGCTTTGTTTGTTTGTTTGCTTTATTTGTTTACATGTTTGTTTGTGTTTTAGGGAAAGGGCGGAGTGAGGGGGGAAGGGGCTGGGAATTGTACTTAATCATGAGCTGCGAATGGGGAGGCGCTAAGAGAGAGAGAGAGAGAGAGAGAGAGACAGAGACAGAGACAGAGAGACAGACAGACAGACAGACAGACAGAGACAAAGACAGACACACAGAGAGAGAAGAGACAGACAGACAGACAGACAGACAAACAGAAGGAACACACACACACACACACACACACACACACACACACACACACACACACACCACAGAGAGACAGACAGACAGATCAAAGTCACACACACACACACACACACACACACACACACACACACACACACACAACACACACACAGACTGACCCATCTGTTGTTCGATTTTTACCGCGGTTTGGCAACCGTGTTGGAGGTTTTTGCCCTCATGTTGGCTTGCCGCCTTTTCCTGTTCCTTCAAGTTCCATTGTATCGGACCCGGTGGGATGTATGACTGCCCCACCGGGTTTACCCCGTAAGCAGGGGCCTGCAGACTATACAACAGCACAGTGGAGCTTCCATGTCGTTTGCGTCATCCTTTCTTGCCCTTTTTTGCACTCATGCTCTGTGGCCATTCAATACGCTTTTCTGCCTCATGCGTCTTGGCCCTCATCGCCCTTTTCACATGCGTCTGTGCCCTCATTTGCGGCCTTCTGCATCATGCGTCTTGTGGCCCTATACTAATTTGAAGCTCGTAATCCCTTAGCGGCCAACAAGATTAAACAAGTGAAAAGTACTCCTTAATAGTAGTATCAACAAACTCAAAAGTTGCATTAATATTTTGTATATCCCATTAATATATTAATATTATATATCAGCACTATAGCACTTTCTCCCTTTTGTGGTAGAAATTTTGTATGTACGAGAAAAAAAAAAAAGCTGCCCTAACCGGCGGGGAAATGAACTCGGGTCTCGCGAGGCGGCGGGGACACTATCCACTGGCGCTTACAAACCTTGTTTACACTTAAGCTTATAAACCCTTATTGCTTAAACTGTACATCACAAAATTATCATTTATAGCCGTTAGTAACGGCTATTCTGGTAAAATAAAAACTTGGGTATCATTCGTGACCCATAATGAACGTATCGACATATTTTCAGAAAGATAGATCCAGCAGTTTTGTCTGGAGCGAGTGGAGCACATTTTGACCACGGACAGACAGACACACAGACAGACACACAGACAGACACGAAGACAGACAGACAGACAGACGGACTGTCCGACAGCATTTCTTCGTTCCCATTGTAAAGTACTCCCTGTTCTATAAGAACTGGGAGTACAAAAAGAGCATGTTGTGTTTGATTATCAGAAATAATACGTGTATTGTAATCAATGCACTGAGTATGGAATTCACCGCAAAGAAAGAATGTCTTTAAAAAAAAGAAAATACGATTTCTGTAATGAAACACATCAATGCACCTTCCCCATCTGATGAATGAACACGTAAACATAGTATCGTCTGTATGTCCTCTCTCTAGGGCCGCAGTCAAGACGTGTAAGCCGCGATTTCCGCTTCCAATCGGAAGGTAGCTGACAGAATTAGACCATCATGTAGCCGACATGTGCAGTAATATCTATAAATCAAACAAGCAAAGAGGGAGAACATGGAGACGAAGTTTTAACAGACTGGAGTGTGTTTCAGCATTTATCAATTGAAAATCCGCGTTGGATTCAATATGAACAAAGAAAAACCGTCTTTAGAGGGCTAAAAATCAAAATGAAAGAGCAAGTCTTTCTGAATGATATTCAACATTGATTTTGTCCTCTGTGCTACATAATTAATGCATCATCTGATTGGTAGGTGGCGACCGCGGCATTCTCATCCCCCCCTCCTACACCACACACACACACACACACACTGCACCTGGTAGCCGCCATAGTCGGGGGTGCGTGGGGACAGGCTGATGTTGTCCAGGGATTCTGCACTTTGTTCAGCATCTCCACGTTGTGGCCAGGGCTCTTCGGTCCGGTGTGCACGTGCACGGGCTGGGTCACGGAGGGTCGGTAACCTCCAGCGCCGGTGTAGTCCGACCCGAAGCTGGGACCTCCCCCTCCCAGAGAGGACAGGTTGATCTTCTTGGGCTGGAACCCATAGCTGGTGGGCGGCTGGGAGGTCGGGGTTGCTTGAAACAGACAGTGGACAGAACAGTGAATGGAATGCTGCTTTGGAATCGATTCTGGCGCTCTGGAAAAAATGTCGTATCGATCCGATTAGCACTGAGAAAATGTCATATCGATCAGACTAGCACTCCGAAAATGTCGTATCGGTCAGCTTATCAATCCAGCATGTTTATATTGTGATGGTATAATTTTGGATTTGGCTCTTTATTCTTTTGTGTTGATATTTCTTTGTTTATGCTGTGATTTCTAGATGTCCAGGTTTATTTGCTTCGTTTGTTTTGATCAGAGGGGACTAACGTAGTCAAATGGTACGAGCGTGTCCATGCCGAGCTGATGGTCTTGAGTTCAAACCACACGTGGGGTCTTTTTTTTTTTACGGCTTGAAAACCCTTCTGTCCACCCAGCAGTAATTGGGTACCTGATTCTGCCCAGGGAAGGTTAAAGGCGGAGAAAAAAGAGGGATGGGCACCGCCTTCTGTCATACCGTGCCCTACACACGGTGAATCTTTTACAGTTCACTGCCCCTTCGGACCGATATGTGATGTGAACCTTAACCTTAACTTTAAAGCCGTTTTGTTTTGTTTTGTTTCTTTGTTTTGTTTTGTTTTAGTTTTTATTAACTCTCTTCACTAAATTCCTATCATTCGGAGGCAGACAGACAAACAGAAAGACGGACAAGCAAAGAGAGAGAGAGAGAGAGAGAGCGAGAGAGAGAGAGCGAGAGAGAGTAGAGAGAGAGAGAGAGAGAGAGAGAGAGAGAGGAGAGAGAGAGAGAGAGAGGAGAGAGAGAGAGAGATGCACAGACAGACAGACGGATAGTCAGACCATACTCCTCAATGTTAAGCACAGTTTCTCATAACCAACCGAGCGGACACGTCTTCTTTTGAAAGCAGAGCAGTCTTGTGATCAATGAACGCCATGACGGACAGTGGTAACTGTGTATCATCATCATAGCATTCCTCATGATTTGACAGTGAAGGTTTTATGGTCTTGATCATTCACGTACACACACACACACACACACACACACACACACACACACACACACACACACACACACACACACACACATGCGCGCGGACGCATGCACGCACGCACACATACACACGCACACATACACACACACAGGCGCGCGCGCGCGCATGCTCGCACAATCTATGCAAGCACACAAACGCTCGCACGTTTGCACTCATCGTCGCGCACGCACGCGTTCACACACACATACATATACAGAAAGAGAGAGACGACAGACAGACAGACAGACATATAGACAGACAGACAGAGACGGACAGACAGGCAATCAGAGAACCAGACAGACAGATAGAGATCTAGGCAGACAAACATTCAGAACTTAGGTAAGCGGAAAGCAAAACTGTTGACAAAAGTTTCAGGTAATATTCACGCTGAATAAACAGACACTTGAGAGAAAAGCGCCACTCCTTGTAAGCCTCAAGTCCAATGCGAACAAGGACGGCAACTCAGCACAGGAAGTCAGGAAGAGATAACCCTGGCTATGTCTACCAGGACAAGAGACGCCACGTCATCTGGGACATCCAGGTCTCTCATCTTCTGGTCAAGATCAAACTCTACACGTCACTGATGACATCCATCTTTTTTTGTCGAGGGTGCCAGATCGGGACACTGACAGTGCTGAAATTCCCAGCGTTTCAGTGCCTCAGACTGATCCACAGCATCTCATACATAGATGATTGGGGTTTGTGTGTGTGTGTGTGTGTGTGTGTGTGTGTGTGTGTGTGTGTGTGTGTGTGTGTGTGTGTGTGTGTGTGTGTGTGTAAGACAGCTTGTCAACTCAAACACTGACAGATGGGAATGTTTCTTCCCAATTACCACACGCTGTAAGCAGGTCTGGTACGGCCACATATCTCATCATCACTCTCAAAAACACCAACAGACAGGGTATGTCTCTTCTTAACTACCACACACAGTAAGCTGGTCTGTTCAGCCACCTTTCTCGCCATCGACTCTCTGTCTGTCACAGGTCTACAGGGTACTACTGTTGAGGGCGGATTTCCACAGACAGACCGAAGAAGTTCTGGATGAGCAACAGAAAGGGACTGGACTGGTGACATTGCCTCTACCCTGTGGCACGGGACTGAGGTCAGAGGGCATCCCGCAGATCCTTGACTGACCAAACCGTCTGTCAGTCAGTTCATGTTGTTTTAGCCCGGCCGACCACCGGGGGGGGGGGGGGGGGGGGCATATCAAGACTGTCACTACATCCTCTTCGAACACACTGTTGTAGTACAATTCTAACAAATGGCACATGTTATTAAAGCATGTGAAGTCCTAGAACATGTCTCGTCCAGTCTGTGACAGCTGTCCGTGGAATGTCCATGGCTGGAACACCCCAAAGTCTGAGCGATGTGCAAAGAAATGTATATCAACTTTTCTAACTCTGTTCATTATGTTAAAAAGACGTGCGTCCATGATGCAGTTCATGAGATGTTTATGATGGCTTCAGTTCCTCAACCGTTCAACTCTCGATCTTTGGGGTGACCTTTATGCTCCTTGACGATGACTTAGTGACCAAGCCTCTTATTTAGCTATGTTCCTGCCATAAACACTCTTTCTATCTTGCTGTTGACAAAAAGAAATGAAAAAGCAGATCAGCAAAGTATACTCAGATGGAATGAGAGCCAAACCAATTACTTTACATTCGCAGTCTCTGTGTGCGCAGAAAGGAGGCGGTGGGAGGGGGCGGGGGGAGGGGGCGCAAGAGGGGAGTATGGAAAAGGGGAGGGGAGGTTGTTTTCATTGTGTTGTTGCGTGGTGATTTGTCATTCAAGTTTTCGTTCTGTTGTTGTGTGGTGATTTTCCATTCAGTTTTGTTTCCTTTTTGTCATTTTCATTTTGTTGTTTAGCGGTGGTTTTTCATTTAATATCGTTTGATTTTTGCCGTTTTTACCTGCTTTTTGTATGATTTTTGTTTTCGTCGTTTTCTCTCATCCTTTTCCTCCCTCCCCTCCCAAGCGTGTGCGCAAACGCGTGCCGATGCGTGCCAACGCCATACACACATACACAAACGCGTGCGCGCGCACACGCACAAACACACACACACACACACCACACACACACACACACACACCACACACACACACACACGTGTGTGTGTGTGTGTGTGTGTGCACCGCGTGCGCGCCGCGCATCAATGCACAAGCGACCATGTTCTCCCGCACATTGATTAATTTTTAGAGTATTCAGAAAGCCAATAGATTTGGGTAAACCCTGTCTCGTCTAGCATACCTTTCGTTTCGGTGGCCAAATCGACGGCCTGCAAAAAAAAAAAAAAAAAAAGTGCACATTTGTCGTGCAAGGATGTAACCACTGTCATTCAGATTGTTTAGTACTTTCCAAATTACACGCCCATCATACATCTGGCACACGCTCTTCTGTTTCATGTCAACAATCTGACAACTTTCAATGACACTTCCACTCAAAAATTTCGCTACTTTAAGATTATGATCTGTAAAGAGAATAGAAAAGAAAATGTGGATATAAAATTATGAATTTTTCCGTTAAAAAAAGCGAACTTGATGCTGAAATGTTTATCAAGATAGGGTTCCGAGTTTGAGCAAAACAAGACATCCTGGACCAGATTTTTGGGTTAGAATAATTAAATTCTTAGCAATGTTTTCCGTCGAGAATTAGTCTCTAATTAGTATAGCCTACTCATCATAGCATTCAACTTTTTCTCAATCAGTTAATTAAAAAAACATTCAGATAGTGCTATCATTGTTTGCGTCAGTTACCATTCCTTTTGCTTTTCTTGGAGTGAAGCACAAGACGATTCTAGAATCATTTGCTGTGTTCTAATAATTTGAAAATTTTCGATGGGTAAATCGTTTGAGTATTTCATAATACACGGGTTTTACTAGAACATTCATTTGAAAACAGATTACATAAAATCGGTGATAGCTTGGTACCGGACGTAAGCACGATGGGTGGAAATGCCGACTGCCGACATCACAAAGCTGCATAGTACGACTTGGATCGGAATTAAGAACATTTATTATCCGAAGAATGAACGCTACAGTCGAAAATGAACTGAACACGTTTTCAAATTACAACAGCAACAACCTTGAACGAAGTTGTGTCATCGTGTTTCTGTTGCTCAAACGTTGCTGCCACCTAGCTAAATATTCTGACGTTTGCTGCAGTTGCTGTCGCTGTTGTGTACTTGTTTGACGGCTTCTTTGAGTGCTTGTATGTTTCTTTGTTTATTATTTATTAATGGTGGTCGTCGATGTATTTGTCTGTGTGATTTGCTTGCGTGAGAATTGTGGAAATATTTACTTTGTTTGCTATGTATACATTGTTCTTGTAATGCATGCGAAAAGCAAATAAGAGTTGTTGTTGTTGTTGTTAATGTAGTTGTTGTTGTTGCTGTTGTTGTTGCTGTCTAAGAACAAAAAATTACGGGTATCGCCGAATAAGTGGCAAAATTTGTTTTAAGCCAAGGAAGCAATGAGATTTGTTTACGTACAGCATTTTGGTGTGGCGGTATGTTCAGGATGTTTGGGGGCTTAGACTGGTAAACTTCATGGAAAGCTATAAATCGAGCAGTCCAAGGAAGGAGAATAACAAGGATTGCTATCAAAATGAGCGTTTTTTGTGAATCTGCAGAACTGCCTCCACTGGAAAGGAAATCATCCAAAGGGAGAGCAACGGCTCCGATAGCTGGTATTAGTTTCAGACAGGGTGAGAGAATGATGCTCTGGATGTTAATCCACACCCTTAGCCTCTAATGAATATCATAGACCAACATAGCCACTGAATATCATTGACCAACATAGCCACTGAGCATGCAACAGGCTGGAACCAAACGTGCGTGCGGTAAACTGGACCTGTAAAACAGAGGTAACATTGTCAGAAACTTAATAACAGCGCTTGCGCATTGAGACTGCAAAGAAAAAATATGATAAAATATAAAGCATGCATATCGTTCCGTGTTCTTAAAAAAAAAAAGAAAGAAAGAAAGAAATGAAAGAAAAAAATAAGGGTCTGTAAGTCTGAAATGAAAGAACATTCTCACCACTTCAAAAGCTGAAACCATAAAAAATGTTTCATCCAAAGTTTACCAATGATTTCTTGTTATTTCATATCATGACTTGTTGTATACACGTAAGCTTACATCCATGCCTCCCTCACTCCCTAAATGTGTCCTTACGAAGAGAACTGAACACAAAATGAAAGAAAATCAGGGCACTGAACAATAGCTAAAAAGAACTTAAAAGCGCGGGAGAATAACAGAACTGAAAATGAGCCATTAGTTGCAAAACAGACGTGCCATTGTACAGTATATGTGCATTTTCTCTCATGTACTCAAGCGCAGATATAAGCAGAAGCCATGCCATGGGGATAAAATCAAACAGCTGTTTAGCAGCAAAATAAAACAAACCGTGATTTCAACCTCAAAATTTCTTAGTTTGTGCAAGATCCTGTGCTCACGTTAGTCAATAAATGATGTGATATTGTCATCATAAAATAATTCCTTTGACCATAAAATGACACGCACCATCAATAATGGATATTATCTCACCACAAAAGATCACTGTTACTAAGAAATCACCCCTGTCATCAAACAATGACTTCTGTCACCACAATCTGACCTGTCACAAAAATAATCTCTGGCACGAAAATTGACTTCCCGTCACGATAAATTGATCTGTGTTACAATAAAGCCACCTTCTCTCCGCATGAATAGTCTGTCGATAAAAAGTGACTTTTGACACTATAAATAAGCTTTGTCGTCATGAACTGATCTTTGTAACCCTAAAACAACATCTGTTGCTATAAAATGACTGCTGTTGTTACAACATTATCTCTGTCGCCATAGAATTATCTCTGACACTATAAATTTATCACTGCTACCTAAAAAAAATAATGTTTGTCGCCACGAAACGACCTTTTTCACCACAAAATGACCTCTGTCACCATAAAATGACTTCTGGTGCTATAAAGTGACGTGACCTCTGTCGCCATAAAATGACTCCCGTCGCCACATAATCACCTCTGTCAACACAAAAATGACTTTTTTTTGTTGCAAAAAATGACCTTTTACATCATATAATCACTTTTGTCGCGATAAATTTACCTCTATCACCTACAAATGATCTTTGTCAATCTCTGTCACCATGAAATGATCTTTGTCACATAAAATGAATTCTCTCTCTCTCTCTCTCTCTCTCTCTCTCTCTCTCTCTCTCTCTCTCTGTGTCTCTCTCTCTCTCTCTCTCTCTCTCTCTCTCTCTCTCTCTCTCTCTCTCTCTCTCTCCTCCAATGCACAAAACGTCAGGAGAAAACGATGCCAGTCTCCAGATGGTGATCAGCGTCACAAAACTGACCTCTGTTACCACATGTTCTCTGTCACATAGAATGGCCTCTGTCACCAAATTAATGTCAAATTTGTATTACGAGTTGACCACAAGCTCCCAGGGTCGCATTAAGGAGATAGGGGTTCAGTGGGTTGCGATCCTCAACCCTCTTCAGCACCATTCCAAACATTCTCCCGTCTCTTTCTCCTCCAGTCCTTCCAGATTTCAGCAGATGAAGCCGATGCTCGAGAAGTAAAGTACTCATATCTTTCATAGTCAATGAATGAAATATTATATTCCAGACCATTTCCTCTCAACGCTCAAAACTTTCACGTTACAAATGCTTCAAGATTGCGGTAGAAAGGGTAATGAGAGATCTGTACATGTTTGCTTGATGCTCTTCAACCAAATTCAGATGCAAATAATGGAGGGGAAAGGGAGGGGAGGGGGTAATTTTCCTGTCATTAGAGCATGCAATGTGTATGCTTCTTTTCTTTTTATCTTTCATTTACACAAGATTCGTGTTCTGGGTAGCCTAATTTTGTGTCAGTGGAATCCAGATACCCATATGTTTAATTAAGATCATGTCATGTCATCTTTTTTCCTGCACAAACTTATCTCCCTTTCGTTGTTAATCTCTTTATTCTCTCCAATCCCTGGCTCTTCGTCTTGTGTGTGTGTGTGTGGTGTGTGTGTGTGTGCGTTCTCGAATAACGTAAAGAATGTGATCCTAGACTGTGGGTTTCATTTTTCACATTTTAGATTTGGTTTCGTAGCTTCGCTTAAATTTATGGAAAAGAACATCAACTCAGAATGCTGCATTTCTTTTCGCCCGTCCTATTTTTGATAATTATAATTATTCTTTCCCGTATTTAGGGCTATACGCATTTGTGTGTAAAATCTGTCATCAATACCACGAAAGTAGCATCTGCTCAGATCATGATACACAGGCCAGAATTCGCACAAATCTCAAATGTTTTTCCTTGTCCTGATGTTAGACTTTTTTTGTTGTTGTTTAAGGACAGGTAAATCTGGCCGAGTTTCTTATTACACATGAATAGACAGTCTATTTCACAAGCTTCCATTTAAAAAAAAATATTGCTTTATCAATTTTTGTAATCATTTTTCTTTTGAAATGTTAACACATCACAGCAACCTCAAAGTAGTTAACTTTTTTGACGTCTTTATGTGTCTATGCGTTGCCAAATTGCAACTGAATATCCTGAATAATCAAACAGTACCTGTTAATTGAAAAAAAAAATGCAGTTTAGGAAGCTAAACAACAGGCAGCGTTTGAAGAAAAATTGCACAGGGAGAGGAGAAGGCAATGGACATAAACTAAACTGCAAAAGCAAAGGCGTGGTTATTAGCAAGGCACAAAGCTGCCACACAGCATTCAGTAGACCGACCAGCCCCCTACTGAAGACTATCAGCCGATCACCACAAAGCACAGCAACAGTATTGTCTGTAACATGCTGTCAACACAAATCCCATTCAGCGCAATAGAAAGTGTAAAGAAGCTTCAAACAAACAAACAAACAAACAAACAAACAAACACATCTAGCAACACAGCACACACGAAAGACGCAGTCTACCGATTTGTGGCGCCAGGCTTTTCTTGGAAGGGTGCAGTAGTCGGTTCCAAAATCAAACCCTCCACCTCCCAGACGGGAGAGACTGGCCACCCGGGCTGGGTTGCCTCCTGGGCTCTGCAAGTGGGCCAGGGGGCCGGAGACCTGAGTCTGCAGGAAAGGACATAGTGCAAGACACCAGCACATCCTCCCAGACCACGCAGCATCACACCCTAGTGGCACCACAGTATACCAGCTCTTTTCCTCCAGTCTACACAAAGCTTTCAATCACTGGATGTATAATTAGGGAGGATGGGATAGTATATCATGGTGTGCAACACAAAGCTTTTTACTAGATTTGCATGAAGTTTATATGCGCAAAACATCATTCAGTTACCAAAGTAGACTTGAACACTTTTAAAGTGTACATGGTTATGTTAATGATCGTGTGATACAGAGTAATATGCAGAAAGCAGAGTCAACTCGTATTATTTGAAGGCAAACCTTTGATAGTGACCATATAAAAGATGGTATATAAACAACTGCTAAAGTAAATGATGTAAGGTATATATATTTAGCTATGTTCGTGCCATAAGCACTCATTTTCTCCTTTTTATTTTGAAATGATATCCCTTTAAAGCTTTACGTCTATGCTGTTTCAGGAGCCTTTTATATAAAATCATACATATGCGGCTCACATTCTAGCATGAAAATGAAAACTGTTTGTCCGAGTATTTTGCATACAAAATCTTAATAACAATAATGACATTTCTGTGCTACATACTACTATCTTGTCCACTTTTCGCTGTTACATTTGTGAGTATTAGTGAATATAGTGAACACAGTTATTTCTCAGAGCCAACTACAGCTATGTAAACTAATAATTACTGAATCATAAACTCATGGAGTCTAACAATAACATTTAGTGTAGGGTGAGTCTTGCAAGGAACAGCTTAGTACAAAAACAGGGGGAAGACCGGTTGGGATGGGTATAGACATTATGGAACTGGAGGACAGAATTAAATAGGTCTCCACACACACACACACACTCGTTGGAATTAAAAGGAAAAAGAGAATGCACACGGATAACACTTGGGTGAAATCACATTCAGGTTAAAAAGTAGGTAGAAGATAATTCAGTACTTCCATCCTAAGTGAGACTTAAATATTGAAAACAAAAGTACGCACAGAATGGTTATAACTATGGCACTATTGTAAGTGATACACATTAAAATCAAGATGATCTTCTAAAGGTATCACTATGAAGTATACTCACACAAATACTGCATTGGTGGCAACATACGAATGGCATTGAATATGACTTTTGTTTTCTTTAATTGAAAATCGTTTTTAGGATTCTCGAGTCCAATAGCTTTGTCTATGACTCGAATTGAAACAGTATGAACAAAATGGTATTTACAATGTTTGTGAAAAATGCATCCATGCATTTTATCCTCTTGATTCAAACAAAATCTGAGTTTATTTACGTGACTTTGATGTCTCAAGCTTTTGTTGATATGACACTGTTCACACAGAATTACATTAAAATGAAATACTGAAATATGTTTAAAATCTAATCATATCACCAGATACCTTAATTACCTTTATTTTGAACTTGCCAACAACAAAATTGAATTAAACACTCACAAAAGCAGTAGAACACATCCAGTGAAACTTCAGCAGCAACATACAAACCAGACAGTGCGGAACTATACTGAAAGTGTGACAAAAGTTATAAACACAACACAGAAAAGTCAGTTGTACTGTTTACTGGTACAACACTTAAAGCTTGATGCTTACAACAAGTAGATCTGGTTAACTATTTTTTCTCAACACAATTGTTTTATACTACAAAACAGAAACATAACATTTTTTCTCACAGATGTAAACGCTCTAGCAGTCAGTCATCATATCGCTGCATCTCTACTGTCAGACTTTATACCATTCACTCTTGCCAATCTGCACTCCGGAAACAAAGAAATGCCCAAACTACATCGAAGAGGAGGACGAAATTGCCAAATAGCTGCTGCCAGTTTGATTTGTTATGTTGTCTTCGTGGAAAGCATTGGAATCATATTCAGCTTTATGAGAACAGTCAATCTGGCAGTAAGGAGAGACAACAGTGAAAAAGCAACAATTTCAAGTTTGAAGAAAAAGAAAGAAGTGAACAGAAAAGAAACGCTCCTTGCATTTGTTTGTTATTCTAGAACACTGAAGACGATCACATCTGACCAAATTTGATTTTAATTTTGAAGGAAAAAGAAAGATGTAAACAGAATAGAAACACAGCTTGTATTTGCGTGTTACTTTAAAACACTGAAGACGATTAAAAAAATAAGATGTGAACAAAACAGAAACACTGCCTGCATTTGTTTCTTACTTTAGAACACTTAAGATGATCAAATCGGACCAAATCAAGCTTAATTTTGAAGAAAAGGAAAGATGTCAACAGAATAGAAACATTGCTTACATTTTATTTGTTACTTCACAAATTAAAATGAAGACGATCAAATCTGTCCAAGTTGTACCCGGGCGTTCTGTTTCAGACTTGTGGTGCAAACTGGTAAGAGCGACACTGCATCAGCCTAGTTTCAAACAAAACGTTGAGGACCACACAGTCCATCCCACACAGGACAGCTACCGAATGGCGTCGGCGGGGCACCGTGCCATACAATGCCCCGTAATCAACGCCCAAATCCTGGCCGCCGCCGCCCAGACGGGACAGTTTGGACACTTTCTTGGGCTCCAATGTCTGCGCTGCCCAGCGAGGGGGATTAGGCTTGGAGGGCGGGGAATAATGCTGGGGGAAATGGGGGTTGTAGCAGGGGTTGATGACACGGGGGGCTTCTTGAGGCCTTCTGCGCGGCACGTGCTGCCGGTGCTGGCTGCTGTGCGGGGTATACCGGGCTCAGCTGAAACATTGGGGGTCAAGGACACAAAGGTCACAATGCCACAGGAGGTCCTGAAAATCACATCACTCACACGGCCTCCCTCTGGTGATGACTTGCTGCTCGGCTTCCTCTGCTAGAGACAAGGTTGTTTCAATGCTAGTCGGTAAACCCTTTTCGCTTGTGGCCTTCGGCATTTAGCATAGAAACGCGCTGCAGTGCTTGCATGCGTTAGTGTGAGGCAAGTGAGAACATCATCCCAATTTAATATGAACGCAATCTTTTATAATTACATTCTGCAAAACGCCAGTGCAGCACAAAATTATGCCATGGCTGTAAAAGAACCTTTCCACAAACAACTTTTAGAGTGTTGATTGATGCAGTATAGGCAAGATCATTCGCAGATTTCGTTCATTTTATTAAAAGTAAGAACAAGGAGAAACGATTCCCTTCATGGATCTTAAGTCCAATTGAATCATTCGCCATGAATCACGCTGTAAATAAACTTAGTTCAATACTCCAAACTCTTTATTTCATACCTACAGGTTCATCCGAATAACAATTCCGTATCCTGCAAATCGCATATAAAGTGAAACGCGAATAATAAAAGAAGAAGAAAGAACTGTGTGCTGTCAGATGAAAAGGAATAAAATTATTTCAGACCACATCAACACAAGCTGAATAGAAGATCAACCTGGAAAGAAACAACAGGTGATTATACGCAAAGGAGTAACTAGAACCCACACACACACAACACACACAACACACACACACACACACACACACACACACACACACACACACACACACACACACACACACACACACACACACACACACACACACAACACAACACCACACCACAAACACACACACACATATCACATACCACATCACATCACATCTCATCATCTCACAGAACAGTGTTGATACGTCATAATACAACGCCTATGCCCTAACGTGGTAGCTGCCTTCCACCGTACATCACAAGACAAAGACACCGGAACCAGTGCATCCACAGCATCCAGCAGTGCCAGAGAGGAAAGGGGAACATGTACCAAGGGTAGACTGTCCACATGAACACGTCCTCAACACAATGACATGACAGGGAGAAGACGGGATGAAGATGGGAAATGGCATAAACATCCAGAGCAACGGAAAGAAACCAAAGTTGTTACGTGGGATTAGGATGAAGGATTTGAAGTCAGGCCAAAGCACCGCAAAAACGGAGAAAGGGCAATCTGAAAATAAATCCAAAAAGGGAAAGTGAGAAGGAAAGAAGAAAAAAAAAAGAATGCCAGGTAGGTGAACAACTGAAAAACAGGAATGTGGGATTCAATGATGGCGTACACAGATACATCAGGTATACGGTCATGAGGCAAAATTGGTCCTTGTACATTTTCAGTCACGTTCAACAATTCCCCGTCGATCAACCTCTGTAGGCGTTCCAAGCGGTATTTGAGGAAGCTTTCGGTGGCTGGGGTAGCATGTTCGCGAGCTTTGTCAACCTAAACATCAACATGAGGAATGGAAGCAAACACAGAAATGGATGTTCATGTCAAACAGTCTCATGTTCGCGAACTTAAACACCTACACAAGTCACAGGAACAAACAAACCACACAAGCAATGTACATTGTAGTAACTAGTCTGCACCATTCATAAGACTTCGTGGTGGGGGTTTTGCTGACTTCGGCAATTCTCGCTTCGCGACTTGCCAACCTGGACATCAGGATAAGAGCGAGATTTTCCTTCTGTCAAGTCTCCTTTAACGATCCCATCAGCAGTGAACCCTTTGACGGCCAATAACCAGTATGTAAGTCATAGAAACACTTCGCATTCTGGTGATGGGATGGGTACGTACCACCGTCTGTCTGGTCCTGTTTCACATCAGACAGGGAATGTTGATTCAGAAGACAGCAATGCAACTGTTAAAGCGTTCACAGAGTGTGGTTACTTCCCTTAAAATCCTTACAAACCAGTCTGCATTTAAGTCACATTCAGCAGATAAGTGGTTAACTCAATCTCCATGTTCTTCCTCCTCACATTAAAAGGTCTACTTCAGACTGTCTTCTCTTTTTCTATTTAATTTCAACAGGCACTGAAGAGTCTGAAAGGACAAGACAAGGCAGGGCCAGGCAATGCTGACTTTCTAAAACGTACTGGGGAATGGAAAGAGATGGAGTTGACAGCTAATGAGAAGTGTTAGATTATCCACAAGAACACTATTTTGTATCAGATCAGCTGACTTCATCTTCAGATGGACAATAGTCGAATACGAGTTGGAAGAAATGTGTGATGAGATGACAGTCCAGAACTGAACTGACTGATGGACTGGATGAAATGAACATCAGATAAGCACCAATCGCAGACAGGTCTAAATCGGCTTTCACATCCAATCAATGACCGGTTGACTTTATCGCCAACTGCACGCACACAAAAAAAACCATGGAATTCGTACAATGATTACTTTAATTTCGGCATTTCGGCGATGTTCGATTAAAATCGCCATGATAATTCTTGCAACGTGGTTATACTTGGTGAGACGCAGAAGATAGCAACGGTCAAGACTCATGGTCCAGAGCAGTGCTGCGCAGAGAACTCACTCCAGCAGTTTTCAGCATGCGGCTTCTTCACAGGCTGTGGACAGGACCATCACCAGCGTGAAAGAATGGTCATCCAGAAATGTAGTGCTGGACACACAATGCCCTGCAGTGTGTGTGTGTGTGTGTGTGTGTGTGTGTGTGTGTGGTGTGGGGTTTTATTGCTGTCTTAACTGGATATATGGATAGATAGATAGACTGACAGACGGACGGACAGACAGACAGAGAGAAACAGACAGGCAGGTAGACGGACAGACAGAGATAAACAGTCAGACAGATAGATAGATAGATAGATAGATAGATAGATAGATAGATAGATAGATAGATAGATAGATAGATAGATAGATAGATAGATGTAGATGGACAGATAGACAGATGGACGATGGACCGATAGATATAATTCTTTGCCTGACATGTATACTTGGGACCACTAAGAGAATCTGACCCGTGTTCAGCGGGCTAATTTCTAGGAGTGGGATTCTCTTTTCTGTATCCATTTGTTGGCACTTCAGCTCATTATATTTACCTCTCTTCATTACGCTTTTCAAATCCTAGAGAAATGTCAGCCCTAAGGTTTTTTTTTGTTGTAGATGGTCATGGGGGTAGCATGCAACAGATGTGTGCTGAAGACTCTCGGACATCTTCTTCTTCAGTTCTGTCATGCTGGCACTCAGTGGCCCAGACATCTCTGGTATTCAGTAGACCTGCTAAAGATTGGCAGCCTTGAAACACGTGTCCAAGAAAGCTAAAACAGTAATATATATATATATATAATATATATATATAAATATATATATATATATATATATATATATAATATTTATATATATATAATATATATATTTCAATTATAAACAAAGCTTGCTCTTAGGTCTTAGATTGGGGGAGTACTTATAAGTACTTTTTGACTCAGTACTTATCCTTGGAATTTATTATTTTTTTGTAATTTAGTCCCTTGTGGATTCATTCCAAGAACTGGCCCTCAGCACTTGTGTCTTAAGAGGCTTCTCCCCCTATTTCTTCAATCTAAGACATAAGAGCAAGCTTTGTTTATAATTGAATATTTCTTGCAGTCATTGCAACACCAAGCTGCTCTGCAAGGTGCTGGAATGGTGCTCAGTACTTATCCTTAGAATTTATTAGTTTTTGTATATATATATATATATATTATATATATATATATATATATATATATATATATATATATAATATAATAGAAAATAATATAATAATAGATATAATATATATTAGGAGGGACTGTTGAAGAGGCCGTGAGTGTGCCTATTGGAGGGATGTATGGTTCTACAACGATCCGGCTCCAACTGGGAACTGATATCCATGATGCTGAGAGCTCTCTCTCTCTCTCTCTCCTCTCTCTCTCTCTCTCTCCCTCTCCTCTCTCTCTCTCTCTCTCTCTCTCTGAGAATATTGTTTGATGAAGGGTCTATTTCTTCATTTTCTACTTGTTTGTATTGTTCAACTGTTTTCTGTGTGTGCGTTTATTTTTTTTACTCCCATTTCTATTGTTGGCAGAGTTTTGCAACACTAAGTGGAAATTGTGCATGCACTCCTTAGGCATAACTATTGTAAATATAATCATTGTCATTGTCATTGTTATCTCTACTCTCTCTCTCTCTCATCTCTCTCTCTCTCTCTCTCTCTCCTCTCTCTCTCTCTCTCTCTCTCTCGACTCTCTCTCTCTTCACTCTCTCTCACTCTTCTCTCTCTCTCTCTCTCTCTCTCTCTCTCTCTCTCTCTCTCTCTCTCTCTCCTGTGAGTGTGTGTGGTGTGTTGTGTGTGTGTGTGTGTGTGTGGTGTGTGTGTTGTGTGTGTGTGTGTGTTGTGTGTGTGTGTGAATGCGTGTGTGTGAGTTTGTGGTGTGTGTGTGTGTTGTGTGTGTGTGTGTGTGTGTGTGTGTGTGTGTGTGGTGTGTGTGTGTGTGTATGCTTCAACCCGGAGTTGAGAAATGTGTTAGGAGCTTTGCTTTAACTTGATCATTTGCACAAACAACGCATGGAGTGAAAGGGAGTAGAGAGCTCAAGACTTCTCTCTGTCTGTGGCCGCAGACGTGTATGTGACTAATTTTACTCACTGCCTCAGTCGTTCTCTCTCTCTCTCTCTCTCTCTCTCTCTCTCCTCTCTCTCTCTCTCCTCTCTCTCTCTCTCTCTCTTTGTGTTACATTATGCTCCTTTCCTACATTTGTCATCAGGTTGTCTGAGACTGATGGACTGGCTGTCTTCATCAGTTTGTCAAACACTATCTAGTTATTCAGCGACAGAGGGAGAGAAGAATGGGACTAAGTCACTGTACAATGCACTTTTTCTTTAGCCATGACTAATGAACCGAATTTCTATCAAATAGAAACCATGAACTCTTTTTATAAGTTAAAGAGCACGTTCTATCAGATAAAGGGGTAATGTTGCTTTTAGGCCAGCCGACCAACAGAGCCATATCAGGGCTGTCACTGTGTTGAAGTCAACTTACAAGTCATTAAAAACAAATAAAGTCATTCACACGACCCTTTAAAATACACCTAAAAACACACCGGAATTTTTCTTTTAATGTTTCTTCTGTAAAATCTCAGATCAGATGAAAAATGTTGATCTCTTTCAGAAATTCGAAGATCACACTAGGTGGGACATCTCACACGTTCTATCCACGAAATGAAAATACATCAACAAGAATTCTTCTTCACTCCCCCTAAGTTGTGCAAGTCGTCAACTGATTGATAAAATATGAATTATGTCACGTGGCCTATCTTTAAAACAATCTTGACCTATTTTAAAAGGTACACACTGACTTTCCCTCTTTTTGTCGACATGTTTTGTGTCTCCCAATCATTTTTGGTGTGTTGGTGGTGGTGGTTTCTGGACGGTGGGTGGGGGGGGAGCTTTCTGTCTTGTCATCCTACACACCACCCTCGTCCTCTCCCATTCTTTCCCTCTCTGCCTCGGCCTCCCTCTTCACAACCACTTCTTGACAGCGCTGAATGCTATGCTTCCTTTCATTATATATTCCGGCCTCAACTAGACCCGAGAGATACAGACACCTGCAGAGTTGGTCATGTTCCAGTCTTCCAGTTCAGTCCATAATAACTAAGCTCTTAGTATGTGCCGGTAGCGGCCGAAAAATCCCACGACTGTTTACCTTTGATGGGAATCGAACCCCAGATCTGCCAGCCCGTTGCCTGCGTCGGCAACCATAGCACCACAGCAGTTTGTTGTTTGTACTTGTACATTATTTTTGCTCACACACATACACACACACACACACACACACACACACACACACACACACACACACACGCGCGCGCGCGCGCGCGCGCGCGCGCGCACGCACAAGGGCGCACGCGCACACACACAGTGTTTCAAAGCTTCACGTAACCACCTACAATTTTTGTCGTTTCAGTTGAAATGTGATCAATGAGATAAACACACGTGGTAAATTTGGATTTGTTGTTGTTGTTCTTGTGGTTGTTGTTTTGTTTTGTGAATACATCCTAATAATTTCGGTTACGTTTCGTCTTGCATCATTTGTGCTTCTCTCTCTCTCTCTCTCTCCTCTCTCTCTCTCTCTCTCTCTCTCTCTCTCTCTCTCTCTCTCACTGTTACACAAGAAAGAGAGAGAAGAGATATTTTAAAAAATAGATCCAATGCTGTAGAGAGAGAGAGAGAGAGAGAGAGAGAGAGAGGAGAGAGTTGTTCCCCCTGACCTGGAGAGACGGCGCTCTGGGCCTCTGAGGTTTGAAGCTGACTGGTGACGTCACTTGACCTGGGCAGGCCTGCAAACCACAACACACGACAGGTTTCTCTCATTAGGCCGCTCTTCCACCTCCTGTCATCACCAATACTGGGTCATCTTCTTTACGCCTGTCATTAAGCCTGTCAGTCGACGTCAGTCTAGTCAAGGGTCAAGATGACACCGCTTACATCAGCCGTTTGAATGAGATAACACCTCAAGATTCGTCAACTGTTGAATTAAACAATACACACTATGAATTACTGTATCATATACAACAGTCGTTTCAATGAGACACACCTCAAGGTTCGTCAACTGTTGAATTAAACAGTACGCACTGTGAACTATTATATCAAGGAAACATGTTGTGAATCACTAAGTCAGATCAAAGACTGTACGCCCTAGGGCGAACTATCTTTGGTCAGATACGCACTTATATAAAAAAAAAAATATACTGAGAATCACACAGTCAACCAAACATATTGTGAACAACTGGGTCAAATTAAAACGTATTGTAAATCCACTGAGTCCAAAAAAATATTGTGATCAACTGAGTCAAATTAAAACCATATTGCAAACCACTAAGTCATACCATCTCTCTCTCTCTCTCTCTCTCTCTCTCTCTCTCTCTCTTCTCTCTCTGAATAGCCTAACTGACCAAGAAGGATCGAACCTGCAGGTCACTAGCTTATGTGAACTTTTTACACAACGGGGGTCCTTCTTCCCTTAACCATTCATTTTATTTTGATTATAAGTAATGATATTAATAATACAATAACGGTAATAATGATAATAATAGTAACAGTAAAATTAATAGTAAGAAGAAGAAGAAGAAGAAAGATAACAAAAATGAAGACAATGATGACATTGAATATTTTGTTCAACAATAACAAAAATAAGGATAATAAAGATAATGATAACATTGAATATTTGTTTAACGCACGTCCGAAAGACCTTTTCATCCTTAATCAGAATTGTATTAAGAATTGCTCGCATGCAATCACTCATTCGCTCGTACCTTACATGTACAGTTGCATACACATGTTTTACGAACAGTCCTAACCGTACAGATTTTCAGTCTGAATCATCAAACTCAACATTGAATCATCCGAGTATTACGTACACCGCTTACTATTCAAAAGATGGCTTTTTAAAGTTTGTCCTGAATGTAGTAAGAGAATTTGAGTGTCTGAGATGAAAAAAAGAAATGATTGTCTCCCCTACTGTTGGGACATTGAAGAAAGAGAAAGACCTGTCCGCGCTGGTCGCTGTTTCTAATGAGGGTAGTCCCGCTTTCCCCCTTCATCACTAAAGTGTCATCACTTCGGGCTTGTTCATTGAAACCGAAGGAGAGCGACAAGTCGGTTATGGCGAAAGCAGGAGGTCCTTTTCGTTGAGAGAGAGAGAGAGAGAGAGAGAGAGAGAGAGAGAGAGAGAGGGAGAGAGAGAGAGAGAGGGAAGAGGAGAGAGAGAGAGAGAGAGAGAGAGAGAGAAAATGTTGGATGTAACCAAATGAGATGAACCTATTGAGGGTAAAAACAATATGAGAGAGACACGTTGTCTTTAATTCAGTTAGACGAACATGTAGGCTGAAATCAAATTATAGGAACAAGCAGCTGAACCATAAGGAGAGGGACATATGGTTTAAAAATGAAAATGAGGCTAACTCGGTGATTATACAAAATGAGAAGATTAACCAAATGAGAAGAAACCATTGGCTCTAAGGGAATGAAAGAAACAACGCGGCATGAACTAAGTGAGAGGGAATTGTTGGCTCTGAGGAAATGACAGGAGCAGTATGGCTATAACCAAGTCAGAGAGAATTTTTGGCTCCAGGGAAATGAGAGGAACAATGTGGCTGAGACCATGTGAGAGGGAATTGTTGGCTCTGAGGAAATGAGAGGAACAGTATGGCTAGAACCATGTCAGAGAGAATTGTTGGCTCTAAGGAAATGAGAGGAACAATATGGCTGAGACCAAGTGAAAGAGAATTGTTGGCTCTAAGGAAATGACAGGAACAATATGACTGTAACCAAGTGAGAACGAATTGTTGGCTCTGAGGAAATGACAGGAACAATATGACTGAGATCACGTGAGAGGGAATTGTTGGGTCTACGGAAACTAGAGAAACAATATGGCTGTACCCAAATGAGAGGGAATTGTTGGCTCTAGGGAAATGACAGGATCACAATGGCTGTAACCAAGTGAGGGGGGGGGGGGGGTTGTTGGCTCTAGGGAAATATGTGGCTGGAACCAAGTGAGGGGAAACTGTTGGTTCCAAGGTAAAGAGAGAAACACTACAGCTGTGAGCAAGTAAGAGTGACAAGTTAACTCTCCCCAGAACAGATGAACACGCTGGTTGTAACCAAATGACTGGGACAAGCAGACGAGAAGAACATTTTGACTGTAATCAAATGCCAGCCACAGGCAAATAATTATGATGTTACCAAATAAAAGGAAAACGTTGTGTGTAACCATCGTACATCTCAGCGGTGTCATGTTGGCCGCACTCAGCGGAGAGGGACCTGTTAGCTGTAACCAAAGCGCAGAGACTTCCTGGTTATAACCGACGATGAAGGACCTCTAAGATGTACCCCCCCCCCCCCCCCCCCCAAAAAAAAAAAAAAGGAAAAAAAGAGGGGGTCTGTTAATTGCAACCAAAGGAGAGGAACCTGTTGGCTGTAACCAAAGAAGAAGGACCTGTTAGGTGTAACCAAAGAAGAAGGACCTGTTAGGTGTAACCAAAGAAGAAGGACCTGTTGGCTGTAACCAAAGAAGAAGGACCTGTTAGGTGTAACCAAAGAAGAAGGACCTGATGGCTGTAACCAAAGAAGAAGGACCTGATGGCTGTAACCAAAGAAGAAGGACCTGTTAGCTGTAACCAAAGGACAGTGAGCTGTTGCCTTTTAGCAAAGGACAGGGACTTGATGGCTGTAACCAAATCAGACGGATCCGATGACTATAAACAGCGGAGACGGACCTGTTGGCTGCAGCCAGGGATGAGGGATCCGATGACTATAAACAGCGGAGACAGACCTGTTGGCTGCAGCCAGGGATGAGGGATCCGATGACTATAAACAGCGGAGACGGACCTGTTGGCTGCAGCCAGGGATGAGGATCCGATGACTATAAAACAGCGGAGACGGACCTGTTGGCTGCAGCCAGGGATGAGGGATCCGATGACTATAAACAGCGGAGACGGACCTGTTGGCTGCAGCCAGGGATGAGGGATCCGATGACTATAAACAGCGGAGACGGACCTGTTGGCTGCAGCCAGGGATGAGGGATCAGTTGTCTGTGACCAGATAGGGGGGTATTGTAACGAGTGTTGATAGATCTCTTGGCTGAGACTTGATGCGCCGGACAGACGGACTATAACCAAAATCGAACTTCAATTCCCGTGCGCGTACTTGCGTGCATGTGTGTGTGTGTGTGTGTGTGCGTGCGTGCGTGCGTGCGTGCGTGCGTGCGTGCGTGCGTGCGTGCGTGCGTGCGTGCGTGCGTGCGTGTGTGTGGTGTGTGTGGTGTGTGTGTGTGTGTGTGTGTGTGTGTGGTGTGTGTGTGTGTGTGCGTGCGTGCGTGCGTGCGTGCGTGCGTGCGTGCGTGCGTGTGTGGTTGTTGTTGTTGTTTTTGTTGTTGCTGTTTTTGTTTGTTTGTTTGTTTTCTCAAAAGAAGTCTATGATTGAATCAAGCAATGATGATGTCCTGCAAGTCGATGGCTGGTGCTTGCGCTTGAAGTCTATGGCGAAGTGCCCTGACCTCTGTATAACCAGCTGGATCTGTCCTCCGCCATGTTTGATGAGGTCCAGAGCCTGCTTGTGGGTCAGTTCGTTGCTGTCTCTGCCTCCTATAGCCAGATGATGTCTCCCCGCTGCAGCTCCCCCTCCGCCGGACTGTTAGAAAACACCTGAAAGCGGTCCATCCACAGGTTTAAAACCAGGCAATACTGACAGCAGCAACACACAACAACACACAGCAACATTGCTGATCACCGACAGATTGGCATGGTGCGTGTGCTTAGTGGAAAAGGAAAAAAAGGTGGGGAAAATAGAAGGATGGAGGCCCCGCCTGAAAAGGAAAGAGAAAAAAGTGGGGAAAAAAAGAAAGAAAATGGTAAAAAGGAGGTTGGAAGACATGCACACACACACGCGCGCGCGCGCGCGCACGCGCGCACACGCACACACACACACACACACACACACACACCACACACACACACACACACACAAAGCAACCGGTGATACAGGAGTTCCTGCAACAAGACAGACACAGCCAAAAATGAAAGCACAATCCCACAAATGGTGTATAGACCAGTTAGAGACAATGAACGTAACAGATTCAAATAGCGACACAAACACATCAATAGCGAAAATAGCATGCACAGTGAACAATTCCATCAATAATGTAAAACCATCCACATTGATGACAGGACCATAAAAACATAAACAGCAAAACAAAGTCATATTTAACAATAAAGGCATGAACACTGCAAACAGCACCATCAGCAACATAAAGATAGCACAGCTGAAAGCAGTACAAACAGCACCACAAGCAACATGGAACCAAGAACAGAGGAAACAGAACAAACATCGGCATACCACAACACACAGTGAAAATAGAGCCATTACCATCGTCACAATAACAACAATGAAAACAACACGATCAGCTGTATGAAATTATCAACATGAACACAGTACCATCACTACCATCACAGCATCAACAGCGAAAACAGCACCATGAACAATGTGTCAACGGTGAAAACAATCATCTGGAACATAATATCATCAACAGTGAATACAATAGCATCACTACATAAATTCATCAACACTAATATTATACCCATCACCAACATAAAACTACAACAGAGAGAACTGCAACATCACAATATCAACAGTGGAAACATCACACTCTTTAACATAAAGATATCAACGTTGAAAACAATACAGCAAGTAATATAGAGCCAGCAACAGTGACAATTGCGCCATCGCCAACATGAAACCATCACCAGATAAAAAATATAACCAACATAAAACCATCAACGGGTGAAAATATTACCAAACATAAACCATCAAGAGTGAAAACATCAACAGATGAAAGTACTATCAACATAAACCATCAACGGGTGAAAATATTAAAATCATCAGCAGTGAGTCACACCAAGTCCAAAAGAGTACCCTTACCAGCATAAATCGATCAAGAGTGAAAACACTTCCAACATAAAACCATCAAGAGTGAAAACATAACCAACATAAACCTTCAACAGTGAAAACAGCACCATCACACATATAAAAAACCAACAACAATGATAACACTGTCAACAATAAAAGCCATCGACAATGAAAACAGCACAGGCACAAAACCATCGATGGTGATAACAGCACGATTATCAAGTGTCAACCATCAGCAGTGAAAACAGCACGATTACCAAGTGTCAACCATCAGCAGTGAAAACAGCACGATTACCAAGTATCATCCATCAGCAGTGAAAACAGCACGCACGATTATCGAGTGTCAAACATCAGCAATGACAACAGCACGATTACCAAGTGTCAACCATCAGCAGTGACAACAGCACGATTACCAAGTGTCAACCATCAGCAGTGACAACAGCACGATTACCAAGTGTGTCAACCATTAGCAGTGACAACAGCACGATTACCAATTGTGTCAACCATTAGCAGTGACAACAGCACGATTACCAAGTGTCAACCATCAGCAGTGACAACAGCACGATTACCAATTGTGTCAACCATTAGCAGTGACAACAGCACGATTACCAAGTGTCAACCATCAGCAGTGACAACAGCACGATTACCAACTGTGTCAACCATTAGCAGTGACAACAGCACGATTACCAAGTGTCAACCATCAGCAGTGAAAACAGCACGATTACCAATTGTGTCAACCATTAGCAGTGACAACAGCACGATTACCAAGTGTCAACCATCAGCAGTGACAACAGCACGATTACCAAGTGTCAACCATCAGCAGTGACAACAGCACGATTACCAATTGTGTCAACCATTAGCAGTGAAAACAGCACGATTACCAATTGTGTCAACCATCAGCAGTGAAAACAGCACGATTACCAATTGTGTCAACCATTAGCAGTGACAACAGCACGATTACCAAGTGTCAACCATCAGCAGTGAAAACAGCACGATTACCAAGTGTCAACCATCAGCAGTGACAACAGCACGATTACCAAGTGTCAACCATCAGCAGTGAAAACAGCACGATTACCAAGTGTCAACCATCAGCAGTGACAACAGCACGATTACCAAGTGTCAACCATCAGCAGTGACAACAGCACGATTACCAAGTGTCAACCATCAGCAGTGACAACAGCACGATTACCAAGTGTCAACCATCAGCAGTGAAAACAGCACGATTACCAAGTGTCAACCATCAGCAGTGAAAACAGCAGGAATCCTGCAATAACAGCAGGCGGAAGAGAACAAGCATCTCAATCATCTAATCAATGTGTCAATGGTTCTCTGTAGAAACTCATTTTTCTCCTTCCTCTGCTGGACCACTTGTTCCAGCATATTCAGGTTGGGTTAACGCAAACAAAAACAACGAAGTCTTATTAATGACAAAATGTGGAGGATATGATCTATTGTGGTAAAGTCTACACCGAAACATTCACAAAGATTCAAACGCTTGCGTTCTTAAACGTTTCTTGCTTTGCATCGTACGTGGTGGTCTTCACCAATTCCTCCATGTTCAATCTTCAGAGGTTTCGTATAAGCATTATACTGGCTTTGCAACTTTTGTTGCACAATGCATCTTTTATATACTCTCTGCCCCAATTACAGTTTACTGGCACCACAAAAAAAGAACATTGTTCTGCCCTGAAAAGATGCCACCAAATAAGGATGAAGATCGAGAACACTGAATACAAAGAGTTAAAAAAAGGTACACACAATCAAAGGAAATAACCAAATGAAGAAAACACTACCACTGAATTTCTGAAAGATGGTGAGGATACAGTTTTAACTGAAAGACTCTAGTATCCCTAAAGGGGCATTCACTCTCTCCCCGCACTTTCTGCTGCTCGGGTCCAGCGTCTTAACCACCCACAGGTGAAGTATGAGAGTGATTGATGATCGGCCTTTAGCCATACCATGCACGTTTCCAGCGGCAGTCCACGGTAGGCGGGCAAGGATAACCAGCTAAATTACCTGTACGTTTACAGACAGAATGGGTGTCTGTGCCACTCTTCAATCAATGAGGACAAGAAGTAAATTGCTATGTCAAACGCCTGGAAGTCTTGGCCACAACACAGTTCATAATCCTGTACGTTCAGCGGTGAAAGTTTTATTTAAAAAACTCAAGAGTCGACAGCTAATACTACACCACGTGAAATAAACACAAACAAGAATATACGAACGGAAACAAGAGGCTAATGATTTTAAAAATTACTTAAAGAATGGGCAGAAAGTAGTAGTAGTAGTAGTAGTAGTTGTTGTTGTTGTAGAAGTAGTTGTTGTTGATAGTAGTGGTGGTGGTGGTGGTGGTGTCGCTGCTGTTGTAGAAGTAGTTGTAGCAGTAGTAGTAGTAGTAATGACGGTGGTGATGATGATGGTGACATGATGCTGCTGCTGATAATGATGCTGATTATGACAGTAATAATGATAATAATAGCAATAGTAATAATAATAATAATAATAATAATAATAATGGTAATAATGCTGATAATAACAATAATAATAACAGTAACCTATCCGCTCCGCTCAGCCCCAACAGGTTTTTACGAGGAAAAAAACCTCACTCATGTTTCTCCAGTCTAGACATTTTCGGCGCAAAGTGTCATCACCCTAGCGACGGGTTCCAGAGAGATACAGATTACAGCGAAAGGAAGGTGGGGGTGGGGGGGGGGGGAGGATGGGCGAGGAGCAAGGAGAGGAAGACGATCTGGTGTGGTGGAGAGATAAGGAAGAGCTGCATGCAGGAATTCGTGGCCACAAAAAAAAAATGAGCAGATAGGGGAAAAGCAAGAAGCCAGACTAGCTCTCCCCGCAACACATGTCTTGGCAGCCACGGGAAACGTTAGACTGAAAGATGGTTCTTATCTGTGGGGGAAAAAAAAGAGGCTACTTTCCGTATTTCCTTGAAATGCAGGACAAAATACACCAGTTCATAAATAAATAAGTAAACACAGTCGGGAAAGAAAACTATCGTATGCATAGCTCGTGTTTGCCCGGGAGTAGGCGTGCATATACGCACACACGCACGCACGTGCGCTTACACGCACGCACCACACACACACACACACACACACACACACACACACACAAAACACAACACACAGAGAGAGAGAGAGAGAGAGAGAGAGAGAGAGAGAGAGAAGAGAGAGAGAGAGAGAGAGAGAGGGAGAGAGAGAGGGGGGGGGGAGTCCCGAGTGCTGGAGATGCATGCATACACAACTGAAAGCGAGCCCTCTTCCAAGTTAGTGATGGGTGGATGAGGAATAACGATAAGAATAACAGGCTCGGGAACACTCAAGACAGATGAAACCGACATGTGTTCGTGCTTTGCAGCTGTAAGAAAACAAACGAAGAAATGCTGATTTCTTTTGAATGCACACAGTTTTAGCAAAGAAACAAAACCAGTTACTCTGATGCTAGAACCTTGTGTTTTATCACGCAATCGAATCAAATAATGACGTTCTAAAACAATACCTTCGAACAAAAGCTCAACTCACAGAGAAGAGAGACAACAACAACTTTAACGATCCAGAGCAATCGAACTCGCGGTCAGATTTTCAATCTTTCAATATTATTATTATTATTGAACAAGTGTTCGCCAACGAACAAACAATTCTAAAGACCCGGGTGACCAACCTAAGCATCAGAAAACTTTAGTCTACCGCTCGTTTTGCGAACACCTATCTCCCGTTTGCTGAATCAGAATGACTTGGTTTGCTTCTGAAGTTGTTCTACAGATGACCGCGTCAAATGAAATGGGGGAGAGATCGCCGTTAACAACAACAACTACTACTACAACAACAATAATAATAACATTTTTGAAATAGATAAATGAAAAGAAATGAAAGAAAGACAGACAGACAGACAGACAGACAGACAGACAGAAAGAAAGAAAGAAAAGAAGAAAGAAAGAAAGAAACACGGAAATCCTGAACTACAACCTACCTTGCCTTTTCAAATATGCTTATGTTTTCTTTGTTACAAAAGGTGCAGTTTATACTTCTACGCCAAGTCCACCCAGCAGCCGTAAAATGTATATTTACTTCTCATCAACAAAACACTGTAGTTTAGTTGTGTACAAGAGCCCCCAAGCCAAACTGTATCTTTCTCAGGCCAAATGATCCGCGATCAAATCCTCAGTTACGGATTACAAGAATAAACACCGAGAGAGACTCACGCCGAAGTGGGCTTATTGTGTCAAAAAGCGGTCTCTTCGCGGAAGGAACCCGACATCAACCTCCGACAAATCTGCTGTGGCAATGAAGTTGTAAATTATGGAGAAAAATGCGCTAGAGCACAGACAAGCTTGAATTCATCAGTAAAGCAGACGTGCAAAGAAGCGCCGTTTCCTCCCACCTGTGAAGGGCGTCCTTTGCAAGGATGTAACCTTTGCCACGTACACAATGTTATCGGACGCACACAAGTTCAGCCGAACAGAGCTAAGGTGGTTCAGATGCTATTATGTCTGGGACTCTGTCCTTCCAAACAGAAAGGCCGGGTATCGCTCTCAACATTTCTTCAGCTCATAATGACGAGTATCCGTGGAATGGCTGAGACGACACGTTCAACACGTTCACTAATAACACGTAGGATGACTCGTGGTCCTCGCAGTCAAAGGGTCAGAGTTCAACCAGCGGAGCTGGCGGGTCATAAGTTCACAATTACTATGTCCATCCAGCAATAAATGGATACATGATTCATTCCAGGGAAGGTAAGGCAGCGGAAGGAAACGATTGTGCTTTGCCTTGTGAGACAAAATGACCCACATACGGCGAACTTCCCATTGATCCTGGGAGATGTTGTCGTTTAATATCGGACGACACGGCTTGGACTGAATTGGACTGAAATGCGTTGAGTCGAGCTGCATTGTATTGCATAGTGTTGTATTGTATTGTATTGTGTTTCATTGTGTTGTACACTATTGTGTTCTGTTGTATTGCGTTGTATTGTATTGTATTGTATTCCATTGCATTGTATTGTGTTGTGTTGTGTTGTGTTGTGTTGTGTTGTATCAGTTTATGTTATAGTGTATAATGTTGTATTGTATTGTATCATGTTGTGTTGTATTGTGTTGTGTTGTATTGTATTATATTGTGTTGTGTTGTGTTGTGTTGTGCTGTGCTGTGCTGTGCTGTGCTGTGCTGTGCTGTGCTGTGTGCCTTTATTGCCTTTCATTAGGCTGTGTTGTACTATGTCGTATTGCGTTGTGTCGTGATAGGTTCTGTTGAGCTGTTTTGGATGGTCATGTATATACATTGTGTTGTATTAAACTGTGTTGTGTGCATTACATTGTGGTGTGTTGTATTATGTTGTGTTGTGTTGTGTTTCAGCTGCATTGTTTTGCGGCGCATTAAACTGCCTTGCATTGTATCGAAGTGCATTGGTTAAATCTATTATGAAGTGTGTTGTGTTGTAGGCATTCTATTGTGTAGTGTGTTGAATTGTGTTCTATTGTACTGTATTGTTCTATGCTGCATCGCATTGCATTGCATTGTGTCGCATTGTATTGTGTTGTGTTGTGCATTTGTTTTGGTGTGTGTGTTTTTGTGTGTGTGTTTTTTGTGTGTGTGTGTGTGTGTGTGTGTGTGTGTGTGTGTGTGTGTGTGTGTGTGTGTGTGTGTGTGTGTGTGTGTGTGTGTGTGTGTTGCGTTGTGTTGAGTTGAGTTGTGCTAGGTTGTGCTGTGTTGTAAAGACACACCGTAAAGATTCATAATCACAAATTTCTAAGTATAACGTTCGGACTGATCTTCCTAAACAAAATATATATATAAAAACGCACGTCACAATCGCACTATACATTCCTTTTTATTCTCCTACCTGTATTTGATTTGGTTTACTTAAACGTGGGTTTTCGTACCACATGTTGACCTAGACAACTCCCTTGTACCATGTTTTGTTTGTTTTAAATCCAGGCAAAGTGCGTGGTGGTACCTGGAACCTCTGTTCACCTTCTGCTCTTGCGGCAGATGGCCCCACGGCTTGTAAGTTACGTTCAGTCTTTACGCCTGCACTCCTCAAAGCTGATTATAAAAAAAAACAGACGGTGGGGCCACCTCAGCAGACTAGGGATAGAGAACCTATCAAATATTACATCTATCACCAGCACGACGATACGAGAAGAAGGCCAGTAAATCAACAACAACAAAAGAAGAAAAGAATAATGGCAAGTAATATGTAGAGTCACAGTGCCAGCAGGATTCGACCTCTTAACACCTGACTGCAGCACATGTGGTGGTGTTGTACCACCGAGCCATTCAAGCAGGCAAAAGCAGCCGTGCCAAGTCCACGGCGCTTAGCTCAGCCTCTCCACCATATCAGCGGTTAGCTGAGTGAGTCAGGTGTGCTGCACTGACCCAGCTGACCTGTGGAGCAGTCTGGCCAACGTCCCTCTCTTCTGTGAAGGGCATCGCTGAATTATTTTGTCGGTGTAGCCACAAAGAGTTTCCCCCTGGCAGACGTACACCCCTGTCGTGGCTGAATATAAAAAATAATTATAGAAGAGGTGTCCAAATCCACTATGCCACAAGTGTGGTCAGTCATAATGATCATAATGGTGAGGATGCCTGCCGTGTGTGTGTGTGTGTGTGTGTGTGTGTGTGTGTGTGTGTGTGTGTGTGTGTGTGTGTGTGTGTGAGTGTGTGAGTGTGTGTGTGTGTGTGTGTGTGTGTGTGTGTGTGTGTGTGTGTGTGTGTGTGTGTGTGTGTGTGTGTGTGTGTGTGTGAGTGTGTGTGTGTGTGTGTGTGTGTGTGTGTGTGTGTGTGTGTGTGTGTGTGTGCGTGCGCGCGCGCGCGTGTGCGTGCGTGCGTGTGTGTGTGTGTATGTGTGTGTGTGTGTGTGTGTGTGTGTGTGTGTGTGTGTGTGTGTGTGTGTGTGTGTGTGTGTGTGAGTTAGTGTGTTTGTGAGGATGGGCAGGGGTGGGGGGTGGGGGAGTGGGTTACAAGTTGAGATGAAGACATGTTTGTTAAATGCTCATGAAAGCACGAGGCTGAAATTTGAAATCAATGTGCGTGTAGATATAGACTTTCCCATTTCCTAAAGAAAGAGAGAGAGAGAGAGAGAGAGAGAGAGAGAGAGAGAGAGAGAGACAGAGACAGAGACAGAGAGAGAGAGAGAGAGAGAGAGTGAGAGACAGCGCAACAGAGAGACAGAGACAGACAGACAGGCAAAGAAAGACAGAAAGAGTAACAGACACAGACAGACAGACAGACAGACAGAGAGAAAAGAATTCAACAAGCAGCGAAGGAAAAGAGACAGAAAAAGAGTGAAGTGAGAGAACACGCATTGAATGTTGTAGAAATGATACTACATTTGACATCCCAATTACTTCAAAGACAGTTTTCATATTGGCAACATCCGGGTAATATCAAGGTGACTTATCTGACCTGTGACCTCTCTGTTATATCAAGGCACATTATCAGGTCAGGCACATCTCCATCACACCAAGGAAAGATATTAGACCAGTGACAGGCCTATTACATTAGGGTGCAGGTGATGAGACAAGAACTACTTTTGATACTACTCTGACATAAAGTTTTTTTAAAGTCCGATTACCACGGCCATACTAGCCAACTGAATTTGGAAATGATACACTGAATTCAAACATGAAATGAGGCAGGAACAGTAAACAATAAACAGTAAACAAGTGGGGTAACGTTTGCTCCCATAAGAAAACCTAACACAGAGTAACTTTTATTCAACACTGGCACAGCCTTTTAAACTTGAATAAAGTCAGACAAATACATAGACGAACAATCTAATAATGGGGGAAAAACAAGCGCAAGACAGTTCAGTTGTTGGCCTGCGCTTGTTTTCCCCCCACTATTAAATTGTTCGTCTATGTATTTGTCTGACTTTATTCACGTTTAAAAGGCTGTGCCAGTCTTGAATAAAAGTTACTCTGTGTTAGGTTTTCTTATGGGAGCAAAAAATACCCCACTTGTTTACTGTTTATTTTTTAAGTCCGATTACCACGTCCATACTAGCCAACTGAATTTGAAAATGATACACTGAATTTAAACATAATAATTGAGAGAACTATTATCAAAGTCTGCAGGATTCCAAGGAAATCGCCAGGCAATGAAATAATGATTAACAAAAGTAAAAATCACTTTAAAAAGACACAGTGCACGTTCGTTGACGCTTCCACCTCCCAACTGACTAAACAAGTATCGCTGATAGTTCTCGATAAATCGAATAGAACTGAAAACCTCATTCTTTCGATAAATGATGCCCGTGTATTCGTTCTTATACAACATTTCAGAATTTTCTATGAATTTCAGTGGACAATGTCAAAAGAAATGTTGACTTTCAACATGTACCACAACGACAGGGAACTATACTAGACAGGTATGTCCCTTGGCACCTCGGAAGCTTAGGAGTGGTTAAGAATGGAAAGATGGGATAGTGGGGGCAAGGAATGGGAATGGGGGGTACTAAGGGATGGGTTCGAATCTCCTCACCCTTTCCCACCTTCGTTAATGTTATCTGGTTTGAATGTGACACTTACTGTATTTCTAAATATCTCTTGGAGAGGATATTCGGGCCGGTGTTGGGTTGACAGTATATTATCGTTTCGTCTTTGGGGTAAAACAGGAAAGGGGGTTCCAACACAGCTCGTGGCAAAGCGGCAAAGTGCGAATGACTGGAGCCGCCGTGGAAAGAACAGACATGTGTTGTCAATCATCAGTAGATCCAGTCCCCGCTGCTCAAGATACCTTCCATTCCCTATGCAAGCGCTTCTTCTTTCTCACAGAGAGAGAGAGAGAGAGAGAGAGAGAGAGAGAGAGAGAGAGAGAGAGAGAGAGAGAGAGAGAGAGAGACAGACAGACAGACAGAGACAGACAGACAGACAGACAGAGAGATGTTTGCTTTCATCACATGCCTGTGTGTGATGACTGAAACAGTTGGTTGGCTGTTGTTTGTATGAGGTTGTTTTCGTTCAATACTGAGCTCACAGAAACCTACGGCATTACGAGCTCTTGTAAAGCGGAAAACCTCGCCCCAACCCCACTTTCCCTCGCTCTCCCCTCTCTCTCTAATCTCCACAGTCCGTTTGCTTCTGACGTTCCGAAACGTTCTACGGTTTGATCTGAATTTCATACACTTTCTATTATTTTCCTTTCAACTTTCCAAAATATTGTATGATTTCTTCTTTCAACATTTCCTATTATTTCTTTCTTATATTCCAGAATAGTCCATATGTTGCTTCGAACTTTCCAATATTTTCTATGTTTTAGTTTTTTACTTCCCAAAATTCTGTTATTTATATCTTCTAAGTATCAGTCACTTTCTGTCATTTTTTTTGTCAGACTTTCTAAAGCGCTTCGTGCTTTGCATCTGGCTTTTCAAAATTTTCTTAAGCCACTGTTTCAAGATTTCCTTTTCATTGTACCATCTTTGAAATGGAGCAACGCAGAGGAAGATATCGCCGTTGGTGCTTACATACCTCCTATACAAGACCCGTGAATTCAGTCAGAACCAGAGATCCCACAGCACCGTTTGGTCTGTAGACCTACGACTTACAGCTCCGGTTGACAATTGAGATACCAGCCACAGCGCTCAACGTGCTGTTGCAGGCTAACGCACCATATCAGCTGACCCTGCTTGAATGTTTGGGCCGTTTATTTCCTGATCCCGGAGTTCAGGACAACAGTATTGTCTGTTGATCAGCGACAAGAGTCCAGTTCACCATATTTTCCCGTGGATACATTCAGGACAGTAATATTCCACTGACGGATTAGTGTCCGTTTTAACCATTTTTACATATGTAGACGTTTAGAATAACATTATCCCCAATCAACTCTTTACCATTCAGGACAACAGTATTCCGCTGTTTGATAAGAGTCTGTTTTACCATTTTTACCCAGAGACATTCAGGACAACACTATCGTCCACTGACTGGCGAGTGTCCTGTTCATAATGGCCGCGTTCACATCCAGCTCAGGGTCAGCCCAACACGGTATGACACAGCATGCCTGACCTGCTGCTTTGCGTTTACACGGCAATAGTTGGAACCAGGCGACTGCACGCTTGACCCCCGTATGTAATCTCTGGGATTCAACATGTTAGCTTCCAGAAGTAAACACACGATGGCTGCCGGGCTGAGAGAGCATGGCTGCTACAGAGGGGGCGGCGAGGATAACAACGGCTTTGGTCACTAGTGCAGTAAACTGTGCACAAAAGGTCAGCTTCTTTACGCAGTTCAACTTTCGTTTTACGAATGGGAGATGATTCACCGAAGCATGGCTAGGGTTTTTTTAGGGGGGGGGGGGGAGGTTGTGTGTGGTGTGTGTGTGTGTGTGTGTGTGTGTGTGTGTGTGTGTGTGTGTGGTGTGTGTGTGTGTGTGTTGTTGTTGTTGTTGTTGTTGTTGTTGTTGTTGTTGTTTTGGGGCGGGGGGGTGTTCACGATACTGACTTGCACTTTTTATCTGCGCCAGGCTCGTCGGCAATAATCTTTTCAACGTGCGTAAATGTGTATACATTTCTCCTGCATGAGTCCAGCTTCTTCTGAATGGGTCTCATCTGTCCGCACTTGAATTTAGCAGGGCTTTTGTCCTCTGTCCAGAAACTCGTGGCTGTTCTTCCTGCCATCTTGTTATCCCCACTTGACACGTGGGAATGGAATGTCATCACGTTTAGCCCGTCTTTGGCTTACCTCAGAAGCAGGGTCATGGCACGGTATGGCACAGCATGGGAAAAAAGTCAATTCAAGATCGCGTTCAACAGTTTGCAATCCGTATGGGTCATTGCTTTTTCATCCATTGTTTCCACTAACTGAAAAAAAAAAGGATGATAGTAATTAGCTCCTCGAAGGATGTCTGCTGGATATGATTCACCTCTTAGCCTCTCAGTATTTGTCAGTTTTCTAGTTCCCTAGTCCTACGTTTACGACTTCCTATGCAGAAGAAAAAGTCTGCCGGTTTGAAAAATAAGAGTTAATAGTTGGCCAGTATTAAAACAAAAGGAGAAAAATTATACTGTCATGCTGCCAGATGAATGGCCCCACTAAGTATATTGTCAATGGTTTCTTCCAATCCTTTGGAGGTTATCCTCATTCTACAGCTGATTCCTCAATGCCTGTCGACATTGATATTCTGTCCAAGACAGTTTACAGTAGACGAGTATGTATGGGATGGAGCGACATGGGGAGGGGAGGGGTGGGGTGAAGAAGCCGAAGGGAAAAGCAGGCTGTACGCCAAAAATTAATGCGCCGAGGCTTGCTGAAGGCGCCGAGTATTTATAGACAGGCATAATTAGATTGTTTTGAGAATTTTTATTGTCTGGATGTCGATTTACCTTCTTTTGATTGTTTTGAGAAATTTTGATTGTCTAAGAGTCGATTTACCTTCTTTCTTTCATATGCCCATCAACGTACATTCCAAGCAGACATTAAAATGGAAGGAATGGGACTATTTTGGGGAAACACCCTGGCCCAAAGGTAGGGTTACAGGTTAGTGCAAAGGCCCGACGTGTAACATCAGGTAAAGGGTACCTAATGTATTTTTAGATTGTGAACGAATTCACTGGGCGAAATCCCTTAACACAAGTGAAGTGATTGGTCGGGGGGAGGGGGGTGTTCATTTAATCTGTTATCAGTTTCACATCAATTTCTGGCTCCAATTTATGCTACACCTTGAAACGCTTTCAAGGATTATGATATAGTGATATTGTGCAAAATCCTAATTGTGGCGTGTGGCCACAAGAGAGTGGGAGCGGACTGGGCCGAGGGGGGAAGGGGAGATTATGCTACTTGGATTCCTGTCTGAAGTTTTCTTCTTACCAAACACTTTACAGCCTGTGTCTGTTCATGCTTTTGTCCCCAAAGTTTAAGCTGCCATATTTTGTAACAACATGTTGTCAACACCGATGTAGCCTTAACGGGGTCGGTTGGACTTTGAACAACGTGAAGTGAGGATAATTACGCAGGGTGTAATTAGGCCCATCAGCGATCTCGGGAAAAGGATAAGTGGGTGTAGGGGTCGATAGGGGGTTGGCTGGCTGGCTGGAGGAAGGCTGGGGGGGGGGGGGGGGGGGGGCGGGGCGGTTGAGGGATCAGGTGGGGGGTGGGATGGGGAATGGTGGGCGAGTGGAGGGATGGTCGTAATGGCAGGCAGAGGCTCAGAGCTAGAGGGGTGATAACGATGCATGCCGACAGCGAAGGCCTTGGCTCCTTGTCAACACTTTGGCCAACATTCCTCACTGCGGTGGCAGCAACGATTTCAGTGCAGCTTTTACAGCACGGCGTGCATGCGTTTAACACCATCATTCCCTCTGTCTCCCCCCCCCCCCCACCCCCCCTTTCCCTCTCGTAACCTTCCCCTCATCCCATTCCCGCATCCCCTATCATCTCCCTGCCCCCGAATTCCTTCCCTCATTCATGCTCCCTCCCAACACCAACCCGACCCCTTTCCTCTCAGACAGACTCCATAGAGTGCTCTCATAACCGTGAAGCAAAGACACGTTCTGTGAAATGTGCATATTATTCCCTCCTCTCTGTAGTTGTGTTTCAATGAAGGAGAACTTGTTCGTTGCTGTGATGACGAGTGGGCACTCAGCAACAGCTGAAAATGTGGCCAATGCCTTTTCTCTTCATCTCAACAGAAAAGCACTACGACTGGGGTGACTGCTACAAAAAAATTTTTCTGAAATGTGTTTGATTGTCTTTTTGTTTCAAACTGCATTCCTCGTCTAAGT
>CM031596.1:99260103-99265103 GCA_018398815.1 Conus ventricosus
TGTGTTTGTGTCTGCCTGTCTCTCTCTCTCTGTCTTCTCTTCTTGTCTGTCTGTCTCTCTCCCTTCTCTTCCTCTTCTCTCCCTCTCTCTCTCTTCTCATGTTCCATCCATTACATATTTTGCCTCGTTGCAAAAAGGGATACCCCCCCACCTTCTTTCTTTCAGCTATGTGGACCACCCCCCCCCTCTCTTCTCTCTCCCCTCTCCTCTCTCCTCTCTTCCCCTTTTCCTCTCTCTCTCTCTCTCTCTCGTCTAAAACGATCTTCAAAAACCTCAATAGGAGGCATATAGCGGGTCAACGACACCGTGACTGTTCGTTTTTATGTTTGTTTCCTTTTCTTCCTTATTTCCCATGTGTTGGTATTTTAAGGGCGCGAAAATAATTTTGCTTGATTGATTTGTTTGTGGGGTGCTGGCTGGCTGTGGGGGGGGGGGGGGGGGGGGGTGGTGGTGGTGGGGTGGTGGTGGTGGGTGTGTGTGTGTGTTTTGTGTGGTGTGTGTGTGTTGAGGTTGGTGGGGGTGTGTGTGGGTGGGTGGGGTGTGGGTGGGGGGGTTTTGGGTGGGGGTGCATTTTGTGTGCGTCGCATGTGTGTATCACATATGTGGGGGTTTTTGCGTGCGCGTGTATGTTTGGGTATGTGTGTGTGTTGTTGGGTGTGGTGTGTGTGTGTGTGTGTGTGGTTGTGTGTTGTGTGGTGTGTGTGGTGTGTGGTGTGTGTGTTGTCAGTTTTTGCGAATGTTTGTATGGTAATGTGTGTGAGAGTGTTTTGGGCTTCGGCGTGTGTGGTAGTGTGTGTACGTGGGGGGGCCGCGTGAGTGAGTGTATGGGGAAGATCACTGTTAAATGGGTCTATATTGAAACAGTCGCCAAGGAATCCAGATAGAAGGGTCTGAAAATTCACGGGGTAAAAAAAACAGTACTCCTCTCTGTCTCTTTGTTCTTCGTCTGTCTTTGTCTCTCTCTCCCCTCCCCCTTTCTCTTTTCCTCTCTCTCTCTCTCTTTCCTTCTTTCTTTGTGTTGTGGGTGTGTGTGTGTGTGGGTGTGTTGTTGTGTGGGGTGTGTGTGTGTGTGTTTTGTGTGTTTGCGCCCCCCCCGCGCGCGGTGTGTAAAAAGAGATGAGAATTAAAGGAAGAAATAATGAATTTCGATACCCCAAAACCCCCCAAAATAAATACCCCCCCCCCACCCCCCTTTTCCAGACAACACACCCGCCCCCCCAAGCAACACACCACCAAAACAACAACACCACCACAAATAAAATATAAAAAGAAGGGGGAAAGAGAGGGGAGAGAGATGAGAGAGAGTAAAACGGGAAGAAGGAAAAAGGGAGAGGGAGAAAAGAGGAGAGAGAGAGAGAGGGGGGAAAATAGAAAAAGAGGGGAAAAGAGAAAAAAAAAGAATGTTTAAAAAAATAACAAAAAGAAAAAAGAGGAAACAGACAACCCCCCCCAAAACACAACAACACAACAAAGGGGGGGGGGGAAGGGGAAAGTAAAAAAAAAAAAAAATCAAAATTAACAAAGACAGGGGGAGGGAAAGAGAGAAAAAGAGAGAGGAAGAGAGAGAGAGGAGAGGGGAGAGAGAGAAGAGAGAGAGAGAGAGACTCAAGACTTGAATGTTTTAAACTTTTAGAGAGAGGGAAAAAAACAGAAAAAAGAAAAAAAAGGAAGAAGGGAGAGAGAGAGAAAAGGAAAAAAGGGAGAGAGAGAGGGGAAAAGGAGAGAGAGAGAGAGATCAAACTTGAATGTTCAAAGACATTGAGAGAAGAGAAAAGAGGGAAGGAAGAGAGAGAGAGAGAGAGGGAGAGAAGAGAGGAGAGGGATAAAACCCCCCCCCAAAATTTTTAAAACCCCAAAAAAAAAAAAAAAAAAAAAAAAAAAGAGAGGGAGGAGAGAGAAAAGAGAGAGAGAGAAGGAAAGGGGGAAGAAGAACAGACAGACAGACAGAGGAGGCCAAGACGAAGCAAGCTTTTAAAAGGAGAGAGAAGAGGGGTGAGGGGGGGAAGAGGGGGGGGGGGGGGGGGGGGGGAAAAAAAATGGGGGTTTGGGGGGGGGGGGGGGGGGGGGGGGGGGCCCCCCCGGCCCGGGGGGGGGGGGGGGGTGGGGGGGGGGGGAGTGGCAAGGTCAAAAATAAAGTAAGTGGCTAAAAGCAGATGTTTCCCCCCCTGCCCCAACCTAGCCATCTATCCCAACCCCACCAGGCAACATCCCAGTGCGATAGAAAAGAGAGGGAGGGGGATGGGGGAGCAGTGTGTAGGGGGGCGGGTTGTGGGAGGGGGGGGGGGGGTGGGGGGTGGGGGTTTGGGTTGTGCCCCGCCTATCAGTCATTCTCTTTCGCTCTGACCTTATACAGTACAGGGACCTTGCTTCTTCCTCCCGTCGGTGCTTTGTGCTGAGCTGGCTGGTTCAGCTAACACCGTGTGCAGCCTGGTCCCTTCAGGCGGGGCCCTTTGGGAAGATGCCTTTTGTGTTTATCAGGCCTTTTTTCTGTTTAGTCAACAAGGCAGAAGACAACACGAAGCAGGGAGGTAAATGGGAGGAAAGGCGGGGAGGTGGGGAAGAGGAGGGGTGGGGGGGGGGGGTGGCGCGGACAGACATGCGACAGGCGAGGAAATAATGCTGCATGCATTTTGTGGTTGTGTGCGTGTGTGTGTGTGTGTTTGGTGTGTGTGTGTGGTGTGTGTTGTGTGTGTGTGTGTGTGTGTGTGTTTTGTGTGTGACAGGGAAAAAGAGATAGACAGACGACGACGACAGGGCAACAGCAGACAGACAACAGACGACAACAGGACAGAGACAGGACAGAGAAGGCATTACTGTATTATTTAGCTTTGAAGTTGGAAAACCGCAATTGACAAGGTGTCCGAAAGAAATCCATTCACATTAAATAACATAGGGAAAAATGGAGTACTCAAAAGCCATTTGAACCCACAAGTATTGTTGCTTTTCATGAGCCTACGAAAATAAAAAAAATGTGTTTTATTTAATCCCTGAAATCCCCAAAAAAAAAAAATACTTAACTTCAGTTTTTAATTCTTTTCCCCTTCTCTCTCTGTCTCGTCTCTGCCCCTTCTGTCTTTTTCTCTCTGCTCTGTCTCTGTCTCTTTCTCTCTCTCTTTCTCTCTCCTTCTCTCTCTCTCTCTCTCTCTCTCTTCTCCATCAGAAATTTTGGCGTAAACTAGTAATGAAAATTTTTTGAGTCGTTTCCCTTTGGTGAAGCTTGTTTGAATGAAAACGAATAAAGTTTAAATCAAGGCGATGGGGGAGGTTGGGGGGGGGGGTGGGGGGGCGGTCGGGGGGGGGGAAGAAATGGGCGGAAACAAAATTTTAGTGAATAACAAATGTGTAGGGTAAATCCGCTCCCCCATGAAGTAATTAAGGGCCCCTAACTCCAAACGAATGCGGGTACGACACCCAAATACCGGCAGAAATAAAAAAACCCCCCGCAACACCAAACGAAAAAAAGGGCAAGGGGAGCCCCTTTTTTTTGTTCGTGTGCTCTATTTTGCGCATGGTTATTGAATGTGTTTATTATATATAAATTAGGGCCCTTCCGCTGGCTAGTTTTTAAAAGGTCTTTTCTGATGGGTGTTAACATTACTTTAAGAACGATCAGGCCCTTTTTCCGCAGTCAAACATCTTCCCCCCCGTGTCTCCCCTTTATTATTGTTTTCCTCTATGTTTTTTTTTGATGAAACATTTTTTCTCGCCTGCTCATTTTCAACCATGGACGGGGACGAAAAAACCCCCCCCCCCCCCCCAATCCCCACCCCCACCCCCCAAAGGGATATTGAAATTCTCGCGACAGGGGGGAAAGGCTAAAGCAAAAATTTTCCAATTAAACGCCCAGGCCACGGCGTCGCGAACAGTTGTTGCACTATGGAAGTTGGTATGGAACGCCAAAAAGCCAAAGAAAGAAAGAAAGACGACGAAGACAGAAGACAGACAAAAGAAAGAAAGAAAGAAAGATAAAAGAAAGAAAGAAAGAAACACAGAAAGAAGAATAAAAAAGAAAAAAAAAAACCGCAACTCGGGCACGATGCTGGCAAGTTTCACCCGCGCTCGTTTCAGGGATTGAAAATCTTGGACTGGAAAATTGTCGGAAACGCTGGTGTAATGCGTGCTGCTTTCCCCCACAGAAAGCACCCACAGTCTGTTCCCCCACCCATTTGTTTTGATAATTAGAGGAGTTAATTCAACGAGAAAAAGAGAGAGGGGAGGAGAGAGAGAGAGAGAGAGACAAAACACTTGTTTATCAGGGGGGCAAGATCCCAAACTCGGGTTTTGGGTTTGAGGTTGGTACTTTGTTCTGTTTTGATAATTTCCCTTCCAACCTTCTCAGTGTGGGGGAGAACATGCGGGCGCAAATTGCTGGGCGTTGGGGCAGACTTAGGGTCGGGATTCCCGTGAAAATGTTACCATTGTCCCCCGGTATTTTATATTGAAAAATGGGCTTCCCCTTGGCCGAAAGATAACCCCTCCCCAAACCACACACACACACCACACACACAACACCACACACCACACACAGCGCGCGCGCGCGCCACACACACACACACACACACACAACCTCCTTTTCTCTCCCCTCCTCTCTCTCCTCCTCTCTCTCTCTCTCTTCCCTCCTTACAACACCAAAAACACACAAACACAACACACACACACACCACCCCACACACACCACCACACACACACACACACCACACACACACACAAAGGCGCGCGCGACACACACAAGTCAGCTTATCCTTTTTGACATCACACCTTTATTTCAGCAAAAGTAGAATATTCTAGACTTATTAGACCTTCATTTTTTTACAAACCAGGGGGAGGGTAAGTCTTTTGTGCCATTCATTCTAAATCAATGGATCTACCAGTTCAAATTTTTTAAATAAATGTTTCCTGGAATTTAAAATATTCAGGGGCTATTTGAAAACAATGTGGATTCTGAAGAAGGAAAACACCACACACCACACACACCCAACACACACAACCACACAACACAC
>CM031596.1:99267603-99270103 GCA_018398815.1 Conus ventricosus
CGTGAAGAAGTTCTGTTAGCGCTTAGAAAAGTTAAAAAACGAAAAGCTGCTGGACCTGATGGAATAATCGGAGAGTTTTTGAAAACTCCTTGTGAAAAAGTTGTTGATTTTTTGGTGAAATTCTTTAATGCATTGTTTGAAAGGGGTACTTTTCCTGAAAGTTGGTGTGAGTCTGTGACCCTTCCGCTTTATAAAGAAGGGTAATGTAAATAATACCAATAATTATAGAGGTGTCTCTCTGTCAGATATATGTAGTAAGGTATTCAGCGCCATCATCAATCAAAGACTACAAGAGTATGTGGAGGATATTATATATAACTGTGTGAATATCAAGCAGGTTTTAAACGTGGATATTCAACTATTGATCATGCGTTTACTCTCATGGCTCTAATACAGAAACAGTTTTCCCTCAATCGCAAATTGTACGTAGCATTTATTGACTTTGAAAAGGCGTTTGATTCAATCAACAGAGATTTATTGTGGCCTGTCCTATTCAAAAACGGGATTACGGGAAGACTCTTTAAATGTGTTAGAAGCATGTATAATCTTGTCAAAACAAGAATTCGATGTGGTGCAAAACTCACAGATTATATAAATTGTACTAGAGGTGTAAAACAAGGTGACGTCTGCAGTCCTATTTTGTTCTCTTTATTTATAAAATGAGCTAGCATTAGAAGTAACAAATAACGGAAGACATGGTGCTAGGTTTACTGTAGATTATATGGAACTGTTTATCTTATTGTTTGCTGACGATATAGTCTTACTATCTGAAACGGTTATTGGTTTGCAAACACAGCTAAATAGTTTGAAGATTTCAGCTGACCAGCTGCAATTGAAGGTAAACATGGATAAAAGTAATGTAATAGTTTTTAGGAAAGGGGGGTCACTTGTCAGCCAGGGAAAGATGGGTATACAATGATATTGCCATGCCAGTAGTTAATGTTTACAAGTATCTTGGAATCTTTTTCTCAACTCGTTTAAGCTTTGTAGCCGCTTGCAGAGATCTTTCTGGAAGAGCGAAGAATCGTTTGTTATATATTTTGAGAAAGCTATATCTTTTGAATAACAATTCTTTAGAACTTTTTGTTAAGATTTTCGATATTTACATTCAACCGATTGCACTATATGGATCAGAGCTGTGGGGATTAGACAGAAAAATCAGAATGCATTGCGAGTCAGTCCACTTATTTGGCCTTAAAAAGTTTTTGGGAGTACATGTAAGAACTCCAAATGATTTAGTGTATGGAGAAACAAACAGGTACCCACTGTACATAAACGCGGCAATTAGGTGCATTCGTTACTGGTTCAAATTATTAAAAATGAGCATTGATCGACTACCAAGGAAATCTTACACCATGTTATACGACTTGGATTCAAAAGGGAAAAACAACTGGGTATCAAACATTCGATTATTTCTTTATGAATTTGGTTTCGGTTATGTGTGGGAGTGCCAAGGTGTTGGTCAAGAAAATTTATTTGTGCAATCTCTTCGCCAGAGATTAATTGACTGCAGAGGGCAGGACTGGGAAAGCCATATAAAAGCAAGTGAAAGATTAAGTTATACCTCTGGTCATCTGGTGAAGACATATCTTTAATTTGATTTGGATATATATTTGCGGTTTTCTTGTAACTAAATTTAGATTTGCATATCTGAAATTAACCCGTTCAGTGCCCCACAATAGTACAAACAAAGGTGTTTCCCAGGTGCCTGGAAATCTCATGATTTGGGGTCATAATTAACAAAAAATTCTAGCTCAGAAACTACAAAAGATAGAAAAATGAAATCTATATCATTTTTGAAGGAAATTGAATGAAGATTTTGAATCTGGGCTTCTTTGTTTTAATTTTGATAATAAAAAAGTATTTAGGCTTTTAGCTTTGGATAGATTTTTTGCACGATCAAAAACATATGTATTTACCACATCCAAACAAGAACACACAGCAAAAAAGTTGAAAATAAAGTTTGTATTGTCACACTACACCTGTAAATCAAAGTAAAACTGTTTGGAAGTCTATCAAGACGCTCACACTCGATGCAGACTGACCAGTCCACGCCCACGCCCCCCCTCTCCCCACCACGCCCCCTTGCTGACTTCAACCCTCTCTTTCACCCCTCATCTTCCCCTACCTTTCCCTCTGCCCCGTGTCATGCCGCAAGCAAGCCGCGCTCCCCTCTCGCGCTGACTCAGACTATCACACCACTGGCCACCGGCACGCAGTGCAGAGTACACACGAGGCTGGCTCGTTCGACACAAGTCAGCTGAACACACACTGAGGTCACAGAGCCCTACTCAATAACTGACGAATATGGTTGGCAATTCCACCACTATCATCATCTCACCTTCATGCTCGAGTTAGTCGTTGAATAAAAGATTATTGTGTTTTGTCAAAAATCATCAGCAGAGCCTGCTCAGCTGTGTAAAATACGTTGATTTGGTCGCTGGGCTTGTCGAAGGTTGCGTCGCCATGTTTGCAAGCGAGACACGAAGTGCTGGCTGGT
>CM031596.1:99277603-99280103 GCA_018398815.1 Conus ventricosus
TGACCTCTGCCTCCGGACAGCGTCACCTTGTTTGTCCAACGACAGTCCCTATGAATTTGCCAGTACCGGTGATTCTGACAACCTCACCAAGAGCGTAGACATAGAGAGGAAATCGGAACTGAGGTCACCATGACAGCAGGCATGAAGGGCCATACAATCTGAGATTTCTTTTCCCTGATCGATACATCTTATTCAGTGATAAAATGGTGGTTAGTCTGTTTCATACTACTGTGTAGGTGTTCTTGTCTTCATGGAAGAAACAATAAATTCAAAGAACTGCGTCCGTGTCTACAAGACCGTCGCCTATCACCTGTTCAGCAACAATCTGTTCATTGCAACGACATGTTAATAGAAGCTGTGCGAGCCACTACTCGTAACAGGCAAAACATGCTGGGAGTACAAACTTGAACAATAACACAATGGCCAACCCTCCAGTCTCCGCCTCATTACCTCAGCCGCAACGGGAAATGGATCCTCGCAGGCAGGCTTTACGTTTACAGCGAACCTTCTGTTTTTCGATTACGTGCTAAAATGAGCGACAAATTGGCGTTTGGCCCATAACAAAGAAGAAGATGAAGAAGAAGAACGAGGAGGAGGAGGAAGAGTTACTCAGTCATTTTTTGACCTTCGACATTTCTTGCAACTCACATGAGGTGATTGGGTGTTGTATTGACTAGGAGAAGTTGGGGGGGGGGGGGGGTGGGGCGGGCGGGAGGAAGGGGACAGATCAAACCTTAAAATCACGATCCCACGAGCAACTCTAGCAGTTCCCTGCGAGGTGGCATGGCAGCGAACACCAAGGGAGAGGTGGCAGCTCTCCTTTGAGGGACACTGATGTGAGAGGTCAGTGTCAGGCGGCTCAGCGAACTTTCCAGCCATATGGGTGACGGTGGGTCTAGCTTGTGTCGCCCGGGGACGACTCCTGGAGATGTGGAGCGATGGAGCGCTGCCTGACCGTGATTACCGTGGCCTGGAATGCCATGCTTTCCAGCCGGCCATGACAGTACCCCTCACGGGGTTGGGCTGGAAAATTGCCCTCTCGACCGTAGTCTTCGTGGACCATAAAATAAAATGGACTAGTGCAGCGCTCCAGTGACTTTCGTCCTGCTCCCTCTTTGCGGCGGCCTCACGCGGCACAGGGCCATCGCTACCTAAGCACGAAGAAGGCCGCCTTGTGGTCCTAAGACGGGGTTTTTGAGGGGGGGGAAACAGGCGAAGTAAACCGACGCTTATCGTCGGACGACCAACACCTGAATGTGAACTCAAGTTCTCAAGGAACCAGAGAGGAGAGAGCGACAGACGACGGCCCCTACACGGAACCAGACCCACTATTGCCAAGGACAGCAACTGCCACAAAGTATGCAGACTTCAGTCTGCGAGATATCCTCTTCTTAAAAGCCTCCGGTCAAAAGGACGTTAATATCCCACTAACCCCCCGCAACTCCAACTTTGCACCGTCAGCTGTACGGCTGACCGCTCTAACATACTGTCTGCAGGCCCGCAGTAAACAGACATGTTATTCTTATCCAGAAGGAAAGAGGCATATGGTGATTTCTGTTCTCTTTTCTTTCAATACTGAGTACGAAGCAAAAACGATAAGACCCTCAGTAGAGTAGAACGCCTAAGTACATAAAAGTCTTGGCATCAATCTCTCACGGGGTAGAGTGGGCTTGATAAGAATAATGACACTGTTAGTACAATTTCTGACGTGGTAGAGTGGGCTTGACATGAAAAATGATATCACTTTTAGCAACAGTCCCTGATGTGGAGCAATAGGCTTGGATAAGAGTAATACGAGCTTAGTGCAACCTCCGATATGGTGCAGAGGACTCGGTAGAATAATACCCCTTTTTACAATCTCTGGAGTGAGGCAGTGGACTTGATAAGAATCATATAACCTTTGTACAATCTCTGACGAGATGCGGAGGGTTTGGTAAGAGTAAACTTTGTACAATCTCTGACGTGATGCAGAGGGCTTGGTAAGAAGCATATGACTTTGGTACATTCTCTGGCGTGGTGCAGAGGGCTTGGTAAGAGTGATGTAATTCTGGCACGATCTCTGACGTGGAGTATAGTGGGCTCGTCATCCTGGCCACAAACCAGTGACGTCATGCAGTGTACAGCCAGTTACTGCGATTCTGGCTATAATCCCATTGAACATGTAATACCAGTGACGTGATAACAGTTTACAGTGTACATTTCTTGTGATCTTGGATACAATCCCAGAGACATCAAGGTGCACAGTGTAAAATTCCTAAGATCCTGGGCACAGTTCTTAGAGACGCAATACGGTGAACAGCTGCGTTAAATCCCCTTGATCCTGGGTACATGCTAAAATTCCTGTGATCCTGGGTTCAGTCCCAATGACGTAATACAGTGAACATGATTTAAAAAAATCCCAGTGATCTTGGGTGCAGTCTCAATGACGTAAAATAGTGTACATGATAAAATTCCCACGATCCTGGCTGCTGTCTCAATGACGTAATACTATGTACAGGAT
>CM031596.1:99292603-99302603 GCA_018398815.1 Conus ventricosus
GTCCAGCCCCGCCTCAAGGTCGAACAATCCTGACGATCTCCATCCCTTTGTTTGGGTGAAATAAGTTTGAAAACGATCAGCAGTAAGCTCGTTTTTTTGTTTGTTTGTTTTTTTGCGTACTCAGGCTGATACTCCTGCGGACACTCCCTGTATAGACTGGCAAGGATTAATCCCATCTACCCAACAGAGAGAGTGGAGTTTTGTGTGTATGACCGTTTTTTTTATCCCGCCATTAAGGCAGCCATACTCCAGCTTCGGGGGAGGTGCATGCTATGTGTAACGTGTCATGCATACCAACGGCCAAACTGGCCCACTCTTCCGAAAGTTGGTGATGGAATTTTACGTGTGTGCAAGATGTTATGGGTGCGTTCACACAAGGAACCTCGGTTTATGTATCATTCGAAGGACTGTATGGGAAATGGTGTCAGAACCAATGTTATCTCTGAGGAAAACGGCCTGGAGGAGATTCGAAACCCGCAACCCCAAGAATACGAGTCCGGCGCTCTACCACTGAGCTATTTCGGCCCCCAATACGCTCGTTCAAAATGACACTTCTGTGACGCCATAATTGACCCATCGTCAATTTCGCTCTCAAGACCAACCCAGCACTAAGGTCTTTTCTTTTGGTCAAAAGAGACCAAGGCCAGGAAAGGGGCCGGAGGGAGTGGAGGAGGATGACATCACCTCAAAGGGACTCTCTGACAGTCGTTCCTGGTGCATCCTGTGTTGACCTCTCGCTGTTGTGTTTCTTACGGTTCTTGTCTGAGATTTGGAAAAACCCGTCCGAATCTGTTCGTCTGTATCTGTTGTTGTTGTTGTTGTTGTTGTTGTTATTCTTTGTCTTTATGTGTGTGAGAATGTGTGTTTGTGCGTGCGTGCATGCGTGGTGTGCATGCTTGCATGCGAGGCTGTGTGTGCGTGCGTGCGTGCGTGCGTGCATGTGTGTGTGTATGTGTGTCTGTGTGTGTGTGTGTGTGTGTGTGTGTGTGACAGAGAGAGAGAGAGAGAGAGAGAGAGAGAGAGAGAGAGAGAGAGAGAGAGAGAGAGAGAGAGAGAGAGAACCTGTCCCATATCTTTATCTGACTTTCCGGTCAAGGAAAATATAAAAGCTGCTTTTCAGTTCTGACTCCAAGGCGGAGTATATACTCTCCTTATAGATAGGCTATCTCTTTTCCCCAAAAGACTCACCGAAAAAAAAAGTCAAGCGAACGGTATATACCAAGCCTCTGTCTCTCCTCTCTCTCTCTCTCTCTCTCACACACACACACACACACACACACACACACACACACACATACATACATACATACACACAGTCCACACACACGCACGCACGCACACACACACACACACACACACACACACACTCACACACACACACACACACACACACACTATCTCCCCACCCCCACCCCACCCCCCATCCCGCGCTCCCCAGGTCGTTCCACAGTTCTCCTCCCCCCTCCCTCCCCCCCCCCCCCCCCCCCCCCCCCCCCCCCCCCCCCCCCGCGCCCCACCTCTTCCATGTTCTTGTGCCCGCTACGCTATCTGTTGTTACCTTGCTGCAGCACGCTGGTCGGCGCAAGTTGCTGGGCTAGGCTAGCGGCATGCCGACACACAGACCGACGGGGTGGCACGTGCTGTTCGTGTTTGGCTACGCACGCGCAATATTACTTGTACGCCAAGGACTGTGGGTATAAGAAATAAGAACTGAACTACAAGCAGGCGTCACTTGGCGTGTTCTATGATTTTGCTTTTAACTGTGTGTGTGTGTGTGTGTGTGTGTGTGTGTGTGTGTGTCTCTCTCTCTCTCTCTCCTCTCTCTCTCTCTCTCTCTCTCTCTCTCTCTCTCTCACACACACACACACACACACACACACATACACACAGTTGCACACATACACACACTCACACACGCACGCGCGCGCGCAAACACACACACACACACACACACACACACCACACACACACACACACACACACACATGCACAGTACGATTGGTTCCAAGCTGATAAAATACAATAAACTGAAAGGATCTGGTTTGGAAAGTCCAGTTGAGGCTAAGACAGAGGACTTGGTGAGGGGAGGGGAGGGGAGGGAAAGGGGCGGGAGGGAGGGTCGGAGGTGGGGGAAAGCGAGGAGCAAAAGAGGGGGAGCCGAGATGGGAAAGCGGGGAGGGGAGGGAGGGGGGGGGAGGAGTCCTGGCTATAGTGCACCGATCGCGAAGGTTATAGCAGGGCGAATAGATTCAAACTTGTAAGAAAAATTACTGTTCCACGGAAGGTAAGAGATACAGAAATTGCAAGACACAACACGACGCGTTTCGACCTGTTTGGTCTTCTTCAGGCAAGACAAGCAACCTTCAAGACAAAGAGAACGAAGAACGAACAGTCATCTCTCTCCCCAAACGCGGCGCAATCTGGATGCGGAGATAAGTGATCGTTCGTTTTTCATGATGATGATAGTTGCAGTTGTAACAATTATAATGTGGTATTTCTATAGCGCATTTCAACATTTTTCAAGCGCTTTACAATATCTGTGTCAATTGAATACACGCATACTCGCTCATCTGCATTCACACGAACCGGCTTGTTATGGGTTATGGGTGCATCTCTCTCTCTCTCTCTCTCTGTTATAACTTACGTGTGCTAACGTATTTTCAATTGTGGTGTGCGACCTTCAGCGTCCTCTCTCTCTCTCTCTCTCTCTCTCTCTCTCTCTCTCTCTCTCCCCTCCTCCTGCTCCTCCTCCTTCTGCTCCTCCTCCTCATCCTCCACCTCCTCATCCCTGCCCGTTAAGTGCCATGTCATTTCTTTTAGAAGTGCAACACGGAAAGAATGTTGCATGATCCATTGCCAAGGGAGACTACCTTTCAACGCTTCTCTTCTCTTCCTGCTTCGAAACTCTACCGACCTCCACCTCCCACCCACCCCTCTTCTTTCTACACGGCGCCCTCTCCGACCTAACGATGCTTCATTCTGGAATGAGATGGACGATCACTTCAGCACAGATTACCTCCCTTCCCCTTGACACTGCCTTCATAAGTCGACTGCTCGCAGAGCTAACGAAGTGGTTTGTAGAGACATCTGCCTGTTGATCGGAATTTTGGCTATTTTGTAGGTTTCTCTCATGATAGCAGGGTGTTCGGCAGGTGCTGACCATTTAATTTGGGTATTTGCAGGGTTTCTCTGTGGTTGTGGTAGGTATTCGGGTTGTTTGGTGGTTTCTTGGCTGGTTGCTCGTGTTGCAGCGGATCTTGTGATCTTTCCTGCAGCTGCGCTTATCCCTTTACTCATCGTTCGCCTCTCTCCTCGGTACAGACAAAATCACATCATGCACACACGCGCAAACACTCGACTGGCGAACACTCTTCTGTGCACTGAGTGTATTGGCTTCTTTCTTCTTCTTCTTCTTCTTAAGAATTGGCAATCTTGTGTGTGTGTGTGTGTGTGTGTGTGTGTGTGTGTGTGTGTGTGTGTGTGTGTGTGTGTGTGTGTGTGTGTGTGTGTTTGCGTGTGTGTGTGTGTGTGTGTGTGTGTGTGTGTGTGTGTGTGTGTGTGTGATATTTCCTGTTCGTTAACTTGCATAGGAGAGAGAGAGAGAGAGGAGAGAGAGAGAGAGAGAGAGAGAGAGAGAGAGAGAGTTGTGTGAGTGTATGTGTGCGTGTGTGTGTCTGAGAGGGCGGGGGGGGGGGAGAGAGTCAGAGTGTATGTGTGTGTGTGTGTGTGTGTGTGTGTGTGTGTGTGTGTTATGCAAAAGGTCGAAAAATTCAAGACAATTTTTGGAAGCTTCTGGTTCTTCCTGCCTTAAGACACAGAAAAATGCACTGTTCGTTTCAGTGAAAATGTCATGATCAGGAGAGACCACTCATGCGGGGACAGAAAAAAATAAAAATTTTCCTCCATTTTCTTAACGGTTGGGGGTTAAGGCTAGGGTTAATCTTGGTTAGGTTAAGGTTAGAGTCAGGTTAGGTGTAGATTTTGACAGATGCACAAAATATATATAAATGTATACAGCCATAATCAATTCGAGAACATAAACTGTTCGTTTTTCATACTCCTATTGAATAATTGTGGTACCTCGAAGAAACTGTCAGAATCATCACGCAGTTTGTGTGCGTGTCATTTGGTGACCAAACAACGCATCAAACTTAATTATACGTACAAAGCGAAACCCAAGATAATTTTATATAGATCTGAACCGAGCGTTGAAAATTAAGATGATGGTAAGTGAAATCAGATCGTGTGTGTGTGTGTGTGTGTGGTGTGTGTGTGTGTGTGTGTGTGTGTGTGTGAAGTCGTATTGTTTCTAACAGTGTGTGTATGTGTGTTTGTGTGTGTGTGTGTGTGTGTGTGTGTGTGTGTGTGTGTGTGTGTGTGTGTGCGTGCGTGCCTGTGTGTGCGTGTGCGTGCGTGCGTGCGTGTGTGTGTGTGTGTGTGTGTGTGTGTGTGTGTGTGTGTGTGTGTGTGTGTGTGTGTGTGTGTGTGCCCTCACAGCAGTTTTAAATACAGCATTTTGCGTTTATTTTCGACACTTTTGTAAATGAATGACAAATATGTGTCTTGTGATTAATGCGCTGAGCACGGAATCCACTGCTAAGAAGGGGTATTTTAGAAAACAAATAGGCTATTTCGGGGGGGGGGGGGGGGGGGGCGATGATTTCAATAATAAAACACAATACTGCACCCTTCCCCACTACCTGATGAATGAACGATACCAGGGTATCGTCTGCTTTAATAAGCGTTGAATGAGAACCGGGTCAGTGCGTCTGTCCGCACTGTCCCTGGTCACTATGAGAGAGGACACAAGAGACAGACAGTGACAGACCCCATGCTAGTAAAAAAAAATCCCAGTATCTTCCAGTGTGTGGGAATTTTGCTGAAGGCGCGCGCTAGCTGATGTGACGGACAGACAACACGTGCCATGCACGCGGCTGTGGGAAAGAATGAGTTGTAGGCAACGTCCGCCAGGGCGCGTGCATTGCTGTTAGCTTATAGTCAGCTGTTAGCGTAAGATGCCCACACACTCATGGCCACATGTTGTCACCACACCGTTTCTTTCCAGCCAGCGTGCACCATCAGCAAGTTGACCAGGCACAGGAGGGTACTATTTATCACCGGCATGCGGGCTCTCCCATAGTGACCATGGTGCAGACAGAGGAACTGGCCCGGTTCGCATTGAACTCGGTTATTTATTAAGGCAGGCAGTACTATGGTATGCATTCATTCATTCTAGGTTTGGGGAGGGTGCATTACTGAGTTTCATCACAGAATTCGTATTTTCGTTTCAAATACCCCGTTTTTGCTGGCGGATTCTGTACTCGGTGCATTAAATACAACTACACGTGTTTGTGATTAATTGATTGAAAAAGAAACGCAAAATACTCTGTTTGGAACTGCTGTAAGGATACGGTGCTGCTGTCAGCTTTAGGGGCCCACAGACATATCCTTTTGCAGGATGGACTATGTGCTGCGACATTTTCATTTAAGCCCATAGCACACCAAGTTCTAGGTAGGAGCCAGCTGGAGCTTAAAAAAAATGTAAATAGATAATAAATATATAAATGAATCGATAACTATATGACCAGAGAAACAAATAGATAGATAAATGAATAGAGAAATGAATAAATACAAATATAAAAGATAGATGAAAAGATAAATAAACGAATGAATAGAAATGAATAGATAGATAAATAAATACATAAGTAAATAAATAAATAGACCAATGAATACTTAATGAAATAAATACATAAACAAACAGGTGAATAAACCAATGAATAAACGAATGGATAAATAAATGAATATATAAACAAATAAATAATGTCCCCGATGAAAATCGGATCCATAACCTCCTAGTCTCCCCCCACCCCCACCCCTTTCTTCCTCGATGCACGAAACTAACCACTGCACGAAGACAGCTGATATGTATTTTTTACCTTGGCTCTAACACCTCTGCTCAGTGTGAATGAAATCTATCCTCTGCTCTGTCTTCGTCGCTGTCTGCCTCCCTGTCTTCATCTGGCTCTTCCCGCCTACTTAACTTTCATTCACAGGCCGCGTTGGTTTGTATAATACCATGCACACTCAGCAATAACAGGAACACAGACGTCTGCGTTACAACACACAAACAAAAAAAAAGCTCAGTCCCAGGGGCTATATCATAAACATTCCCAGAATATTCAGGCTCAAGTCTAAACACCCCCCACCCCCACCAGACATAAATCTCGGTGCCACAGAAAGATAGATAGCACCTGTTACATTCTTTTTTTTTTCTTTTCTTTTACAGTTATATCCAGATTCACTGGAATTTGCTGCCTCTGGCTTCCCAGAGAATTATTACAGCTTTATGACCGGTAGAGGCAATGGGTATCACCTCAGCTGTTAACCCGTCCTCAGAATAGACCAGAGACCGACAGTTTTCGTTGGTTTGTTTCTTCGCGGTTTTTTTTCTGTTTATTTTTTTTTTTTTTCCATTCTTCCTGCTTGTCAATCAGATTTGGATTTTTTGTCAAAATACCGATTTTCTCTTAAGCTGATGTCCATTCTAGGGTTTGCTCAAAGCCTAATGTGATCAGCTTAGCAGTCTCTGTTGAGGTCGAGATTGACATATCTCTCTCTCTCTCTCTCTCTCTCTCTCTCTCTCTCTCTCTCTCTCTCTCTCACTCTCTCTCGCCGCATACAAAGAGTTGATAATGCATTGGTTTTGAAAGCGTCTAAGGAACATCCTCATTTCAAGATGTGGTAAACTCTACTTGAAAGGATGATGATGGTGATGGTGATGGTGGTGGTGATGGGGGTGGTTGTTGTTGTGGTGGTGGTGGTGGTGATGCTGATGATGATGATGACGACGACGACGACGACAATAACACTTGTAATGAAAATAACTAATTTTTATTCAGATCTGCGGGGCGGATCTGGATCGAAGTTCAGAATCAGGATCCGCCAACGCTCTGTCGATGAGACTGAAAGTCTAGAACTGGTTGTATACTGAGAGGCAAAGAAAACGCAATTCCATTGTCAACTGACAATTTTATTGAAATGAAACGAACACACATCAAAGCAAATACGTGTGACAAAAGTGCGACCACTGTACATTAGTTTGCCTATAACAGGTGCACATTCGCCTGAAGTGAAGCCCATTTAGGCGCGACAGAAGGAATACACTGTCAATATCTGGTGTGTCCCCTTGAGCACGAACACAAGCTTGCAAACGTCGGGGCACTGAAGCGCGCAAACGACGGATGATACGGATCGGTATCACGTTCCAGTGATGCTGCAATGCTTGGGTGAGCTCAGCAACGGAAGTTGGGGGATTCTGCTGACCTTGCACACGTCGTCCAAGTTTGTCCCACAAATGTTCAATGGGATTCATGTCTGGGGACACGGAGGGCCACTGCATGACATCCACATTGCTGTCCCGAAGGAAATTTCGTGTGAGAACGGCTGTGTGGGGTCGAGCATTGTCCTGCTGAAACACTAGTCTGTTGCCACCATGCTGTCTCCAGAGAGGAAGAAGAACTGGCTCAAGAACAGTGTCAATATAACGCCTTGCCGTCAAGTTGCCTGGCACAAACACAAGCTCCGATCGAAATTGAGCATTTATGGCACCCCAGACCATTACCCCTCCACCCCCATAACGATCTCGCTCAATGACACAGGGTTGCGCAAAACGTTCACCCTGACGTCGATACACACGATCACGGCCATCCGGGAAAGAGACATTGAACCCGGATTCATCCGAAAAAACAACATTCCCCCAAACCCTGTTCCCCAGAAAGCCACCTGCGGCAGCCCATCGCTGGCGTGCTAGTCGATGGCGATGGGTTAAGATCTGACCTTGGTATGGTCGACGTGCTCGTAGCCCTGCTGCTGCCAGACGCCGACGCACGGTACGGCTGCTGATTGGTCTTTCTCTAGTCCCAATAGTGTTGCGGGCTGTTTGTGCAGCTGGTTGGAAACGATTCCGGAGGTGCTGCGTGACAATGTAGCGGTCCTGTCGTGCCGTCGTCACACGTTGGACGCCTGGGCGTGGACGGTCGTTTACACTTCCAGTGTTTTGGTGCCGAGTCGCAAGACGGGTTATGGTTGATGGGTGTACATTGAAATGTTGTGCGGCCCTGATGTGAGCAGTGCCTGCCCTCAGCATGCCAATGGCTTGATTTCTCTGGTCTGTAGTTAACCGCGGCATGGTGCGTACGAGTGTCAGTAAAACGCCAATGTGTGTTTTTATAGGGGACAGTCATGGGCTGTTTGCATGCAATCACAGTATGCCTGTGTTGCACGTGTTTTGCAGTTATCAGTAAAAGATGTGTTGGAGTGGTTTACTCATGACGTCATGAACCCAACTGTGCCTGTCAATACAGATCGTCACAATACAACATACGCGTGCTAGGTTGCATGCCTCGTGCATAATTCACATTATTTTGGCTGAGGTGACATTTTTCGGGGACGAAATGGGGATTGCGTTTTCATTGCCTCTCAGTATATGTGACGGGTCCAGTGCAGTACAGGATATGGTCAAAACCAAGGGTGGAGAGCCGCAAGTTGATAATGGCGTGTTTGATGAACGTATTCGGAAATCAAAAGAATACTCAAAAGATGGCTGCAAGTCTATTGCAATAAAAGCGACAGAACATATAAAAGATAAACATTTTGCAAATGAAATACGAACACACACACACACACACACACACACACATGTACGCACGCACGCATGCACGCACACACACACACGCTCGCACGCACGCACGCACGCACGCACGCACGCACACACACACACACACACACACACAATCTTGTTCTCAAACAACCGTACTTTTCGTTATACTTTTTATTTTCTAATCAGGAAGCAGAACAGCCAATTTCCATGCATCACGGACTGTCTGTCAGCTGTCGCTGGGACATTACCTGTGTGGTTTTCATGTCCGGCCACTACAGCTGTGATGGCACGCCAGAGGCTGAAGTTGATCTACTGTGTTTGCAGATGTACACCTTTTATACTGCGCGCGCGTGCGTGCGGTGTGTGTGTGTGTGTGTGTGTGTGTGTGTGTGTGTGTGTGTGTGTGTGTGTGTGTGTGTGTGTGTGTGCGTGTGTGTGTATGCAGACCTGTCTAGGCCCCCTAAGACCTCTCAGTAGTGGGACCCCAGTTTTCAGTAGTTTCACAGGTGTTGTCAGTAGAAAAAAAAAAAAAAAAGTCGCGGCGTTTTAGTTAATGAACTCTTGCCATTAAAGGACTTTGTCATTTTCACATGAAATTAAAATATGCTGCAAATAACAATATTTTGTTATAAACTACATTAAAAAAAAAAGAATGACACAAAGGAATGAAAGAGTGGGTAGTTCAGAGAAATACTACGCTCACCTGATCAGCGATGACAATAAGCAGACTTTGAAATCTTTAAATAACAAAGGATGTAGCTTTGCCTCGGGAGCAAGCAAATGACTTAGCAATCTCTTGAGTTCGGAAACATTTTTCCAACTGCCTGAGTAAGTTTATTGGCAACTGTTAAAGGCAAATTGAGCTCCGCCGCCAAGCCAACCATAATAGCCTCTGCCCGAGTCTCATCTTTTGAAGGGCCACTGGGTCCAGGATTCAGCTTTCTTTGAAAGAAAGACGTGATCTGTGGAGTTGCTTTTTTCGTATCCAAGTTTGTCTGGTGTTTCTGAGTCTTGACATGGCGCTTACAGTCGTTAAATCCACCATCTTCAATCGAAATGTCAACCCAGCAAGTCTAGCAAAAACAAAAAAAAAAAAAAAAAACCTTTCCCCTTTGCACTGGCCTTTAGGTCAGGAACTTTTTCCGTATATTTTTGCCGATATTGTTGATGAGCAATTACTTGCCTTGTCTTCGCTTTGTTCTTGTCTCTCCAATCTATAGCTTCTTCACAATCGGATTCTTCATCATCTGTCTCATGCAACCGCTTCGAACTCGACGCCATTTTGGCGGACAGAGAACTAGCGGTGTAGTGTCACGTGACAGCCTTTCCCGCACGATTTGA
>CM031596.1:99307603-99309116 GCA_018398815.1 Conus ventricosus
CAAAAAATTCAGACCTTCATCAACACCTGTCTGAGGCGCATCTCTAAAATCAGAAAGCCAGAGAAGATCAACAATGAAGATCAATGGAAGCAAGCAGGACAGGAAATAGTGGCCAAGCAGATTCTGCGGAGGAAGTAGGGGCTGGATTGGACACACTCGCAGGAAGCCAGCATCCAGCACCACACGCCAAGCCCTGACATGGAACCCGCAGGGGAAAAGGAAGAGAGGCCGACCTGGCAGCAGCTGGAGGCGAGACACTGAGGTAGAGATGAAAGAGGCAGGGGACCAACTGGACAGGCATTCAGCGAGCAGCCCAGAACCGAGTGCGATGGCGGAGTGTTGTCGATGGCCTATGCTCACCCTTGAGCTGTGGGCCTGAGTAAGTATGTACGTCATGGCAGGCCGGGAGGACTTGAAACGGAAAGAACCTACACCAAAGACTGGGTTGTTTAATGTATTGTGTCTCTTTGCATTTCCACCGTCTGTCTATCTCTTTTGTTTACATCTACTGATGCCGAGTTACGCGATTTGCCACAGATTGCGCACCTTCTCGCGATTGATACTAACAAAATGAATATGTCTTGTCAGCGGGATTGCCAGGTCTCCATGTGTTTTGATTTATTGCTCCGGTTTGAGGCGCGAGTGATTGAGAGAGAAAGAGAGAGAGAGAGAGAGAGAGAGAGAGAGAGAGAGAGAGAGAGAAAGAGAGAAAGAGAGAGCGAGAGAGTGCGTGTGTGTGTGTGTCTGAGAGCGCGCAGGCGCGCGCACGCGCGTGTGTGTATATGTGTGCGCGCGCGCGTGTATGTGTGTGTGTGAATGTGTGCAAGAGTGAGTGGTGTGTGTGTGTGTGTGTGTGTGTGTGTGTGTGTGTGTGTGTGTGTGTGTGTGCGTGCGTGCACGCGTTTGAGAATGAGTGCGCGCGCGCGCGCGCGTGTGTATGTGTTATAAGCAATAATTTTATACACCTTCATTATACCTCATTGGTCCGAAACGTGATGTATGTGGGGGGGGGGGGGGGGGAATAAAGACACCGTGGCTGAAACCTGATACACGCAAAACGTCACTGCGTGAAACGTCATAGGATAAAACAGGACTGGGTGAAACGTGATGCATGGCACTGCGACAGCAGGCGGGTGGAGAGAAATCGCCCATGGTCCGGCTACACACTCTGTGCAGAAGTCAGACTCGAACAGTCAGAGTCCACACCGACACACAGGTCTTCCTGGAAACTCTGTGGAAACACATACATTTCCTCAACACGTTTCTCCTCTGTCACAGCAGACGAACCCCCCTCTGGAATCCTGTCTTCCTGTCTCTGCAGCTCCTGCTCATACCGCTCGTTCAGTCTGCGGAACTGTTCCGTGTAAGTGGAACCTCCGTCGATTTCTGGGGTCTCTCCGTCGTCATGTAATCCGAGAAATGAGCAGTGACGGCGCTCTCTCCATCCGACAGAAACACAGACGGGGCAATGAAGTCTCTATGATCTCGTTTTCTGGTGTCGCGTAGGCTTCCC
>CM031596.1:99322716-99337716 GCA_018398815.1 Conus ventricosus
CCAATCGGGGGAGGGAATCCAACAGAGAGATTGCAGGAAAGAAAAACAAAAATTCCATGTACTTTTGACGCTTTTCTAGTCCTAGAGTGAATATGGACCAAGACAAAAAGGAAGAACCCCCCCCCCCCCTCCCCTCTCTCCCCCCCTAAGAAAATGTTTGAAAACGCTACGTGGTTTGGGTATAACGGTTGAAATACACCCCCTTACATTTGTCCAGTGACAGTTGTGTATAGGGATAAAGGTGTAAAATGGGGGCTGGAAATTTTAATAACTCATCTTGATTCCATTTAACTGTCTTATCAAGATTGAAACCTGAAGTGGAGGAGGGGGGGAAACCAATGGAGGAACTGCGGGAAAGAAAAAAAAATTCTATGTACTTTTGACGCCTTGCCTGTCCAGTGTGAACATGTGTCATGTAATGCAAAGTCATAGGTGGTTAAATTACATCTCAGCGGCAGGCCTTGGTTCTTTGTATTGCTGGCCAAAGCGGGAGGTCGGAAAGTCTTTTGCCCCGGATAGTAGGCCTACTGTGCCGTGTCGTTCAGACTGTAACTCACGTAATTTCATTCCATACAGAAGTGTTCGTAGAAGGGTAGAACCAGCGCAGAGTCTACCTCAAATGGTGGAAAATCAATGAAACCTTTTAAGTATTCCACGTACATCACGAGGGGCATTCACACGTGTACCTTCTTCAAGTTCATTGCTGTAAAGCAAATGGCGTCTGTGAAGGCGTGAACGTCTGTGTGCGCGCGGTGACGGTGTGTGTGTGTGGTGTGTGTGTGTGTGGTGGTTGTGGTTGTGTGTGTGTGTGTGTTTTGTGTGTGTGTGTGTGTGTGTGTGTGTGTTGTGTGTGTGTGTGTGTGTGTTGCGTGAGTGTGTGTGTGTGTGTGTGTGTGTGTGTGTGTGTGTGTGTGTGGTGTGTGTGTGTGCGTGGCGTGCGAGGACCCCAAGAGAGAGAGAGAGAGAGAGAGAGAGAGAGAGGAGAGAGAGAGGGGAGAGGAGAGAGAGAGAGAGTGTTGTGTGTGTGTGAAATATACACCCTTATAAAATCTCCAGTGATAACTGTACATGGAGATAAGATTTGAAAGGGCGCTGGAATTGAACAGGTCACATTGATGACTGCCCACTGTCATATCAAAACTGACACCTAAAGTGGAGGAAACCAACGAAGGAATGTGAGAAAAAAAAAAAATTCTATGTACTCTGACGCTTTACTTGTCGGAGAGTGAATATGGACCAAGTATTAAAGGAAGACGTCGATTACTCCTCCCCTCTCCCCTCCGCGCTCTCCTCCCCTCCCCAAAAAATGTAAGTTGTACGCAAAAAACGATATATATATAATATATATTAATTATATATATATATATATATATATATATATATTATATATATATATATATATATAAAATCAGAGTTAAAAAGCCACTCGGGGACGTAAAAGTGCTCAACCATGTAGGGACGCCCGGGTGGCGTGCCCAAATTGTATTGTATACCCTGAGGAGAGCGCTTTTAGCTTGAAACAAGCTTGTAGGTTTTAACCTCTTCATTTTAAAATCCTATTTTAAACGGGTATGTCGCTCCTACATGGTTGAGCACTTTTTACGTCCTGAGTGGCTTTTAACTCTGATTTTATTGATTGCTCCTCACGTTGAGCACTGTGGCCTAGCAAAACCCTAAATTTAATATGGAGAGAAATAACTTTGGGCCCAGTCAACCAAAAATATACCTTTTTAAAATCCACAACTCTACATGAAGAAACTCATAGAGCAGACTGAAACTTTTGTGCGCAACATGAGGTGGAAAGCGTTTTTCTTTTTGAACCCAGATGCCAAAAAAGGGAAGAAAAAAAAACTTAGGGTTTAAGTCATGGAAATCGCCACCTATAATAGGGGAAAATGAAACCTTTTGAAGAAAGCATAAAAAAAACTAATAGCAAATATTGATTTCAGAAAACCACATAACAATTTCCAAACAACATTGAATAATAACATAAACAAATCCAGAATGACAAAAAAGTATTCATAAAGGCGGACAAGACAAACAATTTCTATAAAATGGAAACTAATGAGTACTCTCAACTCCTCAACAAAAATATTCAGAAAATTTATAAAAAAAGTTGATTAAAACCACATATGACAACATCTGCAAAAAAGAAAAAGAACTTGTGCACCAGAAGGATTTAGGTGATAGGATAGAAGCAACAGCAATGAAAGAAGCCTTTTTTAACCCTTAAAAAACCACAAACCTAACTTTCTTTAACAACCCTACTTGTAGATTGATAAACCCCCTCACAAATCTGAATTAGGCAAAAATTAGTAAAAAGATCCTGGAAAAAGCAATAGAGGACATAAAAACAACACTGAATACAATCTCTGGAAAAATAGTTGAAGTTATCCAATGGTTTAAAGAATTGAACAAACAGACAAATACAGTGTTCATTACTTTTGACATAGTGGACTTCTACCCTTCCATTGATGAGGAATTACTTACTAAAGCTCTAAGATTCGCCAACAAATATACAAATATAACAGATTCTGAGATGGAAATCATTTTTCACACTAAGAAAACCCTTCCCATAGCAACAGTGAAATTGGATTAAAAAAAACGCAGAAATTCCACATTCGATGCACGATGGGAAACTTATGATGGAGCTGAAACGTGTGAATTAGTTGGACTTTTCTGTTGTCTCAATACAGAAAATACTTGGGAAACAGGTTGGCTTATACGAGATGACGGTCTTGCCACGTTAAACAATAAACCAAAAAACATTGAAAACAAGAAAAAGAACTTTGTAAAATTTTTCAAAAACCCCTAACCTAAAAATCACAGTAGAAGCCAACAAAAAAAACGTAAATTATTTAGACATAACATTAGACCTTAAGGGTCATACATACAAAACCATATAAAAACCTAATGACACACCCGTCTACGTAGACATCAATAGTAACCACCCACCCTCCATCTTAAAAACCATACCTAATGGTAAAAAACAAAAGATTATCTAAACTGTCATGCAATGAGAAAGAATTTAACAGTGCAGCAGCTGAATATCAAGAGGGGCTGAAAAAAAATGGCTACAACTACAAATTACAAAACAAACCAGATAACAACATGAACAGCAACAGGAAAAACAGGAAAGAAAAAATTTTTTGGTATACCCTCCATATGATGGAAGAACAAAAACTAACGTAGGAAAAGAATTCCTCAGAATCCTTAAAACATCATTCCCAAAAAACATGTACTATCTAAATATTCAACAAAATACCGTCCAGCTATCATACTCGTGTATGCCCAACCTTAAAAATATAATTGATCTTCCAATAAAACTAAAAACACACAACCAAAGAGGGTGATGAAAGGATATCTTGTAATTGCAACTAAAAAAGACCAGTGCCCTTTGAACAATAAATGTCTCTTACAACAATATTGTGTACCAAGCTACGGTAACAACAGACAGTGATAAAGAAACATACATAGGAATCACGGCTAACCCTTTAAAAACCCGATATGCAAACCATAAACAGTCTTTCAAAAATGAAAAAATATAAAACCAAACAGAATTAAGTAAATATATTTGGAAGCTGAAAAATAAGAAAATGATCACAACTACATGGAAAATTATAAAAAGAGCAACACCAACAGCAACATTTTCTAAAAATGCCAAATTAATGACTACAGAAAAGTGGCTGATATTATGTAAACCCCACCTAGCATCCCTGAACTCTAAAGTAGAAATGATAAAAAATTTCAGGCATAAAAGGAAATCTTTGTCAATGCACCTTCCCTGGCACGTCCCTCCTGAACGGGGCCCCCAAAAAAAAAAAACCGGCAGGCCACGTGCTACACGCACAGAACTCACACGCCCACACCCACGGTATATAACACCGGTGGCGTGCCCAAATTGTATTGTTAAACCCCGAGGAGAGCGCTTTTAGCTTGAAACAAGCTTGTAGGGTTTAACCTCTTCATTTTAAAATCCTATTTTAAACTGGTATATATAATATATATTATAATATATATATATATATATATATATATATATATATAAAACAAGTTAAAGAGGAATCTTAAAAATATCTACAAATTTGTTTCGAGCGTGTTGCGCTGTCATCAGGATGGTTTTTGGTTTGCCCCCCCGCCGATGTTATATCGCGTGTGGGCTCCCGTGTGCGGTTTATTGCACGTGGGTTGGCTGCACGTGTTTTTTGGGGGCTTTCAGCCAACCCGCACGTGCAAACAACCGCACACGGGAGCCCCCACACATATAAAAATCGGCGGAGGGCAAACCAAAACCATCCCGATGACAGTGCAACACGCTGGAAACAAATTTGTAGATAGTTTTAAGATTCCTCTTTTAACTTGTTTTAACTAATGTTTGCTCCCCAAGGGGTTGAGCACTTAAAAAATTGTTTTAGGCATTTTAAAATATAAATATATATATATATATAAAATATATATATATATGGTATAACGGTTTAACACACACCCTTAAAATATCTTCATGATAGTTTGTACATGGACATAAGGGTTTGAGACGGCGCTGGAATTGAATAGCTGATCTTCCTTCCCTAGTCATTGTCGCACAAACCGTGAATCCTAAAGTGGAGGAAGGGAAACCAACAAGGGCAACTGAGAGAAAGAAAGAAAGAAAAAAAGATTCCACGTACTTGTGACGCCTTACGTGTTCTAGTGTGAAACGTGTCACGTAGTGCAAGTGACAGGTGGTTAAATTACATCTCGGCGACAGACCCTGACTCTGGTATTGCTGGCCAAAGCTGGCAGTCGGAATGTTCGTGCCCTCGGATAGTAAGTACTGTGCCATTCAGACTGTCCTATTTCAATGTAGAGGTGTACGTAGAATGGTAGAGCCGGCACAGGGTCTACGTCAGTTGGCGAAAAATCAATGAAACCTTTTAAGTATTCGGCGTACATCACGAGGGGGCATTCACACGTGTACCTTGTTCAAGTTCACGGCTGCACAGCAAATGACGTCGGTGAAGGCGTGAGCGTATGCGAGCGCGGTAAGAGAGAGAGAGAGAGAGAAGAGAGAGAGAGAGAAGAGAGAGAGAGCGTGCTTGCGTGCGTGCGTGCGTGCATTCGTGTGTGGTGTGTGGTGTGTGGTGTGTGTGATCCCGGCACGCAATGAGTAGGCTATGTGAGCGCAGGCAAAATTTAATGTATTTTACTACCGACTCCATGCCTACCTTAGTCCATCGGACAAGATTCAAACTCAGGTCCTGTGGGTGAACCTTTGCATAACAAAAAATGATAAAAGACAGAAAAAGTGTCATACAACGGAAGAAGAGCGTTATCTAAAAACAGTGGAATCATACAATGACAACCTATCTATAAACTGACATAAGTATCGTACAATAATTGAAGGGTATTGTCCTTTGAGAGAAGAATGTTACACAATGACAAAGGACAATCAATGACGACAGAGAAGTATCTTACAATGACAACAATGACAGGAGTATCGTACCGTGGTAGAGGCGTATCAAACAATTATAGAAGAGTATATGTATCACCACACACACACAAAACACACACACACCACACACACACACACACACACACACACCACACACATCTATAGTTCAATATTTCTTGCAGGCATTGCAACACCAAGCTGCTCTGAAAATTGCTGGACTGGTGCTCAGTTACTCACCCTTGGAATATATATATATATATATATATATATATATATATATATATATATATATATATATATATATATATATATATATATATATATATATAAACTCTGAGGAGTTTAATAAAGTGACAGGACTACCATAGTTTGACAAACTAGACCATACAATGACAGAGGAGTATGAAACAATGACAAGGGCAACAAACAATGACAGCAGAGTGTCACACATTGACAGAAACATATCACACAGTGATGGAGAATTATTGTACAATAGTAGAGAGAAATTATACAGCAACATAAGAGTACAGTACAATGACAGATTAGTATTACCCCAGTGAACGAGGAGCATCATGCAATGACAGAGGATTGTCCACAGTGACAGAGCATTGTCATAATATAATCACAGCGAATTATCTTGCAATGATGGATGAGGATTATACTGTGTCAAAGGATTTCATTTGATGACACATTAGTATTATAAATAACAGAGAAGGTCAAACACTGACAGAGGATTATGATGCAATGATATGGAAGTATTAGACACTGCCAGATGATCATTCAGTGACAGATGAGCTTCAAACCATGTCAGAGGATTATCATACTATGACAGAGGATTATCACACAGTAACAAGAGCATCATACAATGACAGAATAGTATCATACAATGATAAGAATATCATGCAAAGCCAGATGAATACTATACAACTTCGGAGAGTAAAGTACCCATACAACGAAAGAGGAGTATCATACAGTCACAGACGATTATCATACAATGACAGAAGAATATCATACAATCACAGACGATTATCATACAATGACAGAAGAATATCATACAATCAAACACGATTATCATACAATGACAGAAGAGTATCATACAATCCCCAGAGGAGTATCATACAATGACGGAGGAGTATGATACAGTGACAGTGGATTATCAAACACTGACAGGAGTATCTACAATATCAAAAGGGAAATTTTTGTAATAACAGGGGAATATCGTACAATGGCAGAGGAGCGCAGACATTGACAGAAGAATCAGTCAATGTCACAGGATTATCACACTTTGTCACACAGTTGTGTTTCAACGACAGGAGTCTCAGACAATGACAGGGGTGTCACATTATAACAGAGGAGTATCATACGATATCAGAAAAAGATCATACAATGACAAGAATATATACAATGAAAGAGGTTCATCATACAATGAATGATGATCATAAAATGGGTAAGAGTGGGGAATAGTATGCGATGTCTGATGCAATGACAGAAGTATCGTACAACGACAGGAATACCAAACAATGACAGAGGAGTACCACGCGATGACAAGGATGTCACAAAAACGACACAGAACATCATACAACGACAGGAGTATTAGACATTACATAAATATCATGCAATGACAGAGGAGTGTCGTATGATGACAGGGGTGTCATGCAACGACAGAGAACATCATAAAAAGACAAGAGTATCATACATTACATAAATATTACACAATGACAGAAGAGTATCATGCCGCGACAGGAGTGTCATGCAATGACAGATAAGTATCGTTTCATAACACAGGGTGTCATTCAGCGCAGGAGTGCTATACAATGACAGAGAGTGCATGCAATAACAGAGAATAGCATACAATGACAGATTATCATACAATGACAGGAGGATCATACAGTGACAGTGGAGTATCATACGATAGCTTAGAGTATTTAACAAGGACAGGGGAATATCATAAGCTGCCAGAGGAGCATCGTACAACGATGGGTATGCCATACAATTGGAGGGATGTGATACAGTGACAGTGAGTATAATGCAGCTGCAGTGGAGGAATGGCAAAAAAATGACAGAGAAATAATATAGAGTTGCAGCGGAATAGCGTAGTATGACAGAGTAGTTCCGAATACCAACAATGAACATTCTCTCATACAGTTGAACAGTTGAACATGAAACTGCTTAGCAGTTTACTTTGTCTGGGATTCATTTTCATCAGTTAAGGACCCAAAGCAGGAATCCTCTTGGAGCAGCGAAGACACCATCAGTACATTCCAGACAAAAAAAATTGTCTGGAAGGACAATGCCATCTCCATGAAACACAAAGCCAGGCTCCTGCGTGCACTGACACATTTTGTCACCCCTGTATGTATATGAGACATGGACTCTCACAGCGCACCTGAAAAAAAAGATGCCAGGGAAATGGAATGTTAGTGCAAGATATTTAACATCACATAAAAAGGATATTATCATGAATGAACGAGAGCGTTAAACATTCAAACAGAATGGCACACCATGCGAAGGCCTACTGACATCAGTTAAGAAAAGAAAACTACGTTAGTATGGTCAGGTAACAAGATCGTATGGCCTTCCTGAAACGATCCTTGAAACTGTTGAGGGAGGAAGACGATAGAGAAGACAGACAAATGATGGACCGACAACATTGATGAATGTACAGGGAGACACATTGCATCGCCCTAAGCCTTGCCACACAGCTGACAGAACTGACGGAACCCGGTGAACCGTGACTGTACTTTAGATTGTTGCCCTAATGACTTCTCTCTGACTTAAGAAGAAGAAGAAGAAGAGAAAGAAGAAGAACAAAACAAAACAAAAACGAAGAACAAGAAGAAACCAATAACAAGACAAGAACAAGAACAAGAACAAGACAACTACAGCGATAGGAACCATCTGACAGTGACATACTCCAAAGAACACAATGGCAGAATCGCTGTTTGGCGCCTCAGCTTCGGAATAATGTGTGGATCTTTAAAAGTGTGCTCAATCTATCGTGGGATCCGATTGATTGAAAATGTCGTTGAAAGCATTTTCTATGCTACAGCCCAATGAGGCGATGATTGGAATATCCCAAACCAGCACCAAACAAAACAGCTGGAGTTATACCCACTGGGCATACGATGTTTATGGCTAGGCGTAGTGTTTTGTTGCCAGTCATAGGATTTTGTTTTCCATTCCTAGATCATGTTATGGCTTATTCGTGTTTGTCTCCAAAAGCTATGAGGACGTAGTGGGTTATTCATGTGAGAGAGCAGAACGTCATAGATTTAGTGGTAACAGTGACCAGCAGCACATCCTGATGGCTGAGAGGTTGTGGATCAAATCCAATCCTTCAGTAGACAGGATTACAGTGATTTAATGTTCGTGTAATGAGAATAAATTTAGTCAAAAGTCTACCACAGAATCAGATAGAAACAAAATAAGGAAGGGGTTGAATGCTCGGCAACATGTTCATTTAAGTAGTTTACTTCTATCCAAAATAGTTCTTGTTTCCTGATGGGACTATTGAATCTCATTAATGATAACAACGGACTGAATAAACATAAAATAGACACAGGTAAAGACAGCAAAACGAACGAACAAACAAAAAAGAAATAAAATGAAATAAAATTATCTTTTTTTTTTAAATCCAATCAGCCAGCTATGCCAATAGTTACACCTCAGATGCTGGTTAGATCATTATCGACGCAAAGAGCGACACTGTTCGTTGCCTTCAACCTGAAGATCTGCATGGAATCTCCTGGGTTGCAGGTGTGGGGGCGGAAGCTGGGGCTATGAATAGGTAGGGGAGTGGGTTGTAGGAGTATGTGGGAGCTTTCTGTCATAAAAACCGCCCAAAGATTTATGACAGGGACAACTCGAGTCTTTCTGTCTCTGGCTATTCTTTTCTTGATATTGGCAGACTTCGGAATTTCTTCTTTGCACATTCTGGTTCCACACTAACTTCTCTCTCTCTCTCTCTCTCTCTCTCTCTCTCTCTCTCTCTCTCTCTTCTTCTTCTTCTCTTCCTCTCTCTCTCTCTCTCCCACCCCTTCTCTGTCCACGTCTGCAGCCCTGCACCCTGCTCCGTCCCTCCCCTCTCCCTACACACACACACACACACACACACACACACACACACACACACACACACACACACACACACACACACACCATTTCCAGAGAAGTTCTTGTTCAAACAAGTCTGAGCAAGTATATTGGTTCCTGACAGACATAGCGGTGGCGAGAATTGAGGTTTGTGAACTAATGTGAGAGAGAGAGAGAGAGAGAGAGAGAGAGAGAGAGAGAGAGAGAGAGAGAGAGAGAGAGAGAGAGAGAGAGAGATCTGAGAGATCTTACAAGTATTCCTGAGATATCTCTCATTAATCCCACCTCACCTTCTCTCTCTCTCTCTCTCTCTCTCTCTCTCTCTCTCTCTCTCTCTCTCTCTCTCTCTCTCTTCTCTCTGTCTGTCTGTCTGTCTCTCTCTCTCTCTCTCTCTCTCTCTCTCTCTCTCTCTCTCTTATTTGCAAATCTATCTCCCCTTCCTTCCCTGCTGCCCATTCAGTTAGTATCGACTGCATGTGTGGGGAAGGCCAAAGGCGAGAGATGTACCCCGCCTAATGTCAGTGGCCCCGTCCGTTGACTGCCAGGGGGCTGGCAGTGCCTGTGTGACCCCTGGACAGTGAGATCAGAGCAGAGCCGGCCTGATCCACGGAGAAGACAGGAAATCATCCACACCCAGTCGGCAGACCGCGGGAAGAAAATCAATGCCCCTTTTCTTTTCTTTCTTTTGTTTCCACCTCTGCTTTGCTGGATGTGTCCGCTAGATAATAGACTTTTACCCCCACCCCAGTCAGAATGCCCCCCTCTATTCCATATCCCTTGTTTCCAACCCATCTCTCCTGTTGGTGATTTTATGTTGCTGATTGTGATGTGGACATGGCCAGCAGCACAATGAATGGAAAGAGTGGTTAGTGGGATGTACGTCTTTACACGTGCTTCTCTGGTTTTAAGTACGTGCTGCGTAGTCATATTAAGATATACTTGCCAATGAAGGCTAGTTTGCTAGGGAATAACACAACACCACACAACAACAACACACAATGCACATGTGCACATCCTTTTCTTGGGGGAGATCAGTTCTTTCTACACTCTTTATCTCTTAATGAAATATTGAACAACAATACACTCATTGGTATTTCTGCTGAATTGTGGTTTGTTGTGTTTTTCTCCCATACGGTTCTTTCTGCATTTCTCCCTCTACTTCTGTAAAAGATGGGGAAGAAAAGAACAGACACAGAAACATCCATTTTTAATGCTTGAAGACGAACTAGCTGTTCAGCTGTGGGACAGAGAACAGGGGAGTGCTGTCTTTTTTTCCCTTGGCAGCTTAGGAGTACGACAAAAGACAGTCCAAACTTTTAATGGGCTTGTGACAGGAAGCGAGGACAAAACGCCGCAAGGAATGACCCGAAACACACAGAGCCAGTGTCTTCCGCTACCAGAACATGAGGCAGTTGACACGTGCTTTTCTTCCTTTCATAACTGCCCCCACCCCTCTCTCTGCAGACACACACCCTATTCACACACGCCCCTCCCATCCCCATCCCTGCCTCCACCTCCCCCCCCCCTTCATCTTCAACTGTATCTCTCACCTTCCTTTTCCTATTGTTTTAAGAATACTAAGGTTATACGTTTTTACTTCTGTGATTATATTTTCTTATTCTAATTGATGGTGGGGGTTTTCTTTTGTGCTTTACTTTTTTTGTTTTGTTTGTATTTGGATCTAGTGAAGATGTTCCACTTGTTTATTTGTTTTTGTTTCCCCCATTTATCTATGTACTTATGTATTTGTGATATGAATTCCTAGAACACAAAGAATCATACAATTTCCTTTGCATTTATGACATTATTTAATGAACAAGTTACCATACCAATGTCTTTAGTTACGCTATTGTTGATGGGATTTGAACGTGAATTTCTGTAAATCTAATTAAATCAAGGAAAATCAACTATCACTGTATACTGACTATCGGTTATGTAGTTTCTGTATTTGGGGAGAAAATTGTTACTTCGAACAAATGAAAGAAAAGAGATCTACTCATCCAAATAGGCCCCAAACAACAATGGAAACAACGGGCACAAGAAAAGGTTAAATCGTGATAGGGACAATTTTCCACTGCAGTCTTAAAAGAAAAATCAGATTTGGGCCTGGATTCCAGTTTTTAGATGTTCATGAGCAGTGGTGAGGAACATGGAAAGATGATAGATATAATAAAGAATGGGGAGAGACAAGGTACAAAATCTTGAGTCGCCTCGACAATTTCAATCTTTATTTTTGCCTCGACAATATATGTGGAGTCAGCACACTCTTTGGATCAGTAGTGTCTGCACCTTTAAATAGCATCAGTTTATTTGCCCTGCTTTTTAAATTTTCGAACGGTTAGTCATTTTCTGTCTTTCCATGTCGCTATGCTAATGGATAGAAGTCACCCTTTCAATGTTTTCAACTCTTCGTCATCTACTCGGAGGAACAACACTACTGGATAAAGTGTTTCACTGTTTTCGTGTGTACTGTTCCTCTCTAAACCGGCCCTTGATAGAACCTTCCGCTTGTTCATGTACATACTGATTCTGTTCGTATGTATATTTTTTTCTCTCTTAGACTGTCTCTATTGCAGCAGCACTTCAGAAAATCTGTCATTAATACATCAGCTGTGAAAGCATTTTACATTACTTCGTTCCACAGGTTTGATTCTATGTTACTGGCTTGGTTTTAATAACAGATTCTATTCCCACGAGTAGTAACACCCTTCGTGTATATGAGAGGTTTTCATTTCAAAATCCTAGATCACTACTTCCTTGTTTCCCTCTTTCCAGCGATGGAGCGCTTCAGATTCCATATCCAGTTATACCTCTCCTCCCACACACGTCACTTGCATTGTTTTCTTCTTTCGTAAGATTCTTTGTGGATTTTTCTTTTCTTTGATATCAATTTAAGATTGAAGGGAAAAAAACCCCTCATTTTTAATGATTGAAGCCAACCGGCTGTTTGTGATTGAGATAAGGGAGAACCACCATCCATTTTGTGTCGTTGTCGTTGTATCTTTGTTAGCAGCTTAAAACGACTACAAAAAATGATGCAAAGTTTTAATGGGCTTGGACAGGAAGCGAGAACAAAAACCGCAAGGAAACGATCCGGAAAACACAGCACAAGTGTATTTTCCGCTACCGCAAGCATGAGGCAGTTGACACGTGCTCTTCTTCCTGTCATAAATGCCAAATCCGTATCCCTCTCCATCCCTCCTCCCCTATCTCTTCGCCCCAACTCCTTCCCTCTGTCTTCTACAGTCTCTCTCCCGTTTCTTTCTGCATTGATTTACAAAACATCATCTATATTTTTTTTTTAGCTGCTGTTATTTTTTTTCTTTTTCCTCATCTGTCACTGCTAACTGGTTTTTTTTGTTGTTTACTTGTCTTTAATTCCTTTGTTTCTCTTATTCAGAAACAATGTTTGATTTGTTAAAAAATATAACTGCAATAAAAGAAAAGCAATGGAATTTGGAACGCATATTTTAAACTTATTTTATTTGTTGTGGGGTCCATTATTATCATTACCATTATTGTTTATTATTATTATTGTTAACATTTTTTATTATTATATTAGCATGTTTCATCGTCGTCATCCTTTCCATCACATCATCATCATCATTCATCTCATCACCCCCTCATCATCATCACATATTATTTAGACACACACACACACACACAAAAAAAACCACACACACAACACCACACACACACACACATATTTAAAATATTAATGCTGAACAATATATGTTATATATACATCACTAAATACACTTGTATATAATATATATATATAAAATATATAAAATAATATATATAATATATAATATATATATAAAAATTTGTGTGTTTGTGTGGTGTTGTGTGTGGTGTTGTGATTTTATTCCGTTTGTTAGTGGTTCTGAATTTGTATTTGTTGCTGCCTGTCGCTCATTACTTCTATTTTCCTAATTGTGAATGTCGTCTCTCATTGCTTTTCTATATTTGTTGTTTTCATGTCGCAATTCCCGTCTCTCATTATGCATATTATAAAAAAAAAGTCTCTCATAATTTCATATTTCATACTTTAATGCTCATTTGCCTCTCATTATTCTACGTTTCATATGTATTGTTGTTGAAAGCCTGTTTTCTTGTTATCTTAAATTTCAAGTTTGGTTGCCAACAACGTTTTTTTGATTAAAATATTCCTTTTTTTTTTTTTTTGATTCACCAGTCTCGCTATTTGGGGTTCGTTTATTATCTAAAAAATCCGCTTTTTAGTTGTTGCCGATACCCGTTTGACCCCTGAATAGAGTTCACAGGACACCACTCAATCGACGAAGTCTCAGGTCCAACTCAATGTGTACATAAAATGTTTCCCCCGGGGTTTTTATCCCTCCCCTTTCTGCCATGCGCTGCAGGTGAAACAGGTGAAGATGAGACATGTTTGTGAAGAGAGCGTCTCAGAATTCGATCATTTACCTTATTGGTAAATATCTGAATGTTGTTTCATATTGCGATCTTTTAGTTTCTGAATTGTTAAAAACCTTTAGTACGAAAGATAGGATCCCTCTCTATACCACTCAAGTCTCTCCTTCCCTAGGAACTTTGATTAAAAAAAATATGTATAAGCGCTTCAGGCGGGATTGAATTTTTCTAATCCCGCTAGCTATACAGCGGATTGCCGGGTACTGACAGGAACGGTGCTGAGCGTAACTACACTCCTCCCCTTCTGGAGACATGGTTTCCTTCTCGCTCGACCTCACCTGGATCGCCTGCCCTTGTTAGGTTCCTCTGTGGTCCGAGCCATCCCAGATGTTGCTGACAATTGTTGACCAGCAACACACACTGCTTCTGCGATATATCATTGGTAACACTTCAGGACAAAGTTTTTTAGTTGCAGAAAATCTAGTCTCCAGTGAGGAGGCTGTGCTGCCAGCTGGCATGCCAGGAAACTGTTGACGAAAGTGTTGATTGGTTCTAAATAGACCTGTTCCTGAAAAAAGATAGAAACAGAGAAAAGATAGAACCTTTATTTCCATTGAGGATAGTTAACTTTTTTTCTTTCAGTAAAGGGGTCAGTGTCATTATGCTATTGATGCATGCGTCATTTAGTAAACAAACGCCACATCAAACCAAGACACTAAACTTCGATTGATGATCATAAGTGAAGATATGCTGTGTCTGCATTATGGGCGTAGAAGTGTCGGCATGACGGCCGCATTACACAGTGTCCGCATTACAGACACCCTTCTTGTACTCTTTTTGATTGAACTGTTAAGCTGACTGCACGGGTAAAATAGACCAATTCTGGATTTTAAGAAAAAAAAATCAGAGGGAGATAACGCATGTCTTTTTGTTTTTCTGAATTGCAAATTGAGTTTGAGTAATGGACGGCAAAAATAACGATTGCAATTAATGCTGAGACAGGCACCCCCATTTCACATCCTATTTTCCCATTTTCTTCTCTGATTGAACTGTTACCCTTGCTGTGGGGTTTAAATTGCGTTGGA
>CM031596.1:99340216-99350200 GCA_018398815.1 Conus ventricosus
ACAGAGAGAGGCAGGCAGACAGACAAACAGAGAGAGAGGAGAGAGAGAGAGGAGAGGGGAGAGAGTGAGAGAGAGGAGAGAGAGAGAGAGGAGGAGAGGGAGGGAGGGAGGGAGAGAGAGAGGAGGATGTTTACTTCGTTGATTAAAGGCTGACAGGAGGACGTCTTTTCCAACTCTCTGAACCTAAGTAGAGTGCAAACGGTGCATTTTCTGCATTGCGCCTCGTTCACTTTGTTCCGTTTGTAAATGACACATCAGCCGTCTATCGTATGTCAGGCTTATGCCATACAGTAGAAAGAATTAGCGGATAGGCTGAAGTGGACATTCCGTTAAGTGACTACATGCTGAAAGGATTTATGTCGTCAGGCATAACAGAGGGAGCTTGCTTGGGTCTTACCCTATCTGTTGTTCCCCCCGTCTCCCTTCCCCCTCCCCTTTCCCCTTCAACGTTTACCTGCTGTGTGAATCAGTACGACACGGTTTGTGGCATCTTATTTATTTTACTCTTGAGCCCATATGAACTGTTTGACCGCAGGGAAGAACGCAAAATTAAGTATTGTCTTCCGAGACAGTGTCAGGGGAAAAGGAGACCTCTTTTGGGCCACCCCCCCAAAGGACAAATTTTTGGGGAAAAAAGGAAAACCAACCCCCAAGACCCCCCCAAGGGAAAATTTAAAAAAAGAGAAATTATGATTTAAAAATTTAAGAAAAAAATGAGGGGGGAGAAAAAGAAAAACTTTTCGACACTTTGGAAAATGAGGAAGAGAAACAGATTTAATTTTTTGGGAAATTGGGGGAGGGAAAGTTTTAGATTATTTTTTGGGAAATGGAGGGAAAGGAGAAATTTTAGTAAATTAGGACATTTAAAAAGCCGGGGCAATGAAACACGACTTTCATACCCTTTTCCCCAAGGGAAAATTGCGGGGGCAAAGACAACGCGACACGATTTTCAGATTCATATTTCGGGAACAGTGCAGGGCAGAGAAAAAACGCACAACTTTCAGATTCATTTTCCCAGGAAAAATGCAGGGAAAGAGAAACACGACTTTTAAAATCCACTTCCAACAGGGCAAAAAAAGAAGACCTTCAAATCCGTTTTCCAAAGGGGGCATGCGGGGAAAGAGGAGACACAACCCTCCAAGATTATTTCCCGGGAACAGTGCGGGACAAAGAAAGGCCGATTTTCAAATCCATCTTCCAAAAGAACAATGAGGAAAGATAAGAAACGACTCTCAAATCCATCTTCCGGGAAAAACAAGCAGGACAAGATAAGTACGACTCTTCAAATCCGTCTTCCAAAAGAACAATGCGGGGGAAAGAAAATACGCTCTTAAATATCTTCCAAAAAAACAATGCAAGGCGAAGAAGACCGAGTCTTTAAACCCAAATTTTCCCGGGGAGAAGAGGGGAGGGGCACATTTTCAAGACCATCCTCCAAGACACAGTGCAGGGGGGGGGGGGGAGGCAGACTTCAGGACATTCCCCAAAGGAACATCGTAGGGAAAAAAGACAAGGCACCCGAAAAGAGTTGGGGGGGACAGCATTGCTTGGTGGACTGGGAAGAGTTGGAAGACCAAAGCCATATTCGTTGAAGAAATGCGGCCCCCAAAATGGCCCCTCAACATCGTGACCATGCGCATTCTGAACGTGCAAGGATGGGTTCACTTTGGTATCCGACTTGGGCGGCGTCGGGAAATGCGGTGAATAGTAACGCGGTTCGCATAAAGCAAGTCCAGCCATTTTATTTTCATTTTCAAGGGAATTTTACTTCCTTTTCGGAAGACTTGTGTTAAATTTTGTTTTCATTCCATGATACTTTGTGCAATCCAAAAACTTATTTTTTAAGACCTTTAAAAGCAAAACAATTCCATAATTGATGTCCTTTTAATTGACTTCCGCGGGTCAGTGGAAAGATAAGCCTTTGTCACACACCTTTACGTGTGGTGAGGCCCAAGTCTCAGGCTTGGAGCCGTCACAGGTGACCAAGTCCGTCGCTAAGGAATTCGTTTTTCACCCCTATCTTTTCATTGGTTTGTCATTTGGGTCAACTGGAATGTTAACACATTCAACCGCCTGTGACAAAAACTTGGTGAAGAGGGAAAACCCCCAAAATAAACCCTTCATTTTCTTTCGTAAATACAAACCCAGAGGGCAAACGAGGATATTTTGTCGCTTCCGGGCAAAATGCAAGATAACTTTTCCCAACATGTTTTGTAATTTTCTTAAAACAAAGCTATATCTCAACAGAAATTTTGGATTGTTTGATACAGTGTCCTACATCCGTTGTGAGACGGGTGGGGGGGATTACGCCTGGATCCATCAACACATTACTGGTCGACCTTTTTTGGAGCCTTCGTGTCCGGGGTCCCCCTTGGTCTCACTGCAAATGATCGTCGTAAATTTGCCCAGAAAAAAAAATCTATATTTGAACGTTCAGGCTGAACAAAACATCCTTTCCCTCTTTCTTTCCTTTCCCCTCTTTCTTTCTTGTTTTTCTTTTTTTTCTGGTTCTTGAAACATTTCATTCTAGAAACGAAAGGGGAAAAAAAAAAAAATTCCTCCCAATCTGTCCTTTTTCCCCCACTCTTACTCCTTCTTTAAACTCCCTGTACCCCAACCCCCCCTTTTCTCCTTCTTCATCTCTCCCGTACCCAAACCCCCCTTTTTTTCCTTTTTTATCTCTCCCCCTTTCCCCCCCCCCTTTTTCTATTCTTTATCCTCCTGTACCCAACCCCCCTTTTTCTACTTCTTCATCTCTCCCGTACCCAACCCCCTTTTTTTTACTTCTTCACTGTTTATTCCCCGAAAGTAATTCTGACATACAAAACAATTATAGTCGATATAAAAAAAAAAGGAAAAAAATTGGAGATTTTCTAAAACCCTGACACAAAAACTGCACAAATGCCAGCTTTCACCACCACACCTCCCCTGAAATTTCACCCTGGTCAAAGGGGTGTGGGGCATTTTTTGGGGGACCACCCCGGGGTCGACTCTGGCGGGACCTGTCCACGCCCGTGTGGAGTCCTCAAAGACGTCTTCCCCGTGCCCGGGTAGACACTGGGGGGTCTACAAACGGGTTCTGGGATTAAAGGGGTGTTGAAGACTCCGAAGGCCACATGACTTTCTGAAACGGTTCTCCTGGTTTTTAAAAAGAGAAGGAGGATCAAAAAAAACCCCACATTCAGGGTCTCCGCCCTTGCCCGCTCTGATACACGCCTGCATGTAATCGGGTTCTACATGGAACTGGAGAGGGCCCCATCTGTAAAACCGGGGCACTGCACTGGCGAGCGGTTTTTGGGGCTGCTCCTTGTGATACGCCGGGCTGTAAATTTCCCCCCCTTTCACAAAGCCCCGGGACCAGACCCCGTTAGTAAAGGGCCGCGCTCAACGACCCTTTCCCCCTTTTCCATGCGGTGTCGGGAAAAAGTGATGGGGCAATCGCACGGAAACTCGTGCTTTGTCACTCCCCAATACACAGGGATGCGGGTAAAGGGGGAAGCCTGCAAACGTTCCCTTTTGTTGACGATCCTTGCTTCGTTTAACGACATGATAACGGGCCGCGAAGGGGATACTGACCACAGCTATGTTTTCGGTTGCTTTAGGGTTTGCAATTCCAACTTGTATGTTTTTCATTAAAGTACGCGGATTACGATCTCGCACAAGAAAAATTATTTTTTTAAGTACTTTAAAAAAATAAAAAGTTGACAAGTTTGTTTCCAGGAAACTCATATTAAAAAAAAGTATTTGACAGGGAAAAAAGTGTTTCCGGGGTACACTTATATGGAATGACCACAGTCAAATTTCGGGGAAAATTATTTTTTTTTAAAAAAAGGAAGTTTGATAATAAAAATATTTAAATTTCCCCGCAAAAATTTTAGTGGAAAGTTGAATTTTTCAGAGAAAAATAATCATTATAAATTGTTGCCCCAAAATGAATCCCTGGGAAAATGGTTTCTTCAATGAGCAGTGAAGTAATATTAACTTTTTTCAGAAAAATCATTGTATGTGGGTTTTCAATTGTGCTTAGGTAACGATAATGATATTGCGCGGAAGCCCATCGAAACCACGTAAAAAAAATTAATGATGTGGTGAGTAAACACAACTTATTTGATGTCTGGGGGGTTTTCCCCCCCATGAAAAAGAATTTCCTGGACTCAAAAACCCCTTTTCCTGGCCAGAAGACTCGATTAAATAATAGCTATTCTGCTATATTTGTAAGACACTTGAAGATCATTCATCCTTACCGTTCCCTGACTAGAGCATGTAAATGACTGTAAAATTCAGTAATATTGTACGGGCCCGGGCCAAAAGGAAAAATAAATTTTTCATTACTTGGAGATCGGATATTTGAAAAATAACAACTAATTGATACCACACTTCAGAATTACAAAAAAACTCTGACACCAATGGATTGGGAAACACTAAAAATGAAAATTAAAAACTTTACTATTGATTATAGTAAAATAAAAAGCTTTGAAAGGAAAAATGGATACAGACTTGAAAATCATTTAAAATTTTTAAACAGTAAGTTGCGGTAAATCCCATTGGGGATACTCAAAATGAAGGGTTTTAAATTTAATTTTTCAAAAATTGAGATTTGGGAAAAATTACAAAGCTCGGCTGCTCAGGTGGATCAAGAGTGAAGTGGATAGAAGGGGCGAAAAAAACACCAAGTTTCCTTAGTTAGAAAAGGCAAGAGCGAAATGCTAAATTAAGAAGGAATCTAGATGAAAATAATGTTTTAGTAACAATCAATTAAAAATAAGAAAAGTGAAAAAGAATTTTTTTAAAATTTTTAAAAAAAAAAAAAATTTATGTGGAGGGCCTGCGCGAAAAAGATACATTAAAATGCAAATGCAAATGTCCCTAAGTATCCGAGTCCAGAAAAAAGCTGTGAAGGCTTTTACAAACCCAAAGAATACGGGGCATAAAGATTTTGAAAAAATAACTCGCCCAGGAAGGATGGCATTTCCATAGAATCTATAAAGCCCCTTTTGGGTTTAAACAAAAAAAAAACAACCCTCATTAATCTACTTTGAAAAGGGGGAGAGCGCCTGCCTCAAAAACGAGCTGTTTTTAATTTAATCAAAAGGTAAGAACTACCGAAAAAACTTAAAAAACTGGGACCAATTTCTTTAAACAAACAGGGATTAAAAATTTTGACAAAGGGCTTTAGCTTTCGCTTAGAAAATGTGATATATATTTTGGGGAATGCGTCAGGTTGGATTCATTAAAGGTCGTGTTCAGCCAATTTTAAGGTTATAATGATGTAAGAACAACTTAAGTTAAGAATAAACCGGGGCTATGGAAAATTTGATTACTCCAGGCCTTGACGAATTTCAAAGGTTTCATGCTTTTTGCTTTTTAAAAAATTTTGGGCCCTTGTTCTGATTTTATTAACGGGTAAGGTGATCTGTTAAATGCCAAGCTGTAAAAAGTAAAATGGCGGGAATCTAAATTTTCCAGTGGAAGGGGGAAATTTCGCAAGGCTGCCCTTTTTCCCACTCGATTTTTTGCAGTGGGGTTTGAACTCATAGAAAATTAAAATAAGACGTGTCGAAAAATTTAAAAGGTCTTGACATGGAGGCATCAAGAGATTTACTGAAAGTCTTTTTTAAAAATTGCATTGTATGCGGTTAACTTTGTTTTTAAAAGATGAAATAGAAAGCAACACCTTTTAAAATTAAAAAATAATTTTTCTCAAATTTCAGGAAATAAAATAGAACAAATCTACGGCAAGGGGCTTGGGAGAAAAAACTAGTAAGATACTTCTAGGGATTTTTGGAAAAAAAGAATAAAAATTTTGGGAGTTTTTTTTTTCAAAATGAAAAATCACCTCTTTTGTTGAAAAAAATTTGGCTAGAAAAAATAGAAATGTCAAAGAATTTTTTCATTCGGAAAAAAAGGGAATTAAAGCAAATGGGGAAACTCTGTTTTAAAAAAAACTTTTTTTTATCCCATTTTGTGTATTTATGCAGGCTTTCGTAATTTCCCGTGATGTAGTTTAAAATAACGGGCGTTATTCAGATTTTTAGGAGAAAACAAGATTGCAACAAAAGAGCATTTAAAAAGAAAAAAAGAAAGTTTTATGCAAAAAAATTAAAGAAGGGGGTTTAAAAATTTTAAGAATAAAGAAATGCAGATAGCGTTTTTTTTTGCAATGGGTAACGCGACTTTGCACCACAAGAAAAAGAAAAATGGAATTAATCCCAAAAAAATATACATTCGGGGAAAAATTTTTTATGTTTTATCAAATTCAAAAGTTTTTCATTCAAAAATTTCTTCAATATATTCGATCAGCATTCTGGAAGACTGTATTAAAAAATTGGCTGGATCATAACACAATTAAAGATTTCTCATCTCTGCGTGGAAAATGTTAACTAAAATAGAGGACGTTTTTTTTTTTCCTGATTGGATTTAAGCAGGAAACTTGCGGTCCCAAAATATTTATGACCAAAAAGAATAATGTCATTCCCGGAAAATGCGGTAAAATTTGGGTTACACCTGCAAATCTGGAAAAAAAGTAGTAACTGGTGCAGTTCAACTATTTTCTTTAGTTGAAAATGAAAATTTGTATCAACCAAAATTTTTCCACCCCCCTCCCTTTTTGGGGCAAAGAATTTCACTTGTAAAGACTTCCCCTAAACAATTATTGGGAATGAAAAGTTCTCCCTTTTGGGCCCTAGGTTTCTGGGGAAAAATAAACTGGATTAGAACAACAAAACAACACTGGGTTTTACCCCCCTAATGCACAAAGAAACAAGACTTAGATTTTTACACTGGAAGATTTTACATAACATATCCAAAATTTTGTTTTGTAAAAAGAAAAAAAAAATAGAACAAAAGTACCCATTGCCGACGAAATAGATTTATGAAAATTTCTTTTTTTTTTCCAAGCGTCAATTCCCTTTTGGAAATATATTTTCCAATTCATACCGTAGACAACATCAACTAACATTATCAGTTGCGGATGTTTGTTTGGAAAAATCCCAGAGGGAAATTTTGTGATCGAATATGAAAAAAAATTAACCATTTATTTTAATAGCGAAAAAGTGCATAAAATTTAAAAAAAAAACTGAATCGACATTGCCCTTTTTCATTGATATTTTTAAAACATTTTCGTAAGGGGTCTAAGGGTTTTTAGGGAAGCCTACACCCTTTCCCTCCACTCCTCTTTTTCATCCTTGCTTGCTCCGTTTTTTAGAGCAAGGGGGAGGTGAAACCCCTGGGGGATGAGGGACGGGGGAGATGCGAAGGAAATAACAACAACAAAAAAAAAAAGGGAAAAAAGAAGGAAAATTCATGCCTCCTCACTTTCCCCTCCTCTGCACCTCTTTTCACACTTTCGATTTTTTCTTGTGCAAGAGTTTTTTGCATTGGGGATGATGCAGACGAGGAAATCTCCATCAAACACGCTCTCTCTCTCTCTTCTCTCTCTCTCTCTCTTCCCCTCTCTCTCTTCTCTCTCTTTTCCTCTCTCTCTCCTCTCCTCGAATATCAGAAAAAAAACCACTTAAAAATTTTTATATTGTGCTCAATAATTGTTGGAATGAACGGCCCAAAAAAAACAATGGGAAATAAATTACAACACTAAACCCGGGCATCACCTTACATCTGTATACTTAAACGTACAGAGAAATGACGTCCCCTTTTTTTAAAAAAAAAGATAAAGTGTCCATTTCTTGGGGAAAAACAGCGCCATACACACTTTGAACCGGCCAGGGGAAAGACAGTGTGGAACCGTGTCAGCATGTCCTTTTGCGGTGTTTTGTGTGAGATGAATTTACGGCTCTAAAAGATTATGAGTTTTGGGAAAAATATTAACAACAACAACAACAACAAAAAAAAGAAAGAAAAAGGAAAAAAAAAAGGGAAAAAAAAAAAGAAAAAAAAAAGAAAAAAAAAAAAAAAAAGGAAAAAAAAATGCGAGAGGTCAAAAAACAAGTAGGGGAAACTGGGAGGAGAGAGGGCTCTTTCCCTTTAACAATACGAAGGGATATAATGATAGGTCAAAAGGGTGGATAGAACAATGAAGCGGACAAACCGATTTATGAGAGACAGAGAGATGGGGATTTTGGGTTAAAAGGGGGATGGGGGTGGGGGGGGGGGGGGGGGGGGGGGGGGCGAACAGGAGGGGGGGGGGGGAGAAGTAGGAGGGGGGAAAAGGGTGGTGAGAGAGAATGTTTGCATGATTTTTTTGCTTGTAAAGTCCGGTTTTGATGTGCGAAAAGTTTTTTTTTTTTTTTAATATTTTTTTTTAAATAATATATTCGTATACGCGAACTTCACCTTCAATACCCAAACCCTTCTTAGTAAAACTGTAAGTTTTAGTGTTTTGTTAAAATTCTTTCCTTCCAAATTCAAAAAAAGCGAAAAAATCTATAGTTACATCACGACATCAGGAGCCCAATCTCGATGTAGGATCCTGATAAACCGGGAATGTGGGGGTAAAAAAAAAAAAAAAAAAAAAAAAAAAACCCCTCCCCCCCCATCCCACCCCATCCCCCGCCGGGGCGAGAGCCGTTTGATTAACTTTAAGGTGGGCGCTTGAGGATTTTTCTACCTGACGATTTCTTTGGCCTTGGGAGAGAGGGGGGGAGGGGGGGGGGGGGATAGAGGGCTGCGTGGCCGATCGACCCCCATTTCAGTGGTGGCTGATGCAAGGGGCTTTTGGGGGGGCGATGGGGGGGAAATTTCTGTTTTTGTAACGGGGAAAAAAGAAAATGCGTATAACTCTGTCGGTTGAAAAAAAAATAACGAACGTTGCAATTCTTTTTCATTCCTTTTTTTTGCAAAGGGTCCATCCCATTTGTTTGTTCCAATTACACCCTTTTTCATTATTTATAACCGTCTGCTGCGTAGGCTAAACCCGTGAACAAAGTAAGCTTTTTATTCCGCCCCCTCTCCCACCCACCCCTCCACCCCCCCCCACCCCACCTCCCCCCAAAGGGCTCGGGGATGAGACACAGATTGTCAGGACTGGGAACGGTTGGTAATTGGAGTGTGCGGTCGTCTGTCTGTGGGTCCAGTGGGTACAGCTTGCATAGCACAGTTTTCTTCATACTATGATGGGGAATGATAAAAAAGTGATGTGTAAAAATACCCATATTAGTAATGTTAGACATTACAGAAATCTAAATGATTTTTCTATCGAACCATACATCATATACCTTTAAAAAATCAGGTTTTGAGTACTGCGTCACATCAAATTAATTTAAAAGACAAATAAACGATGTATTTCCCTAATCCTCTCCCCCTCCCTCCTCCCTCTCTCCACACACAAAACACACACACAACCAACACCCACACACACCCCCACACACCAACGCTAAATTTTGTGCTGCAAGAAAAAACTCGTCGTGTTCAAAGTGGAATGCGAGGGGGTAAACGACTGTATTCCAGAGACAATACCGGCCGCCCCCTTCCATGCAAACTGCAAAGCGAGGCGTGTTTTTCAAAGCAAATGTCCGCCGCAGGGACAAGGGGCAAGAGGAGGGGAAAATTAATAGAATTGGGAAAAAGGGCAATGACACTTTTTTTGTCCTACTCGGTTTTTTTTTATCCACCCCCATCAATTTTTTGTACAACATACACGTTGGTGACAATGACATGACTTTGTTTGTACTCAGTCACTCCCTGTTCAACAGCGTGAGTGCGACCCCACACACAAGACGGGGCCCTCAAATCAAATGAGCCAGAGTGAAGTGGGCAAACAGTTACTGACATTATTTACCCTTTTGAGAAAGGTCTCAGGTGGATAGGTTGTGATATATGAATAATGAATACTTTTATAGCGCCTATTTTCCCGGGTAAAAACCAAGCTCTAAACGCTTTACAATCAACACCGTTTACACAACGGGGTGCCACCCGGATGTCCGACTGAAGAGCTGCAGCCGGCGCTTCATTTAGCGTTTCCCGGTCATCCTCGTTCGTTTAAATCGATCACTCATTTTCCTTATTCCTTCATTTTTTCCATTCCCTCAC
>CM031596.1:99361218-99376218 GCA_018398815.1 Conus ventricosus
GTATGACAAGGTGTGTTAGTCATCAGTATGCACGTGTTGTCATCAGTATGACAAGTGTGTAGTCACTCAGTATGCACGTGTTAAATCAGTATGACAAGGTGTGTAGTCTCTCAGTATGCAAGTTGCTTATCAGTCTGACCAGGTGTGAGTCACTCAGTATGCACTTGTTAATCAGTATGACAGGTGTGCTGTTCTCAGTATGCAGTGTTAATCAGTATGTCAAGGTGTGGGTCTCTCAGTATGTACGTGTTATTCAGTAGACGAAGGTGTGGTAGTCACTCAGTATGCACATGTTAATCAGTATGACAAGGTGTGTATCACTCAGTATGCACGTGTTAATCAGTATGACAAGGTGTGTAGTAAACACAGTATGCACGTGTTTGAAATCTGTTATGACAGTGTGTAGTCACTCAGTATGCACGTGTGATCAGTATGAAAGTGTGTAGTCACTCAGTATGCAGTGTTGATCAGTATGACAAGGTGTGTAATCACTCAGTATGACGTGTTAATCAGTATGACAAGGTGTTTGTAGTCACTCAGTATGCACGTGTATCAGTATGACAAGGTGTGTAGTCATCAGTATGCACATGTTAATCAGTATGACAAGGTGTGTGGTCACAGTACGCACGTGTTAATCAGTTAAGACAGGTGTTGTATTAACTCAGTATGCACGTAGTGATCAGTATGACAAGGTGTGTAGTCACTTCAGTATGCACGTGTGATCTGTATTGGGACAAGGTGGTAATCACTCAGTATGGCACGTGCTGTTAATCGTAGGACAAGGTGTGTAGTTCATCAGGATGACGTGTTAATCAGTATGACATAGGTGTGTTAGTCACACAGTATGCACGGTGTTATTCAGTCCCGACAGAACTGGAGGAGGAAACAGCGTGGGATCCTGAATGACGACAGAACTGGAGGAACCAGGCGTGGTATCTGAATGACGACAGAACTGGCGGAACAGCGTGGGTATCTGAATGACGGACAGAACTGGAGGAAACAGCGGGTATCTGAATGACGACAGAACGGGAGGAACCAAGCGTGGTATATGAATGACGACAGAAATGAGGAACAGTGTAGCTTGGTATCTGAATGTACGGGACAGAACTGGAGGAACAGCGTGGTATCTGAATGACGGACAGAAACTGGAGGAATCCAGCGTGGTATCTGAATGACGAGACAGAAACTGGAGGAACCAGCGTGTATATCTGAATGACGACAGAAACTGGAGGACAGCGTGGTATCTGAATGACTACAGAACTGGGGAACCAGCGTGGTATTCTGAATGACGACTGAAATGGAGGAACCAGCGCTGGTTATCTGAAATGCCGACAGAAACTGGAAGGAACCATCGTGGTATCTGATGACGACTGAACTGAGGAAACCAGCGTGGTATTGAATGACGACAGAATGGATGGAACCAGGTGGTAACTGAATGACGACAGAACTGGAGGAACAGCGTTGTATTGAATGACGACAGAACTCGGAGGGAAACAGCGTGGTATCTGATTGACGACAGAAACTGGTGGTACCTGGTGGTTTCTGACAGATAAATGGATGAACCAGCGTGTATCTGAATGACGACAGAACTGGAGGAACCAGCGTGGTATCTGAATAATGACGACAGAACTGGAGGAACCTGCGTGGTATCTGTATGACGACAGAAAACTGGAGGAAAGCAGGCGGGTATCTGAATGAGACAGAACTGGAGGAACCAGCGTGGTATCTGAATGACGAAGAACTGGAGGAACCAGAGTGGTACCTGATGACGACAGAAAATTGTGAGGATCCAGCGTGGATCTGACAGAACTGGAGGAACCAGCGTGGTACCTGAATGTCGACAGAATGGGAGGAAACCAGCGTGTGGTATCTGACAGAACTGGAGGATCAGCCGTGGTATCTGGGACTGAACTGGAGAAGCCTGCGTGTTATCTGACAGAACTGGAGGAACCAGCGTGGTACCTGAATGACGACAGAACTGGTGGATCAGCGTGGTATCTGACTGAACGGTAGGAGTCCCAAGCGTCCTTGTATATGACAGAATGGAGGAACAGCGTGGTATCTGACAGAACTGGAGACCAGCGTGGTTTCTGAATGGACGACAGAACTGAGGATCCAGCTGGTATCTGACAGGAACTGGAGGAACCAGCGTGGTTATATGCAATGAACGACAGAACTGGGTAGGAACCACGTGTATCTGATATGACGACAGAACTGGAAGGAACCAGCGTTGGTATCTGACAGAACTGGAGGGAACCAGCGTGGTATACTGATGACGACAGGAATTGGTGGAACCAGACTTTGTATCTGAATGACGACAGTACGGTGGGAACCAGAGTGGTATCTGACAGAAAACTAGGAGGAACCAGAGTGGTACATGAAAGACGACAGAACTGGAGGAACCAGCAGTGGTATCTGAATGGTACAGAAATGGAGGACCAGCGTGGGGTTTTCTGAATATCGACGAAATGGAGGAACCGCCGTCGGTATCTGAATGCGACAGAACTGGAGGAACCGAGTGAGTGGTAACCTGAATGTCACGTACAGAAACTGGAGGTACCAGCGTGGTATCTGAATGACGACAGAAATGGAGGTAACCACAAGCGTGGTATCTGAATGCACGACAGATAACTGGACGGAACCAGCGTGGTATCTGAATGACGACAGAAACTGGTGGAACCAGCGTTGGTACCTGAATGGACTACCTGCCGACTAAAGGGAGGAGAAGAAAAGGGAGGGAAACTGGTGGATGAGGAAAAAAGCGGCGGGAAGAGGAGGTTGAGGGAAAAGAGTAGAGAGAGAGAGAGGGGGGTGGGCGGGTGAAGAAGATGAAGAAGAAGGAAGGAAGAAGAGAAGAAAGTAAGAAGAAGAAGTAGAAGAAGAAGAAGAAGAAGGTAATGAAGAGAAAAAAGAAGAAGAAAGAGATGAATGAAGAGAAGAAGAAGAAGAAGAAGAAGAAGAAGAAGAAGTCGAAGAGGAAGAAAGAGAAGAAGAAGAAGAAAGAAGAAGAAGAAAGAAAGAAGAAAGAAGAGAAGAAGAAGAAGAAGAAGAAGAAGAAGAAGAAGAGGAAGGAAGAAGAAAAGTAGAAAGAAGAAGAAAAAAGAAAGAAGAGAGAAGAATGATGAAGAAGAGGATGAGAAGAAGAAGAAGAAGAGGAGGAAGAAGAAGAAAGAAGAAGAGGAGACGAAAGAAGAAGAAGAAGAAGATGAAGAAGAAGATGATGAAGAGCAGAAATCAATCTCTATTACTAAAAAAGGAAGTAAGAGAGAAAAATGAAGAAGAAAACAAAAAGGAAAGGAAAAGGTGGCGGGGAAGTGGGGAGCAGGGAGTGGAGGACATGGAACGGTGTTGGGGTGGGGGAGGGTTTTTATAGGCACCATCTTCTACATTCTCCATTGTATCCGCCCTAGGTATCAAACTAGCCTACATTTCCCTGTGCCGAGACTTCTGAAAGGAAAGTTGGTCGATGCTTTTCCGTGATCAATGTTCCCCCCACCCCTCCCAACTCAATCTCTCTCTCTCTCTCTCTCTCTCTCTCTCTCTCTCTCTCTCTCTCTCTATCTCTTCTCTCTCTCTTCTCTATTCTCTCTCTCTCTCTATCTCTCTCTCTCTCAATCACACACACACACAACACACACAAACACACACACACACAAACACAACACACACACACTCACACAACACACACACACATCCTCCTCTCCTCTCCTTTCTATTTGTGCTTTACATGTCTGTTGATTTCATGGCGCCCCAAAATTGTAGATCTGAGTCAGATGACCCTAATTTAGGTCTCACTTCTAGTTTAAATCGGTGCCAACCATGACCAACTAGGATAATCTCCCCACCCCCCCACGTTTGCGTGGATACGAATCGCCACGTCCCAGCATGTGACAGATGTATTAATGAATATCATAAAATATTATAGAAAGGTTTATCAGAATTACGCAATGATTCAGTACAGAAGGTTATGATACAGATATAAGTAAAAATCTATTGTTAAAATAGTTATATAAGAGAGTATGGTCAAATAGTCAATTGTATGCAGTTAACGCTAAATTGCATCTGGTGTGTATGGGAGCCATCATGGTCTTTTGTGGTGTAGTAGTAAGGTATAAAATGTAGGCTATGTCAACCGTTAATTTTACCAGAAGAAATGTGCCGTCAAACAGGTGCAGAAAACATGGCCCTATGGTGAATGTTTTTATTCTAATGTTGATTGCCAGATTGCACTTAAACCTTTCATCAACTTGTGTTAAATAATTTAACATTTCATTTGACATTTCAAATCTGGCAAAGATACCGCGTTTGCTCGTTTCTTTTCTGTTGTCTGAGTATTGTTTTTCCTTGGCCGAAGGAGACCCAAGTGGTCGAAACGCCGTCGTGTTTTGTTTGGTCGATTAGTGTGTCAGTCTGTTTCTTGGCGGAGCATCTATTTATAAACACTTTTTAAGATTTTGTTATAGAATTTCCGCCTGCAGTCGCTTTGCAACTCCCTTCACATTTCATTTTTCCCTCCAAAAATCAACAACAGCAAACAAAACAACAAGGACAGGCATCTGTTTAGGGTTTCCTTGACAATTTGCTGCCTTGATGATTATGTGCTGTTGTGTCGTGGGTGGGTGCAGATTGGCGGACGTAAAACTTCAATGGACAGAAGACGAAGGATCGTTCCTCCGTTTACTGAGGACTGTATATGCTCGTTGGTAGTAGTGCGCGGTCTCGTGATTCTGATGATCGTCAGGCTGGGGTTTGTATTCCGCAGGGCCGTTTCGTTTCCAGGGAGGGGGAGGGGTTCCTAGGAGTTTAACATTGGTTCTGACTCATTCCTCAACGTCTTTCGAAATGTGGGACTATAAATCCGATATTTTGTGTGTGTGTTCGGAGCCTTGATGGTTGTTCATCGCGTAAATGAATCACCAACTATTGGTGAGAAGGCCTGTTTGACCGTTTGGTATGGGTGACATGTAGAACATACAGTTTACACGACGAACTGTCCCTGTACCAGCGGATCAAAGCCCGCTTAAAGGGAGGTAAGGGTCCTTATGCTGCAAATGAATAAAATCTTTACTAACAGACACACAAAACTGGGGGACAGAGGAGAGTCACAAATGGTACATGGTCTTGCTTTACCGTCTTGTGCTGTCAATATGTAGAACATAAGACCCATGGAAGGACGCTGGTTCCAGATAAGTCCAACACCACAGCACCTGTAGCACACAGCTTACCTCACAGCATCTGACTTTCCTTCAAGTTCTGGCGTTAGGACATTCGAACCTATGCTTATTTCCGATCCAATGGGCGTGAGGCTTCAGTATCTCGCTGTGAGTGGAGAGGGAGGAGGAATTGCTGCAGGAGGAGTGAAAGAAGAGGGAGAAGAAGCAGACTGGACCTAAATAACTATTTGTGGAATTGACAAGCAGCGTGCCCCAAGGAATGACCTCGGCCTTAAAATCTGTTCGAATAATCGCCTCGTCCTAGGTGCGGCGTACGGTGTAGGGTTATGATGGGTCCGACTTTGAGAACCTGTGAGACTCTTTGCAGAAATCAAACGAGTTCTCATCCCTGCCTGCGAAAGTTGATTTGGTCTACCTTCCTGTATCATTCTGCTGATTTTGCCATGTCGTGCATGCTAGCGCAACTTTTCCCTGACAGAAAGATAAAAGGGCATCGGTGAAGAGGACACCAGACTCTCACCATGATGTTCTGGTTAGACCCTGGAAGTTATGGTGTTTCAGATAGTGGACATCGATCCCACCCGTCAAGGCAATGGCTGAAGTTAGTACTGTCATGTGAGTAGCTTCCTCATCAAGGCATGTGCGACTCCATCACATGAATTTTGTGATATGATCATTTCCCGTGCCACAACTAAAGGAAGAATATTCATGTGGCGTGACTTGTGTAGGGGGTCCCCAAATAATTGTGGTGTATGACTCATTCAAGAAACAGAATGAGGTTCATTGGGTGAAGTAAGTGACCCACTGAGTGACGAGTTTAACAAGGGATGGTAGGTAAGGTGTCTGGTCACGTGGTTTTGAACACTGAGTATGCACTCACTAGGGAGAAGGGCGGGAAAGAGTCAGTTTTAAACCAGCAGATGGACTAGAGACTCGAACTGTCAAGGGAGGTGGTCTCGTTGCTGACCACGTTATTTCCTGGGGGTGAGCTAGATAGTTGGGGAAAGCTTCAGGGGGAAAACTTAAAAGAAGAGAGAAAAGAATTCATATGTTGAATTGAGATGCAGGTTACTTACACGACCTTATTCGTGTTTCAGCCTTCACCCTTCCACCCTTTACCTTCGCTCCTTCACCCTTCGTCTTTACCCGTGAGGTGGTTGAAGATGGCCATGGTGTGGGGAACACACCGGTTAGTTCAGCCCAGCCAGTACCAAAACTCCAGGGAGAGGAGTGAAGCTCGTCATTTCGCAAGAGGACAGAAGAAGTGCGGAAGAGAAGAAGAGAAGTCGAGGACTCGTATCTCAGGACGGGAGTGAGTTCGAGGGGGGCAGTATATTGTCTCAGAGAGAGAGACAAGGGAATTGAGAATGCAGGGTAGCTTTTACTTGTGCAGGTAGCAGGTCCTCAGTGATTACGGGAGTTATGTATTTCTACTGGTCCGGAATTTTGGGATAACGGAATGTGAAGGCCTGGCTGTTAGAAGAAAACTAGGACTGTTTTATCTCTCAGTGTAAAGTGAGATTATGTGTGAAGACTATTTTTCTCCTGTGTAAAGAGAGATACATGGGTGAAGATTGAATTTGTCTCTCGGTGTGAGGAGAGATACATGAGTGCAGATTTATTTGTCTCTCAGTGTGGAAGGAGAGATACTTGTGTAAAATCTGTTTACAAGTTTGTGGTTGTGAACTTAGTATAGGGTTTTCCTGAAGGAGTGGGGGAGAAGAAATAAATCGGTCGTGGCTCCTTTTGGGTGATTGGGGAAAGGTTTGCGTGTGCGTTTGGGAGTAATTGCTGTCTTGTATGCGGGTATGCAAGTGTGTCAGTGGTGTCTGTGGTGACCGACTCCAGATACACCGGCCGTAGCTGCCGTTTGTTTTTCCGGAAAATAAAAAAAAAAAGATCGAATTCTATTTGTGCCCTTGGGGATTAAAAAAAAAAAAGTTTTGTCCATCAAGGGGTTTGAGGAAGAAAAAAAAAAAGGTTTCTATTTGTACACTCAAGCGTTTGAGAAGAAAAAAAAGGATTTCTTTTTGTGCACTCAAGGTATTGAGGGAAAGAAAAAAAAGAAGAAAAGTTTATTATTTATTGTGTATAATATTGGAATTTTTGTGTGGGTTCTTTTCTATATGTGTTTGGGTGGTTGACTTTTCTTTTGGTTGCTCTATCTGTTTATGGTTTGTTTTTTGGTAGATTTCTTTTCTGACCCGTCCAAACCTCAGGTAAGATAGCCTCAACCTCCCTCTTGCTCGAACTGGCAGCAAGGGCAGGGCTTTGAGGATTCGCTGTCCTTCCCCTAGGAGGATTAGTATTTTGTCCCTTTACCAGGAATGTTAGCCCCAAATATTACTGCGGTTTAGCTGGGGGAAATGGCGTTGGAGGAGTCAATAGTCTTTCCTTCTGATAAATATCTATTTCTTTCGCTTTCCTATTGTTTTCAGTTTGATTTTTCCCTTGCCCCTCAGGAGTGTGGGATCTAATTCTCGCCGCACGCTAGTAGTGTAGGTGGTGGTGTGATTTCCGCTTCTGCCCAATATAAACATCTTATCTTTTGATCAATCTTTTTTTCTGGGTGCTGTGGTGCGTAGGATTTTCTTTGACGTTTGGTGAGAATGTGCATTTATTGATTGATTGTTTCGTATTTTTGAATTATTCTGTAGTGTGGTGAATATTGTGCAGTGATTTGTTTTTACAGTCTCCAGTTTCTCGGGAGACAGTGACCTCTAGGGTGCTGTTGTGGGATTCTTGTGCTTTTCTTGATTTCTGTCACTCTTCCGGTCCTGTGTATCCTTTTCAATTTGCCTTTCACCCCTTTTTCAAAACTCTAACCTTCTCCTCAATAGGCTCCTATCTGTTTCTTCAACATTTTCATCTTTTAGGTAGGATTTCCGCTAGTTTTGTGTTTCTTCCACTCTTTTTTATTGTTGTGATTCCATTTGTTTTGTAAATTTATATTAATTTCTTTGTTTTATGGCAGGTACATTTGTTTTGTAAATTCGTTTGTAATTAGTAAGAAAGGAAAGACTGTCAACATGAACATTTGAGAACTTAATCTTTATAAAGAATTTATTTTCAGAAAACTTTATTGTTGTTGATTTTTTTTCTTTCTTAGGGGAAAACAGTTTTGTTATTAAACTTCATTTGTTTTGTAAAGTCCAATTTGATAACAGTTGCAAATTATTTATTGGAAAATACATTTCCTTGGTTTTCAATATTCTCACTGTTATTAGTAAGCGGTTTTTTTTGTTTTACTCCGGAAATTGAATTCTGTATTTGTATGACTATATTTACGGTTTTGTGAAACATAATTATCATAATATATCGCTTTTCATTTTATTCATACTTTGAGATTGTTTGGTGTTTATATATTGACGATTCATTATGGATTGATTTTGATACATATGTTAAAAAAAGCGGTAACGCTTGGGTTTTGAGGGAGAAAAAACATACTATAATATGTGACAACAATGCACAGATAGGGCAGACAGGCTATAGAGAAAGAGAAGAGAACATCAAAGGAAACTAGAAAGTGAAGAAAGGAAACTAGAAAGAGAGAAAATCAAAGGAAACAGATCGTGAAGGAAAGGAGTTTACAGAGGGAAGTTGGAAGTTAAGTTGAAGGGAAAAAGACTACAGTGGGAATCTTGAAATTGAAGAAAAAAGATTACAGAGGGAGCTTGAAGCTGAAGAACGTCAATTTAAGTTGAAGACAGTTAGGAATTTGGAGAATGTTGCTGAATTTAAAAGAATACAGGCATAAGAGAACCTCACCAGTTCCACCAGTCGGTTCGCAAGCCATGCCTCAACCAAAAAAACGGGATATATTCCAAAGTTACACCTTTTGAGGAAAAAATAACGGATGACATTGATAGTTTTCTTTTCCGATTTGAAAGTCACGCAACGTCTTGTGGTTGGCCAAGGAAAAGTGGACTTTTGTATATTGCGTCGTTGTTTAAGGGTAGCGTTTGACATTGTACAATCACTTGCAAGCGAAACAAAATTTAACTTGGGATCCAGTTGGGAAAAAAAAACCCCCCCGGGAGGGGGGGGGGGGGGCTGGGGGGGGGGGGTTGGGGGGGGGGGGGTAAGAACTCTCAAGAAATTTCAATGTTCTGCTGATCGTTTCTCGGTTACGTTTCCCGTTCTGTGCGCCCTGATAAAGGAGTAATCGTTACCGTAGTTTCTGATCGTATGTGTATTGTTTGGATCGATGGATCGATTTATTCTAAAATCGACAAAACTTTTCAATCACTGCAGGGGGGAGATTTCCTTCTTAGAGAAAACTTTTCCAGTGCTGTGAGCAAAGATTGGCCACTTTCCGTAAAGAAAGGCAATGAAAACGTGAGGAAATGTGTCAGATGGCACTGATCGTATTTGTATCGCTCACCCAGATAAGGGGTGGCAGGAAAGAGAAAAATTTTCCATTCTTTGAGTATCCATGCGTCATGTACTATACTTATCCCATCCAGGACAGGGGAAGTTACAGGAAAGGAAAATCGTGGGTCTTTTTTGAGTCCTCAAGGATATAATATCCTTGGAAGGACAGGGATCTTTCCGCGGTTCGACGATGACTTTCGTCAATACCAGTACTCACGCGGAAAGACCCGTTACTTCTCAGCAAACGTTCCGAGGTAGTGGACAAGACCCTCCACGTGACCTTTTGGGCCTCGTCGTGGACAGAACAGAGTCACAAAATCAGTCGGCTTGCGAGAGACAATGCGATGTTTCTTTGGTGATGCAAGTTCCATTTGAGGAATAATTGCCCTTTTCAAACCAAATGATTCAAAACCCGCATTAGTCTCCACTGATGTGAAGAAGGCCTTGTTTTTGCCACCAGATCAAATCTGTTGATGGACTGGTGTTAGAAAACGGAGCATACTTTGGATTGCAGGCTTCGGTTTTCGAGACACTGGGTGCACTATGCTGGTGTACGGATATCATTGTCCTTCAAGACCAGTATCTCAACACAGTCCAAAGAGTTGGTCGTTTGGAGCAGATTGAAAAGTTCCGCTGGCGAAAATTTCAGGTCGAGACACAGTTTCTACTCCGGTTTTCTTACCGCCTGTGTTATGATAACCCAGTCTGCGACTTGTTCTTGGGAAATTTGCAACGTGTCGTACTGAAATGGGTGTGTGCTGGAGGATCGTTTTGTTACGTATCTGGTGTGTACTAGATCAAAGTCATAGAGAAGGGAAAGGCTAACTAAGCGCTAATGTATCAAACTGGATTGAACTCCAGATTACCCAGATGATTTAAAGAAATGCAGGGAAAGACGAGGATCGCTGACGACAATACTTTCTGCTGCTAAACAGGACTGTCACTGAAGTACCAACGGACCATCCAAAGTCCCACACCCATACTTATGGGACGCTGACATTATCAACAGGTGTGTACTGGACAGGACAAACAGACAACGTTGTGGTTCCAAATCCACTTAGAGAAAACAGTGATGGCACTAGGCTCATGATGCATTGTTCGATGGTCACTGCGGAATCAAAAGAACATTAATGAGTGTTATTGATTCTTTTAGTGGCCGGGTTGTCTCAAAGGGAAGTTACGAATTACTGCTGCTCATGTGGACCATTCTGCCTAAAGACTATCTCTGAAAGGTGCGTCCCAATGTGCACCTTTGACAAAATGCCTCTCATTACTTTCCATTTCGGAAAAGGTAGCTATTGATCTTGTTGGTCCGCTACGATGTTTCTTTCGGATATCGCTATATCTTGGTACTTGGGGGGTTACAGCAACAAGGTATCCAGGAGCGATTCCAATGAAGAAAATTGAGTACAGTATCTGGTCGCTGACAGCATCTTAATTGCATTTTTTCAGAGTGGGTACTTCAAGACGAAATTCTCCTCGGTTGTGGAACGCAATTTCATTTCTGTTCTCATGATGGAGGAAATTTCAGTGGGACTGTTGTCCATCTCTTCCTTTTCCACCACGCCATATATCCCCAATCGAATGGCTGGTTGAAACGTTTCATTGGGAACGTTAATGTCCATGTTGAGAAAGGTTGCAAGGCAAGTGCCCAGGAATGCGGATCGTTTCGTACCGGCTTTGCTTTTTGCATAAGGGATATGCAGATACGAAACGTGGGATTCTCACCATTTGAGCTTATTTTTGGGTCACTCACCAAGGGGACTTTGGATCTATGATGGCAAATGGACGGAAAAGACGGAATTACATGACAGTAAACTGTTTTCCAATAAGTTTTTGAACTGCATAATCGTTTGAGGATGCATGTTGAGCTTGCTAAACAGTAAGCTGATAGAAAAACAGATGTGTACAAGGTCTTTGCAGTACAGAAAAGCAAGGCACGTTCCTTCAGTGTAGGGGATAAAGTCTTGTGCTACTCTCTGATGAACATAACAAGCTTCGTGTGTTGTGGGAAGGGTCCTTTTCAGGTGGTCGAAAAACTTTCTTGAACTAAATTATAAGATCAATAACTGGCAAAACACTGAGAAGGTATTTCATTGGTGACATGTTGAGAAGTTTGTTGATCGTACATAATGTTGCCTTCAACCTGTCGGTTTGAGTGGATTTATCCGTGTCAGAAATGAGTCAAAATGGTCAGGACTTATCAGTGATGAATTTGTACCCAATGTATACGTACAGGAAGATTCAAAGGTTATGAAACAGCAAATGTTGGATGTTAACACACCAGTGCAGATGATGTTGTTACCCCTTCCTATTCTGTTATCAATAGGTGTGAAATCCTTTGGAGGATGTGGTTCTGTCGAATGATTTGTCTAACAAAGGTCAAACAGAACAGCTCAAAGACATTTTGAAAGGACTTTCAGGGATGTGTGACGGATACCCAGGACAGTAACTGTTTGTACCCCCATAGTATTCAGTTAACTCTGAAATTACCAGTGAGAACAGACCATAACCATCCATTTGCATAAAAAAGAGGTGGTTGAGAGAGAAATCAAGGTACATTATTGCTGGATTAAAGGTGGTAGTACCTTCTACATCTCCGTTCAGCTCAACCAGTGGTATTGGTGGAACAAACTGATGAGATCAGTGCGTTTCTGCATCGATTAAGAAAAAGTAAATAAGATCACTGTGTTCGTGTTGCCGAGCCTATCCCAGAAATTGAAGAGCTTCTGTGTCAGCTCTCAGAGGAAATTATTTTGTGGTAAGTATACTTGTTTGCAGGAATTCCAATTAACATTGAACCAGTGCCTGGAACACAAAATGTCATAGCGGATTTATTGTCTCGGTGTTGAATATTCATGGACAAATGTAACTGTCATCAAGGGAAAGAATACTTCCTGTTTTTGTCTTTCTTAAGGATTACGGTGAGTGATCCTATTTTGACGGTGCATTGTATGCGGATACTGACGATTTAATCAAGTGGTTTTTATGCCTAATTTCGGATTGTTGATAGTGACTATATGTTTTGCAAGCAAAACATCTACTTGTTGTGATGTAATACATATTTATTCTTTGAGTAAACAATGAAAATAAATCAAGTACTATTTTGGTCTATATTTGCTTGTGTTGACTGATTCTATATGTTATATGTGTGATGAGCAATAATCTTTTAGAATGTATATATTCATGTTTTGATGAGCAATGATACTAACCAATTGTTTTCATTTGTCATTGTCAACAATGGAAAGCATGTGACTTTTCATTGGATTATAACATTTCATGTGGGGAAAATAATTTTGTTTAAACTATGTTTATTTTGTATACTGTCTATTGAGAAAACATTTTACACTTGGAAAATATTCTCATTTTCATGAGGGTTTTGAAACATGATGTGTGACAAAGATCAAGGGAAAATGTGCTACACTTTTAATGTATTGATAACAATTTGTGCTTTGAATTGTTGATAGCCCTAATTGTTTTATCCATGTAATTTGTGAAATGTTTCTTGTGGAATATGGTGATCAATTTTGTTTGTTTTTTTTAAAGATTGAAAGTTTGAAATATGATTTTTATGGTGGGATCATGTGATTGGCTTCTATACGTTGATTATTAATTTGGGGAATCATGTGCGATGGTTACAATTTGAGATTATGGCTGAAAGATAGTGTTTTAAGTGGTGTTGTATATCCTTTAAAAAATTTTCTGGAGAGGAATATTTTTTCATACCAGGTTGGGGGGTGTAATTGTGTCGTAGCTCACATCAAGCATGTGACCGCTCATCACATGAAGTTAGTGATATGAAATTCTTTTCCCGTTGCCACATAAAGGAAGAATATTCATGTGGCTTGACTAGTTGTTGCGGGCGTCCCAAAATAATTGTGGTATGACTCATTCAAGAAACGAATGTGGTCATTGGGTGAAAGTGACCACCTGAGTGAGAGTTTAACTAGGGCTGGTAAGGTAAGTGTGGTCAGTGTTTTGAACATGTGTATGACTATAGGGAAGGGGGGGAAAGAGTCAGTTTTAATACCAGCAGTGGGCCTAGAGACTCGAACCTGTCAGGACGGTGGTACTACGTTGCTGCACCAGTTATTACCTGTGAGCGATAGTTAGATTGGGGAAAGCTACAGGGGGAAACTTAATGAAGAGAGAAAGAATTCTATGTTGAATTGAGAAGCGGTAGTTACTTACTCGAACCTTATTCGTGTTTCAGCCATTCACCCTTCTCCCATTACCCTTAGCCCTTCACCCTTCGTCTTTCACCCCGTGAGTTGGTTTTGAAGATGGCCATGGTGTGGGGAACACACCGGTAGTTCAGCCCCTGCCAGAGTTCCATCTCCAGGGAGAGGAGTTGACGCTCGTCATTCGCAAGTGGCAGAAGAAAGTCGCGGAAGAGAGATGAGAGTTCGAGACTCGTATTCCAGGGGACGGGAGAGTTCGAAGGGGGCTGAATTATTGTTCTAGAGAGGAGGAAAAGGGAATTGAGAAGAAAGCAGGGAAGTTTTACTTGAGGAAGGCAGGTCCTCAGTGATTACGGGAGTATGTATTCTCCTGGTCCGGAATTTTGGGATACGGAATGTGATGGCCATGGCTGTATAGAAGGCGAAACTAGATGTTTTATCTTCTGTGTAAAGAGAGATACATGTGTGAAGACTTTTCTCTCAGTGTTAAAGAGAGATTTACATGGGTGATGATTGATTTGTATCTCGGTGTGAGGAGGAGATACATGTGTGCAGATTTTATTGTCTCTCAGTGTGGAGAGAGATACTTGTGTAAAATCCTGTTTACAAGTTGTGGATTGTGACTTTGTAAAGTGTTTTCCCTGAAGGAGGGGGGGGAAGGAAAACATTCGGTAGTGCATACTTTTGGGTGATTGGAAAGAGTGCGAGTGCGTATGAGTGTAAATGCTGTCATGAATGCGTGTATGCAAGAGTGACTAGTGTGCGTCAAATATCCAGTGTAGCGACTCCCTGCGTGGATTTCTCTTAGCAAACCTCTCACTAAAAGCGAGGGCTGCATATTTGAAATTGTGTATAGAAGTGTTTAAAATTTCTTTATGTTGGAACAGTGCCAAATGCATTAAGAAATTGTTAAAATTCGAAAGAACAGGTTCTTGGAGAATGACGATAAGTGAACGGGCCACCGCTCCCTGTTCCATTTACAGAGGTTGGGGGGGGGGGGGGGGGGGGGGGGTGATGGGACCCAAAGCCCGGAGCACGAATGGGGCATCAATCTTGTCGCTAGTCATTAGATTGGATCCAGGAACATTTTGGGAGCAGTCGTTTCAGTAGAAAAAGGGATATCCCTGTAGCAGGAAAACATAATTTGAAAGTCTGTTTTCTGAACTCATACTTCCGCTCTTTTTTTTTTTTTTTTTTGTAATCTCTTACCTCTAACTTCTCTGTTTTGTTGTTCTGCTTGTTTTCGTTGTTTTTGACCGCACTCGCGCTCT
>CM031596.1:99388718-99393718 GCA_018398815.1 Conus ventricosus
TCCACGGAGAAATGTATGTATTTAATGGAAATGACTGATTATGACAACAAAATCATCCTGTCATTCATTACGTGCCAAGGGAACAGCTCAGCGTATATTGTCGACCACATACTGCGACCACCTTTATATAGCCCGTATGATATATTCTGTCGCAGATAAGTTGAAACCTTGCATACATTTCATTCCCCATCATATACTAACATAAATTAGAGCGCCCCTGTCCTGTCATCAGATTTAATCTGGGATGCCATTATCTCCAGAAAATCAGTTTCATTGACATCTTTATAAGCCATAGAGGGGGAAAAATGGCTCCTTGCTCGGTTTGTTTGCTTTGTTCCTTTCCGATTTATTTCTGTTTTGTTTTTTTTGTTGTTGTTGTTGTTGTTTTTGTTCGCTTGTTCATAAAATACTCGCGCAAATTCGGCATTTTCTGTTCCACACAGATGTGGTCAATGCATGCCACTTATCTAAATTTATGAGTTTTTTTTCATATTTAAACAATTTATTTCACTTGATGTGATCGTTGTTTTTGTGCTGTCAGTAGACGAAGATATCGTAATTGTGCTGATGGCGACACGCTTGAACTGCTAGGAGAAAAAAAGAAACAAAGAAAGAATTTGGAAGACAATCTACAATAATAACATAACGAGCATGATTTCTACAATCATGTCGAGCTACTTGAAGATTATCTGTGAGACGAACATTCAAAACTTTCGAATAAAAAAGAAAAAAAGCTAACAAAGACTCATGACTTATGCCTTTATGTCTAGTTAACATATGCTGCGACAACGCTCCTCCGGTCCTGAGCTGATAGCTGCAGCTGCGTTCATGTTATTCCATCTGCCTTCACTTTGGCATTGCATGTTTATGCCACGCCTGCCGGGATCGTCTCACTTTCCCTTTCCTCTGCGGGTCCAGTCTTTTGATGCTGATAGCAGACTTTGGCAGGATGTGGATTTCCGTTTCTTTATCTTTATGTCGATAGGATTTGGTTCGTTCGTTCCCACGTGGTTATTTTTTTCATTGTTGAAAATAAATACTGGCAGTTTGTTGTTAAAGCTGAACCTGAGATGCTTGTTAAAGAATCGCTGTGGGTTGTGGATGTTGGACTTTGTTATTCACCATGCCTCTGAATCATATGTTTTACCACCAACCTCCGTAACACAACTGCCCCCCCCCCCCCCCCACACACACACACGCACACCATTTCTTTCTTTCTTTCTTTTTCTATTTTTTTGTGGGGCCTCCATCCTCCTATTTTTCCCCCCACATTTTCTTTTTTTTCTTCTTTCCTTCTCCACTGACTCTTATGCACCATGCAGATCTGTTGGTGCCCTTCCTAATGGACATTCTAATGCGAACATGTCTCTGAATCATACAATAGAACAGATTGCACATCCAGAAAAAAATAATCATAAAAAAAACAACAACAATGTTCACAATATTTCAAAATGATGATAGATTTCTTCAAAGAAAATGAATAAAGAATGCAGCGAACGTATTTGTATTGACAACTCTAAATCAAGGGAAGATGATCTCGATTTTTGAGAAAGTAAATGGCGAAAGAAAAAGTCCATGAAAATGCTCATTATCTGTAATTTGTGGATGGAAATGGTGTTACAGTATTTGCAAATGTATGGGGGGCATAACCATTAAATGCAATTATTTACTATGGTAAAACACACTATTTCTGGAGGTGATTCATGTAATGCATATACATGTCGGTTCGGATGCGATGTAAGTGTACAGAAACTGGCATTAAGGTCGCCCACTCATATATGAATAACAGTGTGAGAGATGGAAACAGGAAGACGACGCTAAAATGACGTAGTCTGCTGTCACATTCAGAGTAAACAAGATGATGGTTGTCTGTAACTTTAACGGTAAGAGATCAGAAACGAAATCTTCTATTATACCACCGCCATGGCTTTATTCCATACATTATAAATATTAACACCCACGTGTGTTCCTAGCGCCAGTCTTTGTATAACCCAAGCTTTTCATCCCAAATAATATAACTCTGTCCGTCTGTCTGTCTGTCTCTTCTTCTTCTCTCTCTCTCTCTCTCTCTCTCTCCTCTCTCTCCTCTCTCTCTCTCTCTCTCTCTCTCTCTCTGGGAACACCTGAAAGAAAAGGAAATAATTAAGTATTAAGTCTTTTGTTTCATTTATGTTGTTCTCTTTGTATAAGCAACACATTATCAGTGTGGAGTGTAATTACACCACACATTAGAACATTAACAAACCCAGACGTTTTGTATCAAACACCAAAAAAACTAAAATCAGCAAGACTATGTCCATTTGTAAGAGAACATACAGACTACGCATGGTGTGTAAGGGACTGGTTGGAGAAAAAAAGGGGAAAAAAATAAAAGAAAGCAAGAAAAACAAAAGAGGAAAAAGCTAGAAGTGGAAATTGCTTTTTTTTCTTTTTTTTTTGCTACTTTTATTTTTATTTTTTTTATTTTTTGCAGATGAAGACAGTGTAAAGCACCAAAAATTGAAGAGGTGGATTTCGGCCTTAGGGAAAAAAAAGACAACAAAAAAAATCACCGCTTTAGGTGCTCCATTGATCCGATAACTGATGCACAAAAAAAAAAAAAACACTTCAGGTGTGTGGAATTAACGGATTCTCTGTCTCGAAAATCCACCGCCACGAAGAAGTCGAACTCACACAATCACTCCGCTGCAACTGAACGTTGTAACCACGTAACCACGGGTTCCTCTTATCCAATGTAGATCTCTAACGATAAATACAACGCACCCATCCCCATCCCCCACACCACCACCACCTTCCTTTCTCCCCTCTCTGTCCTGTGAGTCCCCATTGCCCTTTCCTCTCTAACAACCCCCATTTCCGAGAACACCTGCCTGATTCTTGGCCCGATTACGAGGGTGCGTGGGTGCCCCCACCAAAAACATGCAAATATGGAAGAGAGAGAGAGAGAGGAGAGAGAGAGAGAGAGAGCCCGTCACACCCCGTTGTTTTTCAAATCCGGGTATCGTGTGTTCCGGGCGTGAGCTGTGTGACGTTTTTTATTCCTTTCATTTTGTTTTTTCTTTGTTTTTTCTTTCTTTTTCTTCAGTGTCTTTGTTCCTCCGCTGTGCCGTGTACGTGTGGCATTAGTGAGACCAGGACGTACAGCAAGTTGCCTTGTCTGCGCAATGCTCCCATTCAGGGCAAAACCCTTCGGGAACAGGAGATCGTGCTTGCGTTTTGAAAGACTCGACTGATCAAGTCCTCTATCCCCACTGTGAGGGCCGCGTGATGCGCTATTCATGCCACCTGCCAGAACGCTATGCGCGAAGGTTTTTTGTTTGATTGTTGTTGTTGTTATTTTTCTTTTGTTTGAACGTACGTTCCACTTCAGTGGCATTGCACCCACGCCCAACCCCGTCCGCCACAGACCCGGGCACCGGCAATCTACACGGACCCGTCAATGTGAAGTCGTTATGAGGAAACCCCACCAGAGGAGGCACGCACTGCTGTCGAGTCACTTCGGTAGTTTTTGGGTGGTACTTGTGCTGATCTACCATACGCAGGCCGGACACCACCTTTCTAAGCCCCCCACTGACGACAATATTACCTAAGTCGAAGAGCTGGCGTAAGTTAACTCTCCCTCCACCCGGTGCTACCAAGTCCTTTCCGCGACAGTTCTCATAAATTTGCCGATTTTTTAAATAATTATCTGTTCCCACTTTTTTTTCACGTCATTGGCTTGCACCACGCCGCTCATTCCGGCCCCCCGTCCACAGCCACCCTGGTCCGGCCCGCCGCAGCCCCGGACCGGTAATCCACGGGGAGCAGTCGTGTCAAGTCGTCAAGAGACAACCCACAGGAGGAGACACCGCCTCCCCGCCGAGTCATTTCCCGGGTGGTGTTTTAGTTGTGCCTGTTGTTATCCGACATACGAAGGACAAAAATAAGAAAAGATTTACTTTTTGAAATAAGACATTCATACATGTTATTATGTTGAAAGGAATTGGGGTATCTTTTGGCTGGATTCCATCACACTGTGGAATATCCGGTAATGAAAAGCAGATAAAAATTTGTAGAGATGGTGCGTTAAGAAAAACACCTTGAGAGTAATTTAAAGCTTGACGTACAAGAAATTAATTCGCTATTAGAAAAATGCGTGAACAGTGAACACCTTCCAGAGAAGTATGAAATCTTATCATGTCCACGATATTTGTCATCTTTAATATACAACTTCGTCTCAATTTGGAAAACCAATTTTTCCCAAAGTGTAGCACGTCGGTTAAAAATCTTCTATCAGGGGCCCATTTTCTTTTTCTTGTTCAATTTTAAACTTTTTTTGTATAAAGAATCAAACGGATGTGACTGACCCTTTTCAAAACAAAAACCCCACAAACCCAGACACCGTGAAAATAGCAAAATGTTTTTCCATGATCAAATTAAAAATTTTTATAAAGCCCCCTTCCCCTTGCTTTAAAAAATTTTTTTTTTATTTTTAAAGTCTAATATCACCAAGTGGAACGACTCAAAAATTTAAGAACCACTCACTCAAACGAAACCCACCTACTAAGCCCCCTTCGACGAAACAATTGTTAGTCGCGGAGCCGGGGTGTTGACCTCCCCCGAAGGGCGCCACCCCTCCGTCCCTACACCCCATTAAAACGCCGAACGGTGGCCCCGAGGAATCAAACCCAAGGCCAATAGATGCACCAAGGGGGCGGGCATGACGGGCCACAAATTTGATACTTTAAAATTTTTTTTTTTTTTTTAAAGAAAGCTGATCGATGGATAGGTGATGAAAGATGCTAGAAACCATCCGTCTGAGACGCAAAAAGGGGGTACCACAAATTTTTTTTAACGATATTTTCCCGGGCTTAACGAGGCCCAAGAGATCGTCCCCGTGAAATTGGAGGGAAATTGAGCAAAACCCATCGAGAAGCGTGCATTTAGTGGATGAAAAACCCCTGTGGGCCCCTCTTCCCCAAACCCGGGGCAGAAAAACCCCCCTGGCCTGGTGGGGGTCC
>CM031596.1:99401218-99411218 GCA_018398815.1 Conus ventricosus
ATAGTCTTGTCACGTAAGAAGTAAAGCATGCCAGTGCCGTGTCACGAATACCAAAAGAAGTTTGAAGTCTGGTCAAGAGGATGGAGTGGTCAGAGGTGTCAAAGGCTGCTGACAAGTCTAAATAGCAAGAACGGGTATTATATCATCGTCACATTCGGAAAAGCGAGCGTTGACTAGTCTAAGAAAACAACAAACAAGTACGGTAACTCTTGCTCCTACGATGAAATAACGCACGCTCACAACTCCAAACGAACGCTGCTTACGACACCAAATCGTCTAGCAGAAATGACGAAATGACAACACAGACCACACAGAACAAACAGGCGATTTTAGTGTCGTGAGCAGCATTCGTTTTAGAGTTATGAACCTGTTACTATTTCATCGTGGAGCATGAGTGACTCTACTTGGTTGTTATTTACTGTTTGTTATTCCCTGCCTCATTCACGATTTCTTTTCATTCGTCTTAAGAAGAACAGTTTGGCAACTATAATTTCATATGATATATAGGCCAACTGATGAGACTCAAACAAGTCGGTTTTGGTCTAAGCGAGAGAAGAGCTAAGGGCAAAGGACAGCAGAGTGAGCAGTCGACTCAGATATTGAGATCAGACAGAGGACAGCCTTAAAGGCATCTACATTTGTAAAGGTAGTCTGCGCACCTCCCTGTGTTCATGGGGAAGGGGTAGTTTGGTGAGGTCCAGATGACGTCGTGTTTTGATGGTGGAAGGATTACTGTGTGGTCAACCGACAGACGATTTGTGGAGACAGTCATTATCTTTGTGTGACACCCTGCAGACATGTGATCACGACTTTGCATCATACAACAGTGTGGTTTCTTTGCTTTACCCCTGTGTCATAGCACGAGATCCGAACAGACCAAACTCAGTTGTTCGTCGCGTCCGCTGAGCCATGCTGCTAAGTGTGAAGGCACTCATATACACAGACAGACAGACAGACAGACAGACAGACAGACACACACACCACACACACACACAACACACACACACACACACACACACGTGCGCGCGCACATACACAGACACACAACACACAACAGACACACACACACACACGCACGCACGCACGCACGCACGCACGCACGCACGCACGCACGCACGCGCACACACACACACACACACACACACACACACACACACACACAACACTTGAAACGTGCGCCCGGACACACATATGCACACGTGCGCACACACACACACACACACACACACACACACACACACACACCACACACACACACACACACACACACACACATCACTTACGATGACAGAAATAAAGAATGAGGTGATAGGGAAGGTTTCTGACGGACTTCAGTAATCTCGACAGCGATATCCCCGACCGAAGGACCGAAGTTTCTTAGGGGTACATATCCACATGGAAGAGGGGGAGAAATTTGTTGCTACACCGGCAACATTATTTGGACGGGGATGGGCGTTTAGGGGAAATCCGAGCTTATGGGATTTCCACGAAAACAGAGCCAAAATGAGACCCTATCAATAGTGTGTGTGTGTGTGTGTGTGTGTTGTGTGTGTGTGCTCTTACCTCACTTTTCTCTTTTCCCTCTAATTAATATTCGCAGGCTATTGCTATAAAGGCATTGGAATTGTTTGCTGCCCATGCTTTCCCGCCACATTTGATATATATATATATATATTATATATATATATATATATAGAGAGAGAGAGAGTGAGAGAGAGAGAGAGAGAGAGAGAAAGATGTGTGTGTGTGTGGTGTGTGTGTGTGTGTGTGTGTGTGTGTGTACACCTACATTCATAGATTGTGTGTGTGTGTGTGTGTGTGTGTGTGTGTGTGTGTGTGTGTGTGTGTGAGGGAGAGACAGAGAGGGTGGGAGAGACTAGGCATTCTAATGGGTATATAGCATTAGGGGTGATAAAAGACTCGGTCGTGTAATTTGGGTCCATTCGGTTTTTTGTTGTTGTTGTTAAGACTGACAAGACAAAGAAACAAACAAAACAAAGAACAAATCAGTGATTGTCCCCTAAACAAACAAAACATAAAATGGCACAGAGAGACGGACAGACAGACACAACACACACACAGACACACATACACACAGACACAGACAAACACACACAAATACGCGCGCGCGCACACACCCACCACACACACACGCACACACGCACACACACACACACACACCACACACACACACACACACACACACACACACACACACATACACACGCATACACTGCTTATTATCAGTAGTTGTTGTAACAGCAGCAGCAGTAGTAGTGGTGGTTTGGATATTATTATTGTTGTTAACAATGACACGAGAGAGAGAGTGAGAGAGAGAGTAGAGAGAGAGGAGAGAGAAGAGAGAGAGAGAGAGAAGGAGAGGAAGAAAAAATAATAATGGTTATGATTGTTGTCCTCGGCCTCATTATTGGCGTTCTTTTGAGGCTATTAAATATTCTTGTTCGTGATATTGCCTTCTCCTCTAATGTGCAGTCATAATATTTGGATACTCGTAATCATCCATTTTTCAATCCATGCAATTAGATGTATTTGATTCATCGTCAATTCTCTGTGTGTATAACTACGGCCGTCACTTTTGCAGGTGCTCCACTTCAACTGCACTGATTATGACGGAACCCGAGTGAGTAGACAACATCATCCACATTTCGTGTTGTCTTCGTTTGTGTGTCTTCTAGTTCAGCCAGTCCTCCCGACACCGTGGGACCTCTCTATTACACAGAGACTCCCAAAAGCCTTAATTAAACGTTGTGTCTTGAGCGAAAAAAAGTGAGAGGGAACGTGTGTGGAGGTTGGGGGGGGGGGGGGGAGGCGGAGGGAAGGAGGGGCTGAGGGCGTGAGAGAGACGACGAGGAGGGAGAAAGGGGAAAGGGGGGGGGGGGGGGGGGGGGGGTTCCTGAGTAAATATTCAAATCAAACGAAGATAAAGAGAAAAACGCAGAAAGCAGATGGTTGGATATGAATTGTGAGGACTAACACCTGGTAAGAGGAAGGAGAAGAGGGGCTCCGAAAGGGGCTTTTACTGCCATCCATTTCCAGCGTAACTCTTTCGTCAGTCAGTGACAGCATCAGTGTACACCACAAGCCATGTTTACGGAAAGGAGCTCTGTTGCACCCCAAATTGTCACCTGCCCCAAATTATCGCAAGGACAATTTGGACGGCTTTGGTTTTAAATCATCGTCGAAACGAAATTGTCGCCGGTGACAAAATTGGGTCTGCCCTCAGTCCCCTAATTGTTGCGTCTGCCAAAGTGGTCGCCAGTGAGATGTGATGCTGAGAAATGGCTTCAGTCTATGTGACGCACGTGTGGCTGTAGAAGTATTCTGTTCGCTTGACGTGGGCAACATGACAGCTATGTATGGAATAAGAGCTGATTCCTTGTTTGGATGGAAGTGAAGTTTCAGGTTCTGTTTCAACTTTACAGTAAACACACAATTCCTCCACCTTTCAGCATAAGATTTGATGTTAACGAGCTGAAAAAAAAACCCAACCCAAGTCGTTTCAAATGTAGTCTCTGTCAGGAAAAACGAAACGTCTGCATACCATTTGCTGTCCTGCTTTCTTAATAGCACCTTCCTGTACCTTTCCCTTTCCCTTTCTGTGAACCATCTCCTCCGTTCGTGTATACGTCAACTATGTAAAATATAACAGGATAACAGAAGTAAAAAGAAAAAAAATCTAGCTGTAACTCTTTCACGCTTCCAACATCTTCTTTCTCTGTGTCTCGGTCTCTCTCTCTCTCTCTCTCTGTGTCTCTGTCTTTGTCTCTTTATCTCTCTGTGTGTCTGTCTGTCTCTCCGTCTCATGTCTGTCTGTCTGTCTCTCTCTGCCCCTCTTTGTCTCTCACTCTATCTCTGTCTCTGTCTCTCTCTCTCTCACTGTCTGTCTGTCTTCCTCTCCTGTCTCCCTCCCTCTCTTTTCTCCCTCCTCTTTCTCTCTCCCCCCCCCCCCCCCCCCCCCTCTCTGTCTCTTCCTTCCTCTCCTGTCTCTCTCTCTCCCACCCTCCCTCTCTCCCTCTCTCTCCTTTCTCTCCCTTCTCTCTTTTCTCTCTCTCTCTCTTCCCTCTCGCTCTCCTCTCTTGCTCCCTCTCTCTTTCTCTGCCCGATTGGACGGCTATTGCTTCACACTGCCATGACAGAGCCTAATGGTCTGTTGACAGGAAAAGGTGAAAAATAACACACTCATGCCTTGCCCGCATTTCCATAATAAAAACCAGCAGCATTGGTCGGCAAGCTCACTGCTCTTGGCTCCATTTAGGGTTTCTTGTTTCTTCTTCTCTCTCTCTCTCTCTCTCTCTCTCTCTCTCTCTCTCTCTCTGTCATTGCTTTACTTACTTTGCCACTTATGTCATGTTTCGAAGTAAGCAATTGTAGATGAAGAGTCAAATTTGCACCATTCTGTGTCGAAGGTTACGATTTTGCTATTTTTGTTCGTGTTTTGTTTGTTTGTTTGTTTGAGATTGTTTGTTTTAATCGTTTTAGTATCTGTAGTCCACAATGTAGGTCTATTCATGGTTTCTGACGGGAAAAAAGTGCCACATATGAAAACTAAAGCAAAATGAAATAAAACGTAATAAATAAATTACTTTACCAGAGCTCTGGTACTAGCTTTCTGGGTCAGTTCCGCCAATCGCCCACTGACTTTGAATGTTATTTTTATATTCAGGGTTATACTGGAATCAAAGTCTCGGCAACCCCAAGGAATAAAGCTCCGTTTACAATCTCACGGGGCCAACCCGGCACGTATGACACGGCATGGCTCGCTGGCTGCCTTGCGTTTACACGGCAAAAGATGGAACCAGGCGACTGCAGGCTTGACCCCGTATGTTATCTCTGGAATTCAAGATGCTAGCTTCTGATGTAAACACACGGAGGCTGCCGGGCTGAGAGAGCATAGCAGTGACAATGGCGGCGGCGAAGATAACGACAGCTTGGTAACAAACGATCTTGGTCATGAGGCAGCAAAGTATGCGTAAAAGGCCAGCATTTTTGTTTTTTCAGTACATGTGATGTTGAACTTTTGTACGCAAGTAGCATATCTGGTGCCATCTTCTGGCTACGCATGACTCACAGTAGCATGTGGTGCATTTTTCAGAGCACTGGCCTGCACTTTTTTTTTCTCTGTACACCATGCTCATCGGCAAGGACCTTTCCAACGTTGCGCAGATATGAAGAAATATATTCCAGAGGCAAGCTTCGTTTAAATTGCTACATCTTCCCACGCTTGAATTCAGCAGGATTTTTGTTTAGTCCTCTGTCTAGAAATTCATGGTTTTTGTTCCTGCCGCCTTTCTCTTTTTTTTTTCACCCCTCTTGACACTTGGGAGTGGAACGTGGCCACGTTTGACCCGCCTTTTGTTTTGGCTTTTCTTTTTTGCTGTCCATCTTCTGTGCACACTCAGTGGCATTGCACCGCGCGCTCATTGCGATCCCCAGTCCACAGCCACAGCCTGGCCCACCCTGCTGCCAGCCCAACACCGGCAATCCACAGAGAGCAGTCGTTGTCAAAGCGTAAAGAGGCAACCCACCTGAGGAGGACACTTCCTGCCAACGAGTCACTTCGGTGGTGTTCAGTGATTTGGTTCGCCTCAAAAGCAGGGCCATGGTGCAGTATGGCACGGCACAGAAAAAAAGTAAATGCAATTGCTTTGGCCACGGGCCGGCCATGCTCAGTAAAAAGTGGCAGTGTAACGAAGTGGTGGGAAGCTGTGTGACCAAGAAAGACAAAATTAGTAACGATACTTCTACACCTCGTATTTCTACTGCTGCCACTACAACGGCATTAAGCAGCTGCTGCTGTTACTGCTACTGTTCCCTCATTCTCTGTGCTACTGCTTCTACATCTACTGCGACTTTTGTTACTTTCAGTCCCATTCTTCGTCTTCAGCTCCTACACCATTCATGTCGTCGGTGATAATTATGATCTCAGGGTTAGTGCCACGGGACATAAAAGAAGATGAGGGCAATGGCGGAATTAGTACCCGTCCCTGAATATAAAAGCTTAGAAGCTTTACTTTTTATTGCAACTGTACTTTTATCTCTTTTTTGATATTTGTAATGACACCATACATTTATCATCATCATCAACATCATCAATTTTATTATTATCAGGCTGATGATGATGATGATGATGATTGTTATCATCAACATTATCATCTTATCATTATTGTTGTTGTTGTTGTTTTTACAAACTAAAAAGAAAAACCTACTCTGCGCCGAACGAAAGAAACAAACAATTACACGACAGACACGACGCGTTTCGACCTCTTTGGTCTCCTTCAAACAAGACAAACAACATTCAGAAAATGACAACGAAGAGCGTACAATCACTTGTCTCCTCAATTTGGGCGCAAATGGAAGCGGGATCTGCGATTTCTTTGTTTCAAATGTAAACAGCTGAGCAACATTATTGAAGTAAGGCAGACTCTCGGAGCCATGTTGGGCTGTTCACTTGTGCAGTGGATGCAGACGTGTGACTATGATGTGCTTTTTCCATGCTTCAGTCAGCAGACCATAAGGTGCTATCACCTCCGTTAAGCGACAAACGTCCAACTCGAGGAGGACGTAATTCATACGACTTAAATACTGCTTTGGTGCCGCCACTGCTGTTGTTGTTGTTGTTGTTGTTGTTGTTGTTGTTGCTGTTGCTGCTTTTGCTGCTATTATTACTATTCTACTGCTGTTGCAGCGCACTACTATAGTGTGCATGCTATGATGCACTACTAGTGCTCTTGCTACTGCTGCAGCTGCTGCTACTGCCTCTGCTGGCACTACTGTTGCTGCCACTGCTCTTACCGCTACTGCTACTGCCGCTGCTGCAATGCTGCTGCTACTGTGACCCTGAGTGTTGTCTTTGGTCCACCAATAAACGTGCATGGATTTCGAACTGCGCAACAGATTCTAAACATGTGCTTTGCTGCAGCTGTATTGCGATGACTACCGTGGGTGCATACTGATGTATACGAGGCGTCATGAATGCGGTTTTGCTTTAACGTGTGTGTGTGTGTGTGTGTGGTTCTGAGGTTGTAGGCCAGGATCCAATACTTTCCTGCGCACCTGCGGCAGGACTCCTATGTGTCAAAGCCCGGGACTTTCAGGTGTCCAAGTTCAGGCGGATTTCATCGACGAGTACCTGTCCATGGTCTCACCTTTCAATGGAAAGTCCAACCGATGGTAAGTGTTTGTAAGTTCAGTGTGTGTGAGTGTGTGAGTGAGTGTGTGTGTGTGTGTGTGTGGTCGTTGGTGTTGTTCTTCAATGTGGAATGTATGAAATTGGCGAGGTAAACGAAAAGTCCGTGCTGATAAGTAATTCAGGCAGGCAAACTCATTACGATGACCTTAGTAAGTATGGCTTATTCTGATTCAATCGTTCAGTGAGTATAAATTATCAGGTTTATGAAGGGTGAGGGGTGGGGGAGGTAGAAGGGGGGAACTTAAATTGATTAGTAGACACAGGGAAACGGGATGGAAATAGAAATCTCACCTGTCATGGCGGCAAGACAGACGGTATATGGAGTGGAATGATTCCAGCCTCAAGCCATGTTTTCCGAGCAACGGAGCCATTTCCAGCAGCGTGGTTGGCTCCCTCCCTGCACTGTTCAATGTGTAGTGTTTCAGGACACGTTTCTTTTTTTCCTCCTAACTGCTTAAGTTCGGTACACACTGGGGGGGGGGGGGGGGGGGGGCGTTTACACTGACGAGCAGTTACGTTTGAATGTACCCTTTTCCATGCGGTGCCATACCACGCTGTGGCCCAGCTTCTGAGGTGAGCCAAAGGCGGGCCGAACGTGGCCATATCCATTCCCATGTGTCAGCTAGGTTAGAAAAAAAAGGTGGAAGGAAGAACAGCGACTAGTTTCCAGACAGAGGACAAGACAAAAGCCCTGCTGAATTCAGACAGAGGACAAGACAAAAGCCCTGCTGAATTCAGACAGAGGACAAGACAAAAGCCCTGCTGAATTCAGACAGACGACAAGACAAAAGCCCTGCTGAATTCAGACAGAGGACAAGACAAACGCCCTGCTGAATTCAAACAGAGGACAAGACAAAAGCCCTGCTGAATTCAGGCAGAGGACAAGACAAAAGCCCTGCTGAATTCAGGCAGAGGACAAGACAAAAGCCCTGCTGAATTCAGGCAGAGGACAAGACAAAAGCCCTGCTGAATTCAGGCAGAGGACAAGACAAAAGCCCTGCTGAATTCAGGCAGAGGACAAGACAAAAGCCCTGCTGAATTCAGGCAGAGGACAAGACAAAAGCCCTGCTGAATTCAGGCAGAGGACAAGACAAAAGCCCTGCTGAATTCAGGCAGAGGACAAGACAAAAGCCCTGCTGAATTCAGGCAGAGGACAAGACAAAAGCCCTGCTGAATTCAGGCAGAGGACAAGACAAAAGCCCTGCTGAATTCAAGTGTGGGCAGATGAGGCCATGCTGAAGAAGCCGGACCCATGCACAAGAAATATTGGAAAGATCCTCGCCGATGAGCGTGAAACAGACCATAGTGCAAGTCACTGTTACGGGGAAAAAAACATGCACAACATGCTTCCGTGAATCATGGGTAGCTGAAACGATGATACCAAAGCTCGCCACTCGCAGACTAAAGTTTAATTCTAAACGCATAAAAATTGCTTTTGCGCATGATTTGCTGCATCAATGACTAAAGCTGTTGTTATTATCTTCGCTGCCGCCTTGGTAACAGCCAAGCTCTCTCAGTCCCACAGCCATCATGTGTTTACTTCTGGAAGCTAACATCTTGAATTCCAGAGATAACCTATGGAGTCTAGCCTGTAGCGGCCTGGTTCCGGCTCCATCCATTGCCGTGCGAAACACTAAGCAGAAAGCGAGCCGTGCTGCGCCATTTCTTGCCGGCTGGTCTTGAGCTGGATGTAAACGCTGCGAGTGTTGGAAGGGCCAGGTGGCTCCTGTCTTTGAGCCACGCGTTTCGTATAAAAGCCACATCATCTGGCACATGTCCACCGTAGCAGGGGTTGGAGCCCATGCAGGATGGAATAAGGATTCAGTACTACTTTCGATGCGTGTTGTCAGGCAGACGGGGTGAAATACTTTGTTGATGGTTAATTCTGTCTTGTTTAATTTTTTTTCTAATTCTTCTTCCAAACGTTTTTTCCTGTAACTTGTATAACCTTTTTCTTGTTTATGGAGCATGTTATTGTCCTAGCTCTGATCTCCATCAGTAGGGTATCTAGAAACAGTTGGTCTGATTGGACTGACTGTGTCTCATTGTCTGGAATAACTTTTACTTTTCTCTCAAGTACGGATGTGCAACGTAATGCTTTTTAACTCAAGCAATGGTTTCATTAATAAGTTCTATGTATTGATGGTTATTCAGTAGGGATGAATAACATTTCTAAAAGTTCTGCATCTTTTCTCAGCCTTGATAGACACTTCTAGAGTTGTAAGTGAATGATCACTGCAATATCCATAGAGAATGTCTGCACTTTCAACCCTAATTATCAGTGTATCGGAAACTAAAATGTAATATAGACGACTTTGTTGAAAGAGGTTTGCCCTCCTCCACATGAAACGCAAAATTTCTGGATTAAGTTCTCGCCAGATGTCTACAAGTATTAGTTCTGACAATATATCTGTCTTTCTGGCTTTTGGACTGTTAATTTGCTTGAAGTTACAATAGTCTAGGTTTGGACTTAGCACCAGATTCCAATCGCCGGCTATTTCGATATTTGGAACACTTAGATCTTCGATTTTCTAATGAAGATCAAGAAAAACAAAAACAGTATATGTTTATCAGTGCTATATGTGTATTCATAATGTTTGTTACTAAAATAATGTAATTCCTTAGTCTATCTTTAATGCTTCTTTCTATTTTTAAATCAAACCAAATAAGAAAATGTTCTTTCATTCCAATTTTTTTTTTAATTTGAATTCGCAAAAACAACAACAAAACAACATTAACAACAACAGCAGCAACAACAACAAGTATTATCATCGTTATTTTCATTCTTTT